>QRBJ01000055.1:0-165428 GCA_003709865.1 Chaetothyriales sp. CBS 132003 | reverse complement strand
CACACTCACACTCACACTCACACTCACACTCACACTCACACTCACACTCACACTCACACTCACACTCACACTCACACACATTCACACACACACAAAATCAATTAATACGTACTCTACAAGCCTCGCTGGCTATCTTGCATTCTTGCAGATTATCAATTTTCCTTGCCCAAGCATAAAAAGAAAGCAAATAACCACTCTAAGCATTAACTTGCTATAATCAAATGCTAGGCAAAGATATATACATACATATATCTAGTAGTAGATCTTCTCTATTTTACAACCTCGTTTACCCGTGGCGCATGCACACGCAGCCAGTCGTGTGCTTTCGCCACATCGTTCCGACTTTCTTCCAGTGCTTTTATGCCCCATTCGACCTCGTACTCGCCCGCACTCTCCTGTTGTTGCGTCGCCGGCTTGGCCGCCATGGCATCAGCTAGGACCCGACGTGTCTGCGTGCTCTCGTCAACGCAGAAGCACAATGCCATAGAGTCAATACTAGCACCACCACCGGTGCTACTTCCGCTTTTCACTCGGTCGAGCACCGGCTTTATCAAGGGCAGCGCGTCCCGGGCAGTCAAGGGGCGGTCGCTGCCGGCGACATGCGAGTGACCGGTGCGGCACCAATCGCTGTTGCGGCACCACGCCTTGCCGCAGCCCGCGATTAGCTGCTGGAGCAGCCGCCGCTCGATGCGCCGTCGGAGCGCCTTTCCCTCCGGGTCGTGTGTGGTGCCGTACAGCGGCGCGAAGCACTCGTTGCAGAGACCGAGTAGTTGCTGTTGGTCGGCCTGGCCCCTGCCGCCGCTAGACTTGATGGTCCGTGCGCAAACCCCGTTCGCGCACACTCTCGGCCTGGGCCGCGCGAGCCGCTCGCGGTCGTGCAGGCCGAGGTGGGTCTTCATGTCGCGCAGCCGCACGAAGCGGCCGCACACGTGGCATTCGGTCGTGCGCGCGCCGTCGCTGAGCTCGTGTGGCGTCAGGCCGGAGAGGAGCACTTCCGCGTCGTTGAAGGGAAGGTCGTCCGGGCCTTGTTGCGGCACGAGCAGGTGGCAGAACTGGCACAGGATTTCCTTGGCCGGGCACCTGGTGGTCCGGTGTTGGGCGAGGATGGCGAGGTCAAACGCAGTGAAGCCGCAGCCGCGGCAGACAAACGGCGTAGCCGGGTGGAAGATGGCGTTGTGCTTGCTTTGCGACATCTCGCCGCTGCCGTAGTCATCGTCGTGCGGACAGTGCCAGTGTGTCTTCCACGCGTCCGAGGTCTTGAGGAACACGGTCTGGCATTTTGGGCAGGAGATGTTGTTGCGGTAGCAGAACGCTTCATGCAGTGGTAGCGTGCGCTTGGGAATTGGTTGTCGACAGTTTTTGCAGATTGCTTCGTCCGCTGTTGGTGATGCCGTGTAGTCTGGTTGTTGCTCTGTTTGACGAGAAGCAACAGTGTGCACTGCCAGCTTGTACGCGATAGGTGACAGCGCCGCCTTGGCCGGTTCAGGCCGCCATGCATGAATAGAGATAGCAAGCGTGTCAGCCGCCGGGTCGATGTCATCGTGTGTCAGTTTTATCCGCTTCGTCGGCCGCGAGCTCATATCGCCAAGCACGTGCTCATCAGCGCGTGGCTTCGACTGTTGTCGTTCTGACATCGGACTAACAAAGACATCGACGGAGACCAGCAGCTCGCTGTCGGCACTGACCTCCACATCCAGATCCGGGCACTTGGCCCAATCTGCCAGCTGATAGTCGACGTATTCTCCCGGCACAACCTGACCATACACCTCGTCTTCCACCTTCATGACTCCTCCAGCCGAGCTCCCCTCCTTCGTACCCGGCGCTCTCTTGGCCTTTTCCAGTCTTCGATCGAGCGTCTCTCTCGCCTGTTCCTCGCTCAAGGGCTCAATATCCACCTCCAGGTCGGTATCGACCACACAGATACCCTCGCTTTCGGGTGCAAACTTGTCGACCAGGAATCTAAAGTGCTCGTCCTTTGTACCGGGTACATCGAGCACCTGGTTCACAGTCAGCGTGGTGAAGTTGCCACGCAGATATCGCTCGAGCAGGGCCTTCCAGTCTTCAGCGTCATAGCCAGCTTCCAGTGGCCGTAGACGGACGTAAGTGCCTTTGGGGAGTTGTTTGGCGTGCACTGTGACTGTCTCCTCTTTCGACGTCGTCGTATAATCAGTCATCTCCCCGTCGCCCTCGTGCTTGATCGCGCTTAAAACTGCTGCATCTCCCTTCTGCACACCCAAGGCATCCCGCAGAAACGGACTGAGCTGCACCTCATTCTCATCGGCAGAAAACTCTCGGATCCCCGCGTAAACGGCGTGCCCATTCCGGGGATTGACCAAGCGGAATGTCAGCGGATGTGGCAGTTGCTCCTGTCGCTCCACCAGTGCCTCACGTGCGTGTGCCTCCGCGGCGAAAGAGTAGGCATTGAACGGGTCAAACTGTCTAGAAAAGTTGTGTGATGGGCCATCATCAAGCCTCACTACGGGCGCAGCAGCGAGGAGTCCTTCTAGCGCCGACTGTGGCAAAATGATCTTGTCGCCCGCAAGTATTTGGTGTCCAGGCGCGACGGTGAACTGGGCAGACCATGTCATTGTCGAATCCGCGTGCGATACCATTGTGTGTACAGGAGCGAAACAAGCGATGGCGGTAGAGATAATAATGTCGGTGCCATTGTGGTAAATTTACAGATTCTCAGGCTGAAAATGATGTGCGTATGCCCTTTCATTCTCGAAGGCGATAGAATGATTAGGTAATCATTTTGACGAGCGGGACGATGAATCAGCAGAAGCGACTTCATGCTGACCATACCAACGCAAACCCTTACATCAACCCACATCCTCAATATCCTCGTTCCAATCCTCAATATCCTCATTTCCATCCTCGTCCCCATCCTCGTCGTCGCCCTCAGGGACTTCCTCCACTGCCCCGGTCTCCCTCAGCCGCTGCCCCTGCTTCCGGTACAGCTCCGCAAGAAAGGCACTCGTGCTGGCCTCCTCAATGCTCTTCTCCTCCCTAACTTTCAGGAATCGAGGAAAACGCAGGCTCAGTCCCCGCTCCTCGCTCACCAGCCCGATGGCCGCAGTGTAAGTTGGACTTAGTGTAATGTCTGCGAATGCCATCTCCCATACCTCCTGTGGCTCAAACCACACCTCAGGGTATCCACTGTATTCAATGTAACTTGGCTTCTGCTTCCTCGTGTTTGGACCATCCTCGTCATACTTCTCCTTATTGGCTTTGTAGAAGGCATCAGTAAAGCCCGAGATGCACTTCGTGACCACTTGCAACGACCCAGAAGCAGGGTCACGGCACGCCAATAGAATAGGCGACCACCATTTCGCTTTGCGGCCCTGTCCATGCCAGCCAGCCACGG
This sequence comes from Chaetothyriales sp. CBS 132003, assembly GCA_003709865.1. NCBI lineage: Eukaryota > Fungi > Ascomycota > Eurotiomycetes > Chaetothyriales > Chaetothyriales sp. CBS 132003. The sequence goes on along the minus strand of QRBJ01000055.1, from coordinate 162,061 downwards.
GGATAAGGTCAATCGTGTCGGCAGATGTTGAGTAGTCTTTCTTCACTTTGAGCCACGAGTCCAGCCGCTTGTCGGGCTCGTACGTCGACAGCAGAGCTTTGCGTCGTCTGCCCTTCTCGATCTCTACTTCTTTGGTTGAAGTGCCTTTCTTGGCCGCCTTCTTGAATTTGCTTGGGGTCGCTGGAGCAGGGCCATCCATCACAGAGCCATCATTACCTCTATCGAAAACTGCAAGGTCCGGGTTTGGCAGATTGTCCAGAACCTTGACCATGATACCTTCGCACTTACTGTCTGTTGCAGACTTGAAGAATTCAAGCACTCTCTCCGAGTCGGCCGAGGTTGCGTCAATGCTCTCCACCCAGGTAAAGCGATGCTGCTTCTCGATGAACATACTCCGAAGAAGGCCTCGCCGTTCGCGGAATGGCCGATCCAGTAATGACTGGCCATTGAGGTACATCAGGTCGAAGGCAAACAGACAGACATCGACTTGGATGCTGTTGATATCCACCTCCTTCTTGGCTCGATTTGTCAGGGTTTGAAAAGTCTTGAGTTTACCCGTGGACTGATCCACCGCAACGACTTCGCCCTCGAGAATAAAACTTGAGACACCATCACCCCGAATCTCAGGCACAAGAGCAACAAGATCTGGATACTTGCCTGTCATGACCTCGAGGTGGCGTGAGAAAATGGATACATGACCATGCTCGTCACAGTGCACCTGCGCACGCTGCCCGTCGTACTTGTATTCGCAGCCAAAATCTCGCCCTTGCAGTTTGGTTAGCATCTCGCCCAAATCGCGCGTTATACTCCCCAGCATAGGCCTGAGAGGAGTGTGCAGAGCCAGCCCGCAGCGGAGCATGAGCTCATCGCAAACCCCAATCTCTAGAAGGGCTGGCACAAGGTCGTTATAGTTCGGTCGCCGTGCAAAGCACCCCTTCATGATCTCCTCCGCCTGGAGCCAGACTTGAGCCAGCTCCTCTTTCTTGAGCTTCTGCAACGCACCGCGGTCCCTGAGCGGGTAGTCGGCGCCCCGAGGCCGAGAGAGGAGAAAGGCGCGGCTCAGCGCAATCAGCATCGTTGTCTTGACAGCGCCAATCCGAAGATGCTGACACACCGTGCGTACAATGTACCGGCTCTCCTCTGCACCTCGTGCGTCTTGCACAAGACGCTCCACCAATTTCTGCTTCTGCTCAACGCTCCCCGTACCTTTGCTGTTGGCAATCTTCACCAGCAGCTTGTACACCGACTTGATGGATAATGGTTTCGGTTTGCGGAGCGTAAAGCTCTGCTTCTTCTTAGCTTCAAAAGCCACATCTCCCGCATCGCCATATTTGTCATACAGCGTCTTCAACCCTGCGCCATCAAGGCCACACACCTTCTTAAGCGCCTTGGAAATGGCTGACCCCCCTAGACCAAGCTCTAAAGAGATGTATGGTGGGGAGATAGAATTAGTCGCGAGCCAGACGGCAGGCAGTAAGCTGTCCGGATCTCCTTCAATGATGGTACGTAGGCAGTTGACTAGCGTGTCGACAATCTTGATGCGAGACTGTGTCGCGTTCACCAGCACAAAACACCGCGTCAGAAGAGCGTACGAGGCATCGCCGCCCTCAGCCGACCAGTGCTTCTGCAAGTCGGGGAGATAGGCCGCAGGGTCAAATGCCAGTGGACTCTGATCAAAGGGAATGTTCAAGGCGGTCTCATCCTCAGTACCAGTAACCGATTGAAGTCCGAGAAAGTCTTTCTTGGTCGTGTTGATGCTATTCTGTGCTGCCTGTTTTGCTGACTCTGGTACATTCTGAGCAAAGTCTGGCCGTGCTTGATCTTGTTCAGCCGCACGGACATTGCCAGGTTGTACTAACTGTCCATTAACCTGCAAGTCTGTGGCAGCACTCGAGTGGTTCTCTTGCTCATCCTCTCTGTTCCATTCCTCCTGCAATTTCTTCGCCAGTTCTTCATCGGTGAAACCTTCGTAAGCCTTTGCTTCGCTCTCTTCAACGTGATTACCTCCTGCCCCGCTCTCCTCCTGCTCCTTCCGTTGAAGAGGCTGTTTCCCAAAGAAGTAGTCCAGGTTTCGGTGTGGTGCGGGTTTGGCATTGTTCTTCTTACGACGCTTCGCAGGGCTCTCCATGATCTAGATACACGAGTCACGGCCTCATCGCTGAAGCTGTTGTGTCGTCCCATCTCATTGTCATCAATGCACTCTGAATGTTGTTGGAAGGTGCGCCTCAGTCGGCCATGCGCCGTCACCAATCGCGTCGGCTCCGAAAGTTGGAGACGCGTCGGCCCGCAACTTTCCCACTGCATAATTAATGGACACCTTTCCTGTTTTTTACTTACCGCGCGCGCAGATGTCGGGGGAGTGAAACGCTCAAAAATTCACGGGTTCTGTGTTATAGCGAGGATCTTGAAATAAAGACGATGGATATCATGACTCGCTCAAAGAGTGATGAGGTGGCGGCTCGAGTAGATGACTACTTAGACGATCAGATCCAGACTGCTACCGATCTAGGCCGGGTTGGTGGACTCCTGGCTCGGGTACAAGAACAGCAAGATGCCTTGAAGAAGCAGCTGCAGGAAGCACAGAATGCTCTTAGCGAGGCTCAGCGCAACGCCGAGGCTCAAGCCGAAGCATTGCGGCTCCGAGTCGACCAATTTCAGAAGCAACAAGGCGACCTTGATGCACGTATACAAGATATTACTGGATCCACCACCAACAATGATGCTGTCAAGGCCTTCGAGTCGCGCATGATCAAAGTGCGCAGGCTGGAGATCGCTACCAGTTATTTACATCTGCTTCAGGAAGTCGACAACTTGAGCACGGAGGCGAGAAAGACCATCGTGACGCAGCCAAGCGATGCACTCGCCAGATACCTCAAGTTGCAAAGTCTCACACGAGGCTTGCAGCAAGCACAGCCGGCTGCTGAGGGAGCCTCTCCCCATCTGATTGACCACGTCGAACAGATTACCCTCAAGCTGAAAGAAGATATCAGTGCTGGCTTGGTTAAGACTTTCCAGGCCACGCTAGAGAAGATGAACTGGCCCAAGAAAGAGCTCAACCTTCCGGGACCAACCCTATCTGCCTGGGGCGAACAGGCTTCACTATTACTCAAGCTCGGTGAGCAAGATCTGATGGCTCAACAAATCATCTATGGAGACGATCAAAGCCGTCCGGCACGAGTCCTCTTACCCCTTGAAGTTATGGTACAGCCTATAGCCCAGCGGTTTCGCTATCACTTCTTTGGCGACAAGGCCACAAATCGCTTGGATAAGCCGGAATATTTTTTGTCTCATATACTCGACCTCGTTGACAGACACAGCAATTTTGTGATTAATGCTTTTCAACCACTCCTCGACGCTCGGTGTCAGGTAGTCAGCGAACTCGAACTAGTTTACTCTGATGCAGTCTCGGAGTTCATCACAGCGCTGCTACCCCTGGCCCTGACCAAATGTCTGTCTGTTCTGCCCCAGTTGTCGTCCCATCCTCAACTCCTGTCACATCTCATACATGAAGTTATGTTATTTGACAATAGCCTGAGAGAGACATGGGCCTACGCTCCATCTCCCAGTCCGGCTTCAGAGTGGAATGGACTGTCAGGGGAGATTCTCACCACCCACGGCTATTTCAATACCTGGATGTCGGTAGAAAAAGAATTTGCTCTTGCTCGATACCGAACCATCAGGGACGACCCTGAAAGTGCAGATATTGACTATGATGGGGTTGAGGCCAACGAGTCTAAGCCAACGAATGGTGCCATCCGTATCAACAATCTGCTTGAAACCATTACTGACCGCTACCGCGGTCTCTCTTCCTTCAGTCAGAAGATGAAGTTTTTGATAGGCGTTCAGTTGTCCATTTTTGACGACTACCATCAATACCTGCACGGAGCGCTTCAAGCCTATTTGGCCTCTTCTCACACTGCTGGCCGCTTGCTTCAGGGCCAATCAAAGTCTGAGGCCCTTGGTGAGAAAGGTCTGGCATCGCTCTGCAAAATATACGGTAGTGCAGAGTTTCTGGAGAGGAAGATGGAAGACTGGGGTGACGACATTTTCTTTCTCGAGCTTTGGGAAGAATTGGAGGATCGAGCCAAGGCTAATAGTGGTAGTAGCGGCACGGTGGGCCAAGATTTAACTGTTGATGCCGTTGCAGCCAAGACTTCCTCGACGATCAAGCAAAACGGCGACGAAGAGCTGGAGACTGAAGGCGGCGCCCTTTTCGATGAGACTGCCACGTCCTATCGGCGACTGAAGGAACTCGCCGAGGCCGAGGTCCTCCGTCTACTCGATATCAATGTTCGAGATGCCGTACAACCTCTTGCTGGTGTTGAAACTTGGGCATCCCTTTCTGCTCCTGTCGCCGACATGTCTGCTTTGGCTCCCTCATCAGCGGTCGACTCTCTTCTGCAGACCATCTCGTCACTACTGGGCTTCCTGCGACGCGTCATGGCTGTTTCTCCCCTCAGGAAAGCCGCCAAGCATTTTTGCAACACTCTTCAGCACGAAATTCTCAGTGTCGTCGTCCTTCGTCACAGCTTCTCGACTGCCGGTGTTGCTCAGCTGAAGCGCGATGTGTTAGCTCTGGCAACAGCCATTGATGGAACTACGGGTGCTCGTGGAGTTGCCGCTGCGAGTATGAGGAAGCTGGATCAAGCCACATACCTGTTGGGACTGCCAATCAAGGCTTCTGCGACTGCTTCTGAAGCGCAAAATGCTGTTGATGATGGATGGGGCTTCGATAATGAAGATGACAATAATGACGACACGAATCCAACTGAAGCAGCTGCCGAAAGTGAGGAGGAGAAGCAATGGGGGCTCTGGGAGGTGGAAAAGGGCCTCTTCAAAAGCAACGAGGCTGCGAGGCAGACGCTTGCAGAGATGGGATTGGACTTGCTTAGTGAGAATGAAGCAAGGAATGTGCTTAAACGGAGAGTGGAAATAGGGAGCTGATCCTAAGGAGACAACCCAATTTTCCCTATCAAATTGTTTATTATTACAATTTTAGTCACTACATTGATTAACACGGTGCTAGCTTCTACAGTGCTTAATGAGCAATCGAGGTTTGGTAATTGGCAATTGTTATTAATGAAGAGGCTCGCACTTTGAGAATAACAGCTAAAATCAGGTACCATTGACTGTCCTCAAGAGCTGGTACAGTGAAATGGTTCCAAGGTATCAGCTACGCAGCAGCAGCAGCAGCAGTAGCAGCAGCAGCAGCAGCAGTAGCAGCAGTAGCAGCAGCAGCAGTAGCAGCAGCAGCAGCAGTAGTAGTAGTAGCAGGTCATAACTTCTTGCGGATAGCCCTTGATGTCTTGTGATGACTCTGACTGATTCTCAAGAATTTTGTTCGCTCTTCTGCCATATATTCAGCCACGAGTCATTCGATCGTGGTCCCTCCATTCTCGCCACACAGCCCTGGTGGCGGCAAGATCGGCTCGGATGTATACTCGACGTATCTCGCGCCCAGCGAGGATACAGGCCCGTTTGGCACGTGATAAATAGCCCCAGACTGTCGCGATCTAAGCGGCGGTGAACTAGGGCAAGTAGGCACCGGGCCTGTGATTGACAAAAGAGAGTGCCCAGGAATAGGGGAGTAGTTTCCCATGGGACCAAATTGCAAGTGTGATGAGCCCATGCTCGGTGTGCCTGTGTCGTTGTTGCTGAGGAAGCCTAGGCTAAGGCCGAGGCCGACGACCAAATGTGGGAATATGGCGGCAGTTGAGGTTACAGTGGTCGCTGCGGGTATTGTATCATCTGTGGCTGGGTAGGCAGCGATGCTATCGTAAGCATCGATGTAATTTTCGATAGAGACAGCTTCGCTTAGAACCACAGCAGCCTCGTCAATCTCTGCTCCCTTCTCATTCACTACCCGGCCCTCAGGTAGGAGATCGGTGTCGGCAATGGTTGCGTTGCAACTGGGTTTTGTCGTCTGCCGCGACCTTGGAACCAGCCTTACTCCGGCGCTGTGTGACCAACTCGCACGATGGTCAACGTGTGCGCAGTACATTCGGCCTGTCTGTCGATGACACACTGGCATGCCAGCATGCGTAGTGGGTAAAAATGTAGTGTCTACAAGGTTGCGAACACCCGCGGCATGGCGCATTGTTGGGACGAGATCGTCATGCCACCTCGCCAACGGCTGAGGCTGAGATGTTAGCCGTTGAGTTTCTGAATCGCTGTCAAGCCCTGACATGCGGTTTGATGGTGTTGCAGCGACAATGAGAACTGGGGTTGCACGCCGATGGCAGGTGTGTAGGCAATGAATGTGGCATGCGACGTGGAGGGTAACATGAAAGATATGGTGTGATAACTTGATACAAGCAGTCCATGGGGTGAGAGCGACAAATATATTGATTCCATGACCTCTGTATTTCACAGAAAAGGCCGTTTGAAAGTTCTGTTCCTGAGTCTGGCGTTTGGCAAACTTCAGTTTCGATGGCGCACCAGACTTTTAACCGTGAAAAGTCGTCGTGGACGAGTGGTACTTGTGGATCTCGGGGGGTCTTTAAGGTTTGCTCAGTTCAGAAATCACATCGGTGAAAAGTGACTTGGGCTTTGAATGGGCTCTTGCAGAGTCTGGATTACTTGGAAGGGATAGTAGAACAGGTAATGGCGATGGGGTAGGGTGGTGTAGAGACAGATCCGCTTCATATTAGTCGGGCACCTCCCGGGTTAGTTAGCCACCACTGGAACCGAGGATTCCAGGCACTACTCCCAGTTCGGTCCACCTTGGATTGTGTAGTCCCACAAGGCCTAACGCCCAAGACTCGATCATCCATCGCGTCGCAATGCCACTCAGTGCCAAGGTGGTGGCAATCACATATCCACAATCAAGAAGGATCAGAAGGGCTTCGATGTTGTTGAGCAACACAGCCCAGCCCACATAGCTCGAGGCACTCGCAGTAAAAGAGGTCAGGGTACTTGGCTTGGAGGACGAGCCCTCCGGCGAAGCCGATGTCGGCCAGATAACGAGGAGTATTGGAAAGAGCTTTGTACAACTTGACACAAGAAGTGCGGTGGAGATAGCAGCGGGAGATGCGACGCCTGGTCGGGGTGAGGGTACAGGCTGAGAATTGGAAGCAGCCGACGGAATGGACGACAAGGCTTGGCTTGCAGCTGTGCTTCTTGGTACAAACAGTCGAACCAAAAGTAGGATTATTCCGTGCTGCGCAATGGTTGCGAAGATATTCGTGGTAAGAAAGAAGAAATACTGAATGATTATCGGACTCTCAGAAAGCAACCATTTCGTGCCAAGGGCTGTATCTCTGTCTGATGATGAAATGGATGCAGCCCTCTCGATGCGTGCCCAGGTTATGTAGACATCGAAGAGGACAAGTAATGTGCCTAGACGGATGATACTGGGGTCGATTCGTGACACACCAGCTTTTGTGTCTGCCGTGCCCAGTCGGTTAAAGAGAAGATGGCGGTAGACTTGGGGCTTGATGAGTACAAGGTCGATGAACAGGACAACGAAGTCATGTTCGACGTATTTGTCTGCAAAACGTTTGCAATTTGGGCATTGAGTCAGGCGCACACCCTTGCCGAGAGTAGGAGAGTCGGCTTTGCTGTAGGTGGTGTAGAGGTGGGGAATGGGCGACGAACACGTTATACAAATTGGCATTGCCGGTAGCTGGACTCTTACGAGGAGCACAGATGGTTGTGAGCATGCGTAGTCTTGAATGAAGTTGACATGACTCGTAAGGATGATCAACGGCTGGAATGGCAAGATGAAGAGCCCTGAAGATCGAGGAGATCAGTGCCAAGGCCAACACACGAGATTGGTATTGGCCCACTTTGCCGGTGTGCATCTTGTGTTAGAAGGATGAGATTCCCATGTCACAACTACGGTTAGTCTAATGAAGGCCCCGGCCTAAGGCAGGTGTGAACACAAATGTGTTAGGTGTGGATTCATAATGACCTTTTTTTTCCTTTTCTGCAAAGGCGTCGTCGCTACAACTCTACGGAAAGCAGGATTTGAATGAAAGGCCGAATTGCGGCAGCCCATGTTCAATCCTCAAGCCTCTTGTTGTCTGCCCAGGTGGGAACCACACTTCGACAAACGGCCTCATAGTCCTGGAACATCTTATCATGATTTACCACGCCTGGCGTTGTCCAAAACATTGTCCAGTTCATCCCAGGGATCTTCCAAGTGCCTCGTGAACGCTCAAAGTACCACTTGTTGACGGGATTGTTCTTTCTGCTTCGCCAACAGACTCCATTTGGAAAGCATGACCGGACCATTGCATTGAAGACGATGTCCGCGACCCCACCAGCACCTTGACTCTTCTTCAGCACTGCGAATTTGTCGAGGTACGGCACCAGTCGGGATGTGTCGCTGGGGTCAACGCCGGGGGGGGTCTCCCACGTCAGAATGGCGCCTCCCTCATAGTCACCTGCTATAATGACTCCAGCCATTCTTTCATTGACACGTTTCAGGTAAGCGTCGACGTCGAGTTTCCTGTCAAACGAGTCATTGATGAGATAGACGAGTCTCTCTAGATCAATCCTAGGATCATCAAGCTTGATCCAAGGCTGTTTCTGGGCAGACCATTCTTGGGCAGCCGGATGTGGTAGGATAATCAGGGGCATGCCCTGTTTGACAAAAGTTGAGGCTGTAGCTGTTCCCAGCCTGGTCCTGGGCAGAGAAGAGGAGAATGCGGGCTTGTCGGTCAGTAAGTTGTGGATGAGAGTATTCCGGCGTCGCCTAGTCCTGACGCTGGACACCTGCTGTTCTGCCGTGGATCGTCTGGAGTTAGCGGCTTCTGCTGGAGATGTGATCAGACCAGAGGCCGTGTGTGGAAGAAGGCCAAGGGCTTGTCGCAGCATCCACAGGTTTGAAGCATGCTGAGGCGATACCTGCGGGTCAGTTGAGCTCCTGAGTTCTTCCTGCAGCTGATGGTATTCCTGCTCCAAGTTCACAAACATGTGCATTTTGTCGACGGACCTGGTGCTAGGAATACCCCCCGACTCATCAATCACTACAATCCTATCGACAGAAACTAGAGACTGGGGCTCAGAATTCTGGCCAGATATCGGACCAATCGGTGCTGTAAAGCCCTTGGTGAGAGCAAGAATTGCTTCATTCGCAGAAACACGGACAGCCTGCTGGGTGCTCTCTGAGTAGGCCACCGGGACAACAACAGGTATCAAGCCTCTGTGTAGTGGCTTCAGGACCAAATTTGGCAGAGAAAGCTTGGATCTCCCGTCGTCTTGCAACGCGAGAATGTCATTCACTCTATGTCCACCACGTGACCGTGTGGTATCGAGGGCAGAAATCAAGCGGTCTGCCTGTGCATTGATCCGCTGTCTCCAGCCTATTTCGTCTGCTGACTGGTTCTCTTCCAGAACGATGCATGGCGTCAGGCTCAGCCTGCTGAGGAGACTGAGAGTCTGAGCTATGCCGTGCAGCTGCTCATCGCCGATTTTGCTGAGGTCTGACAGTTTCACCAAGGCCACATGGATGTCCTCAGCCTGTTGAAACGACCGCTCTTGTATGCCTTCGTGATGCTTGAGCATGTGGCTGCTTCCCACGGCTCGAGGTACTCGGAGGAGCTTTGCAGGGTCAGTCTTAGTCTGTGACTGTCCCGGCTGGAGTGCAACAGAGGAGGACGGCTTCTGTACTGGAACCTGCAATCGGCTAATGTAACTCCTCACGTCTCGTTTTGTGGCGGCAGAGCTCAAGAGGTCAGTGAAGAATTCCTTATCTGCCTGCTTCTGCTTCGCACTCTGGCTGAGGAGATGTTGCTGGCCATCGGCAACAGCATCGTGTTGGGCTTCTACCGCCTGGCCAGCGTACCCTCGTCTGTAGATAGTTGCTCGGTCCGCCGAGCGTGGATGATACCCATGGCCGAGCCTAGTGAGGGCCGTTGTCGGCCAGATACACACCTTCTGACCCATGTTTCATCGCGGGCAAGAGCGACGCGGCGTACCAAAGAATCACAAGACGCATTGGAGGCAAGTGGGATGTCAAACGCTGTCTGACTCAACAGACACTCTCCCTGATCATGTGTGGGGGTTTTGTGCCAAAGTTTTTTCAACATGCACAGTCTCCCTCACTGAGTCATCTCACGCCTGGAGCCGGAGCCAACCGGATATTATATCCGATGAGAACTCCATATATTGACCCACTAAATTGGCTTCAAGGGGGGCCAAGGCGCGAATCGGAGTTTCCATGTGATCGACGCGTCATAGCAGACGAGGGAGCTCTGCGAGGACTCGACGATCTGCTTGAACTGGAAGGTATTTTCGATGAGTTACCATCGATATGCGGAGATGACTCCGGCGTGGGAATGCCTGATTCCTCAATCCACGTCTGATGATGCAGATAGTCCTACCACTCTAGAATTCCCGCCGATCTCCCTGCCAAGAGATTTCACCTGTGCTTATGAATGCCACACAGGTATCCATTTATCAGGAAATACCGTGGAAGAAGCCAGCTGAGCCCCTCAACTACCACGGATTGGCCTCAGCAGCATGGTGGGGTATACCCCTCACATGGTCCGGGATTAACTTAATTACCTCACCGCCCTCCAAGATGTCGTCGCTAATGCTGACGTTATATCCACTACCCCGTCAAGGCCTGAACCTCCTATCCTCAGTCAATGAAATCCCTAATTCAAAGTGTTGTAATGCAAGCCGTCCAACAAGTCTGTCGTCCGTCCAGACACCACCATGCAGGCGCACGGGTTAGCCGCCCTAGCTAGCACCACTCTTGTTGCTACCCGTCTCTAGAGCCCCTGTTGTGGCAGACTTGGGGCAGTTAGTCTGCGTCCTTGCCTGCCCTGCCGATCTAGGCAACAGAGTCTAGCCTAATACCAAGGGCGATGCAGCAGAGCTCAGAGCTAACATTGATTTCCCAGACCAGGCACCCAGCAACAATATTGAGACACATTTGGCAGCATATCATCAGGCCTATAGTTTCTAGCCTCCCCGAAGGGGCATATTTGTACAGATAAGTCCGGTCTGCGTGTTGAACCGCTCCATAAATTCATTGAGGCTATATTTCCCAGACTATACGCTGCTTACCCGAGAACGACCAAGGATATCGACTTCTGATAAGCAGGATCAACCATTGTTCGCTGTCGATCTAGCGCTGAGGGATTAGGACCAAAGCATTGCAAACCACAGCGTAAAGGACATCAGAAATGTTGGGAGTTATGCCGAGTTCTTGAATACCTGAAAGACTACGTGGACAGCAGGGGACATCATTGTCACCCTCGCAGGTCTGCATTGCTCTGCCCAGACTTCAACCCCTGTATCGTGTGTCTTTCTAAGTGGTGAGTGGCCAGTCCTACTACAATAACAACAACAACAAGGACAAGATAGCAATCTAGATGTCGTAAGTGGGCAACAAGATTGACCTTTATCCGTCAAGAGTGTAGAAGCCACCTGCTACTTTTGCGTGTCTACGCAATCAAATAACCTCCGTTGCTTGATTTGCCATGTCCATATAATATATACATTGGAACGCCTGAATCTTGGTCCGAAAGTGGTAAGATTGCCAACCATTTTGAAGTCATAGGGCTCTCGAGCCTACTGGCGTTCTAGGTCTTAAAACTGGGAAAATATTTTCTCTGGTACTTTCTGTTCAGACGGCTTAGCCTTCGTCCTTGATTGCGTGCTGCCGAGTCATTTGTTCTGTTTCAGCCCGCCCCTTCAAATCCGAAACAGTCTCACCGCCACTCCCTCTTTACAAGTGACAGATCGACGCTGCGAAGTCCCTGCAAGAAGCACCTCACTTTCCACTCGAAGCAAGAGGGGCGATAAGAAGTAGTGTACGCCTGAAGTGAATTACCCTTTTCGTGTACTCCAGCCGAACTTCACGGCAGGATAGACAAAACAGCAGCAGCAGCTTGCCGACCGATAGGCAAAACAGCAGCAGCAGCTTGCCGACCTGGGTTGGCATGGGCTCGGGGTCGCTTAACGCCCCAGGCGAAGCTGGGGATGCGTGGATGGAGCTAAAAGGCACTACACATTATGTTTCAAGACTGCTCTGAAAGTTCGGCAAGCTATCAAGGTACTCCACTGGCAGGTGTGTATGAAAGTATGGATAACTGAAATGTATATTGCTGTGCAAAGCGGCCCGGCAACTTTTTCAAGTTTTCAACACCAGATGCGTAGTCCGCAATTGAGAGTTCAGACCATTTTTTGGCTACTTTCGGGCCGGGTCGCCTAGCAAGCCAAAACCTAAAAGCTAAATGAGGCCTGTGCTCCGCGCCCCTTCCACGCTAGGGAACCTGGCCAACAACAAGGAAATGGAAAACTCAATACTCAATGTTCAAAACTTTGCTCGGACTACCTACCCTTACTAGTCATATTTGGCATCGGGAGTTCCCATCGGACCACTCACTATTATGATATGTCACTCCATGCAAGTCAAGGTAAGAATTACTGGAAAACAAAACTCAAGACCAATGTTTACCGAAGGGTCATATGTACGCAAAAAAAAGTTAGTACACCGTACTAGTTAGCTTTGACGCGCCCCGTGTGATGGATGTGATTTCCCGAATCCCCGCTGCACAAACAGAATCCGAGCTTGCACTTTAAACCCCCACTTGCACTCAGAGGGAAAAGAAAGTGCAACAGGCCAGCAGCACTGTACTTCATTCTCTGCCAGACCAACCTCTTGCAATAACTATTCTTGAACTGGAAATGTAACAGTAGCTCCCCACCCAGACACTCATTGGTGACACTAGCTTCTGGGTTAAATCGAGAAAATAAGAATCACTGCATGAACAGACAACGATGAAACGAAAGAGTGGAAGGGAAAAAAAGAGAGCGCGAGAGAGAGATTCCAAAAAACCAATAATATCTAATCCATTACCCCCTGCTGTACTCGCTATAGCTCGATTATTAGTTGCCACGGCGGCAATCGCGGTCCGGTGCTGTATTTGCACTTTTGACGCTGTTTCCCAAACAGAGATATCGAGAAAACGATTCGACTAATATGTATATGCATAGAAGTGAAGTCGAGTCGTGTGGTTGTCGTTATAGGAATGTTGTGGTTTCAGTATTGGGATGAGCGGTTCAAGGCTCGATTCTAGGAGGTGGCGAAGGATGCCTGTTCCAACGGGCATCCAGACATTCGGCCGATCTCGTGCCTCGTTTATTCAATCCGCATGAGTCTTGCTGAGTAGGGAAGATATTTCCCTTTCCAAATAGCTTGAAAACGTGTCGTAGGGAAATGCGCCGAGGATCCTGTTTCGGAGTCCGGAAAGCTGCAGGAGAGCGTCGCCTCACTCTAGCCACGGTAGGAAAGAACAGTACTTCTCATTGTCCGGTATTTGCCACACAGAAGGAATGTCAAAAGAGGGCCCTTCATGGTACTTGGCCATGCAACAACAGGCTACCTCTGGTAGCTGACAAATGGTAGCTCTCCAGAAGAAACTTGGGCGCGGGGGACAGCAGAAAATCCTGATCTGTCGGGTGCCCGCCTTAGCTCAGATGAGTAGAGTAATAGTCCTTTGAGTTGTATCCACCACAACTTCACCAACTCGACGGCACCCCCGCCATTTCTGCCACCTAGGCCAGAACTGCAAAATGAAGCTAAACCGAAGCCCTGCGAGGAGAGTTATCGGACGGATTCAGTACCCCTTGAGGCGTATCCGAACCGCCTCCTTCAGAGGGTTGTGTGCGGACTCTTCGTCCGCGCTCTCAGGATCGATAGCATCCCACTCAAAGAGATCCTCAAGCTTCGCTTGATCCAGAGTTCGTTCCCCTTTCTCGTCTTTCCATCTGTTCTGTTTCATTAAATACTCTTGCAAGTCATACGCGACGGCACACGTATTCTCATGATCGCAACCGAGCATGTTGACTCTGCCGTCAAGAACTTTCCAATAGAGCTCTTCTGCTTCCCTGTCCCGGCCAACTTGGAAGTAAGAGACCGCCAAGTTGCGCATGAGTTCGAGTCGCTTGGGATGCTGCACACCCAGGGACTGTAAAGAATCTTTGATTGCAGTCTCCGCATATATGATGGCTGCCTGAACGTCTCCTTGTTGTTCCATACTCAGTCTGAGACCCGACAAAGCCATGATAGACTGTAAATGGTGTTTACTCAGTACCTCACAACTGAGCCGGTAGCACTCTTGTAGAACAGACGCACTCTGTCTGAATTTGTCTTGGTTGCCATCTCTGTACCCTTCAGTGTTGAGAATATGGCCCAGACAGTAGAGAGCGCCAATGCTGCGTTTATCCTTGGCTCCGCCGGGCAATGCCTGGACAAGTTCATCCCAAACTTGCCGCAATCTTTGGGAATTGATCTCAGTTTGCTCCAGTAGTTTCTTAGGATTGGCAGCGTAGCCAAGATATCGAGTGAGAGTACCGATTGGCGAGTACACACCAACAACTCGTTCAGCAACGGCGGCGGTCCTCTTCATTATCTCCTCACATATGTTGTCCTGGTTGTGTTGATGGAGTATGGTCAGTGTGTTATTCAATGTCAGAACAATCATCGGATCGTCGGAGAGAAGGATCGCTTCAAACTCTCTGTCAGCATCAGCGAGAGACTTCGCGGCAAGTGTCTTTGCCTGGATATCATCTGGCGATGTCTCATGCTTGGTTGAATAGATGCACGTAAGGAAGCAGAGCGACGTCCATCTCCAGCAATGGTCGTGGCCCTTTGAAGAGGGAGCAACCTGAAATGCGTCCATTGACACATCATCGGATGGGTTCAAGATGGCTCTTGGTGACTGATGTGATGAAACCGGCCTCGAACCTGATATGGCAGGCGGAGAATCATCGGCATACTGGAAACTGGGGGAGTGAGAAGCAGTCGGCTGGCTGCACTTTTCACAAGAGATGTCGGTACCACTGGCCGTCCTGGAACGCGGTGGATTGAGCAACTTCAAAGCATCCTGGTTATCGACGCCGAGGGTACCAGGCAGAGGATTGGAATGAACAGCTGAGCATGCCAGCATGTCGACATCCTCTAGGCTAAAGTGGTCACAGCTTGGTGAAGGCCGAGGTGTATAAAAGGGTTGAGCAGCCTCGTACATGGAGCCTGGTGTGAAAGACTTTTCAACACCTTCCATGAGCAGTTGACCACCTGACACACTCTCAGAAACAGAGGCGGTGCCAC
This sequence comes from Chaetothyriales sp. CBS 132003, assembly GCA_003709865.1. NCBI lineage: Eukaryota > Fungi > Ascomycota > Eurotiomycetes > Chaetothyriales > Chaetothyriales sp. CBS 132003. Next base: position 146,991 of record QRBJ01000055.1, on the reverse strand, counting down.
CAATAGATGCGTTAGACAATCGATTCTTGCAAATTTTCTTCGAATTACGTCGGCCTTTGTGGGTGTCGAGATTACAATGGGATATTTGGACAGGAACCACTGAACAGCCACTTGGGTTGTCAAAAGGTAGGAGACAAGACTCCGGCGAGGACGAGAGACTCGCGCCGAGGGGCTGGAAAGGGTTCAGCGGAATCGGGCTCTCAGTTTGGGATGAGCCACTAGTGGGAGATTGGTGCATTTCCGTTTCCGAAAGTTCAGGGTTAGGTGTCCCACATCGAACATGGTTATGAATATCCCGCAAGTCACCAGCAGCCTCCGTTTGGCGTGCCAGCTGGATGAATTGTTCATCTGTCATCTTCCTGCCTTTGATATACTTACGTAGGTCTTTGACAGATCTAGTGTGACCGTTTATGACGAAGTCGGTATTGTCTTTACCGGCTTCCTTCCGGTCCTGAAGCAGGAGCATTGCCACTTGGTACTCTTTGTCAGAGCTGTTCTTCACGAAGCCCCATTGTGATAATCGAGATTTAAACATGCGTAGGCTGTCCACATCGAGTGTCAAAAGTCTAAACAATTGCAGTGAGGGGCAGGCTGAGGAGTGTGTTTGCTTACGTTGCGACGAAGCCACGTTCCTCTAAGATTTGCTTGACCCGTTTAAGCGGATGTTGCTGATAGAGAAGTCGGATTTCCTCCTTACGGGCTTCCCACTCAGATGGTCTTGGTCCTTCGGTGGTTCGCGAGACATCACGGCCGTTCTGTATCAACGATTGAGCCGGCGCTATGCGGGACAACCTGTCTGTGGTGGAGTCCATCTCAGGTGTGGCACACGCATCCCAGCGGTAAAGGAAAGGGAGAAATGTTGAGGATGAGGAATCAAATGCAGCTGCGGGGCAGTGGACAGTGGCAGTCATTATGGGCTGACCAATGCCCACATCCGCCTTGTCTTGGGCTTGGATTGACCTAGAATCGTGGCTCCCTGTCTTTCTCACGGTGTTTCGGGAGGCCCTCATGATGCAAGGTCCTTTATTCTGCTGCGCTAGTCTCTGTTTGACATGGCGCCGTAGAACCGTAGTTGCTTGGCACCGGGCGAGATCCACATGGCCAAATTGGGTTGCTGATGAAAACATTAGGCGATAAGACAGCGCTAACAACAGGTGTCAGCGACACAAACAGAAGAGGTGATCTCGGCGGGGGGAAGCTCAGTTTAAGTAGGCAAAGTAATTACGCCTGGTCCAACAATGATATAGCGCTGAGCAGGCAACTCTGAACGCTGGCGAAAGTTGCATCTAAGAGCTATTGACAATGTCTGTTTGTATGATCCTAAAGACAAGGTACTACATCTGCATTTAACTCTCGTTAAGGATGACCAGTTCAGAGGACACATGAGATGACAATCTCTATCTTACAAGTGAAGGACACCGAGATATCCCAGGAGGATCAAAGAGGTATATCTTGAGAAAGTTATTGATATACCTATATACTTCGCCATGGTCACTCATGATGTCTGCCATTCGCATGGAGACCTCGAGTCCCAATGCGCGCAATCGAACCTCGAACCGGGATCTGAGGGAAAACAGCAAACGCCGGAGACAAACGGGACAGTGAGTTGAGCCGGACAGCATCACGTGCCACAGCCGGGTAAAAGACTTTGCAGGTTCACTAATCGAATGCGTAGAGGCCATTACGCCTTCATCAATACCATACGCAGTGTTCAGGTTGCCTTTGACTGACATCTTAGCACGTCCAAGGGACAATGCAGGTGTGCAAACAAGCATAACACCGGGCAGCCCGGGGTATGAAACGGGGATGCCAGCGCGCTGCCTCCGAGGAAAATGCTGAGAATCTGCTCTTATATCTGGCCTCGAGCGATGACTCGTCGTTGTGTCCCAACCTGGACTCAGGTCATTGCCAATACAAAAGGATGTTCGACACCTGGGTTGAAAAGTGAGGAGGTAAGAGGCGAGAACTCTTGTGTTTCCACATCTCCCTCGAGTCGATGTCAAGGCGTATAATGCCACTTGCCAAAGAAATAGAGTTTGCTATTGACAAGTCTTCGTAGGAGTCATTCCAAATTGCGCAGTGGCTAATGTCAACGACATATGAGGAGCCATGGACGCCGATGGCAATTAAGGATACCTGCATTGCATCAACCTCGACTCGGAAGGCCAAATTGGAGGATGCCGACGCTCGAGCTCGTGGTCAAGGACGGATCCATGACGTAGTAGGATGAGTTGGCAACCTCCTAGATTGGATGGTCATATCGTCAGAGTTTGCATCCGGCGGCATACCCGAGAGTATCATCTTGGCTGTGTTTTACACACTCAATGCTGAAATATGAGGGTTCGAAGTTCCATGATCTAGTACTGTGTGTCGCCGTGCCTATTGCCCATCTTTGGTTCCTCATCAATAGTGGGCCTACCATAGGACTTGGACGTGCTGTCGTGGCGAACACTCTTGGTACCTGCTCTCTGATTTGGTTTAGTCGATTCGTCGCCCATTGTTAGCTTTTCCATCCCGAATGATAGCGGATGAGGATTTGATGGGCGCGGTCCGGGCTGCCCAGGTTGAGGCCGAGGGCGACCTGCCGCTGCGGCCGTGCGATCGGGACTCGGGGAACGGCTAGATTGGCGACGCTGGTCGGAATCAAGAACTTGACTGTAATCAGGAGGTCTGTCAGAGCCAATGCCGGCGTTATGTCGAGTCCGTGGAGGTTCTTCCCTTGTAGACCTGTTCTGACTCTCTGGGTGACTAGGTTTTGCTCGAGGCCTAGTTAGCCGGGGTTTCCGGTCGTTGCCAGTCGTTGGGCCTGCTCTCTTTCGGTCGTTAAATGTATCGGATTCCGTATAGTCATACGGATCCCTCCGAAAATCTCCTGTTGTTGGTTAGCAGGGGGCACACCTGGAAGCTTCGGCACTGGATGCTCACTGGTTTTTTGCTCCTCTTGCCACTTGGCAGTATCGTCCATAAGATCTTCGAGAGCTTCCTGAACGGCGTTATTGGCGATCCTTAATAGCCCGCAGGATACTCACTGTACCAAGTGTTCTAGATGCGCCCACAGTGAAGCCTAATGTACGGTCGTCCTACCTCTGAGTCACTAGGAGTAAGTTGATAGGCATATGCAGTCATACCCTTGGATGCCTCGAAGGCTCGATTGTTGCTGTGCCATCTATGAATCGCTTGAGATAGGCGGCAAGAACGACCACGTCAATTCCTTTTCCCGGAACGAAACAATAGACATGATCGTCATCTCTATCACCCCGCTGTCGAGCAGAAGACATGCTTGATTGAAGGGTAGATAGCGGATAGGGCCGCAGATGGTAAGGCTCTAGATTGTGGGGTTGGGTTTGGAGCACAACCACGTGCCGAAGATGCCTGTTAGCGGAGCCGATCGTTGTAGTACGGTGGGAGCTCAGAAATGGCGTTCACGGTCCGGAACGTATCATTGCAATGGAGGGAATGGCATCAAGTACAATGCGTGTGAAGGCGGAGGGACAGTGATGAATGTGCTAATCTCAGGTTGCGAGAGTCAGCGGATGACGAGCCTCGACCACCATCGGGAACATTGAACCGGGACCGTTCGGCCACATGTCAAGACGTGTTTTGCTGATTGCGTCGGCTAAAGTACGCTCTCCATTTCTAGCGCTCCGTATAAGGCTCCGGGTTGGTGAATTGAGGAGATGTTCGGCTAAAGTCGCCGGGGGCCGTTCAGAGAGGGCAGGTGACCATGAGATATGCCTGTTGAGCCTCAATTCAGGCAGGGAGCCTAGACACGTAGTATGGACCATGGACAGTACATTTTGGCCCTTGGGCTCGCATATTTCGGAACTTCTGGCTGTGAAATTAATCTTGATCTGCTCAATGAAACCTGGCCGCTCCAATCAAGTGTTCGGTGGATGAGGTTGATCGAGGGCTTTCTGGGCCGCGGGGTTGAAGAGGGGCAACCCGCTCGGAAGGCACTTCCATGAACAATCTGGGCCGGCCAAAGGATGCGTCTTCCTCGATGCCTGAAACCCCATTCTCTCCCAGCTGGCGGCAAGCCTGGACCCGCCTTTGCCGATGTCCGTGTCCAATGGTGGTTGGGTGGCACTCTCGCATCTTGTGAGCTCCACTGGAACGGCGAACTTCCGCCCACAATCAACAAGACCGCCAGGGTTCTCCTGAGGCATTGATGAAGAGAAAGCGAAGCAGTATGGACCAGATGTGAAGATTAAATAAACCAGTTTAGCTCGTAGACGAATCTGCGGTCTGTCGGCCCGGGCCTGCTAGGACCTATCAATCTGGGTTGCCCTAGCTGTCAGGTACAATGGCATCTGTAGATAACCAGTCTTCACCGCTTTTTCGACCCACCAGCACCTTTACGACCAAATCTCACTGTAATAACTAGCCCTAACAGAAGTCGACCACAGAGGATGCACATAGAAGACACATGACAAAGTTCGCTAGGGTATGGGCCATTGAGTCTTAACCTTTAGCTGTGTGACAGCCTCGGCTCCATCGATGGTTGCTAACGGGAAGGCAAGTCGAACTTGTGCTGTTCTAGGTCTATTGAGGTGGGGCAGAAATGGAAAGGATCCTAAGGAAAGCGAAAGTTCAGACCAATGTTGACACCTTAACTACCACAGGAGGACGCATTCCCAGACAACAAACAGTGCGACCACCATAATATGCGCTCTAGATAGTTCCCACGCTGCTACTGAAGTGTGTCTATTGCGCCCGTGTCAATATTGATGTTCGTATCGACTCGAGGAAACAATTGGCGAACCCCTCCGCGGAATTGGCCCCGGGCTCACCTACTATGCCCCATAGCAGGGTTGATTTAGCACCAACTCCTGCCTGAAGATCGTATGGATGGCGTTGTTATCGAAGGTGAAATTAATAGAAGGTTTCATTTAAATTGAGGAACACACTGTAACAACCATGTGCAGCTTATGTGACCCACATAGCCATAAGTATCTCCTTAGTAACTTTCCACTGTATGGTACTAGTTTGTCTGGGATTGTGTCATTCCTCTCAGAAGACAGGTGTACCTTGTGGCATTATGTACCTATGACAACCCTGTATTATGGATAAGATGGAACGTCTCCGGGGCTACATTTCCCGTCCGTTCAAGGTACAGTAATCATAAACTCAGAAGCATACGGCCGTAGTCCACCATACGCCGGCGACCGTAATCGTGCTGATTCCAGTCTCTGATGCGGCCGACATGTTGCTTGCTCTTAAGGCTTCTCTCCATGTGTTGGTCGGAGGACGTGTCGACACTCATTTGATGATTGATGGCGAAGCTGACCGCCGTCTTTGATGTTGACATTGGCCTCATACGCGATAGTACTAATTCTGCATAGAAAATGCAACACAGAGATGTCATCCTGTTCGGCAGACGCTGTGGAGGAGGGGCAAGAACAGGATTAAGGGGTACTCCCCAAGCTGCCGAGGCCGACCCTTTGCCAGATGACCGTGACAACAGACCAGAGGAGATCGAAGAGGAAAGTATGACGTAGAAGACGGGAAAGATGGCATACCATAACCGACTGCCATGACTGAATGAAATCACGTGAGACGATAGAGAGAGCTTGTTCGAGCGTTTCCTTGACATGGGAGGCTGAGAATCTCTCATACAATCAGGGAGCACAACATCTCTGTCTGTCAACCTGCGAGTAAAAGTCGTTGGAAACTTATGGTAGCGGGCGAAGTTAAACAGGCTATGCAAGAGGACGAATCGCCGGAGATGTACTTTTGTCAGCACCCAGAATGCCAGTGGTGGGGGGATCCCTTTACCCCTAAAAAGACAAGGTATCTTGCCTAATCTGGGGCAAGATTCAGCGTTCTAATATATATATGTGTGTGTGTCACGGGATAGACATCGGAGACAATAAGGACTAGCCAAATCATGACAGTTGAAGCCGAACCAGAAGTCATTATTATAGCTTGCACCCGGCTTTCTGATCTCCAATTGTATTTCCGGCACGGTACCATCTATGACAGATTCTTGTCTTGCTGCTAACCATTGAATGAGAGATAGCGGTATGACTAATTTTCTGTTAGTTAGAATGCCCGGAGGAGAGAGTGGGATAGCTCCAGTGTAGGTAATTATGTCTAACTAGATGACGTCTTCCCAAAAAGGGCGAACTCAATGAGGCAGCCAGCTCGCCGGATCTTTCGGTGATACTGAAACCCCGTCCGTTGTCCTCCTGTTAGAGACCGAACGGCAGGGAATGCAAAGAGAGGACGAGAGAGGTATTGGACAATTCCGATTCTCTATGGAAAGCTCCTTACTCTTCGCAGGATATCCCCATCCATATATCTGAGTCCTTCTCTGTTGTTGCCTATTTAAGGTAGCTTAGTTGTAGGCAACTGCTCGCACAAGGCTAAATGGGTCTTGGCATGTCTTATTCATGACACCTCCTGTTCTACCAAATTGTCAGCAGAAACATGAACAAATTGATTAGTAACCACTTCTCTCAAGGACTTTTACCCATTCACAGTTTCTGGGAAACTATCATGATTTACCACGAGCTCGATTATATCCCTCTCCTAAGCGTGGAGAGGTATCTCAGTGCGATAAATGGGCATAACACTCTTCATGCTCTCACCCAGGGAAGCCATATTAGGCCGAAGAGACCAGTCATGACTGGGGACATGGAAAACCTCCTGCTCTACTATAGTGATGACATTAGGTTCTGCGATATGAATAACTGGAAAACCCTCCCGCGATTCATTCACGACTGACAGTTTGGCCAGCTCACAACAACTCCAGTCCTTCTTTGCCAACATTTTCGCCAAGCTCGCTCTCATCACGATACACAAGGCGACCATCAACTTCACTTCCTCTGACTTTGTGACTTGGGAGTTCGAAAATCGCTTCACCGTCATCGGGGCCATGCCACATCTTGGGCGCGAGCCGTGCCAGAAGATCAGAAAGAGAGCTGGTCTGGTACAGTATTGGCGCTTGGAGATGACAACTGAAGGAATGCTAGTATGGAAGATCTGGAAGGAAAATGACTATGAACAATGACCACTGAGGGCCCTGTCAAGTCGGGCCTTGTCGCGAGGTTTGTCGAGCGCTCTCTTATTGCTCTGGCGAGTCATGTACCGTATATACTGCAAGACAAGCATCGCGTGACGTTAGCAGGTTGAAAATATCGTGAGTTGTTAGTAACAACTTAATGTCGAGGAAGATACCAGATGCGTTGACACATATATTGGAACGCCTGGATCTTGGCCCTGAGAGTGGCAAGATTCCCTACTTTTTTTGGAGTTATAGGACTCTCGAACCTTCTGGAGTTCTGGGTATAACACGTTGCATCATGTAGCGTAGCGCCGGTTTGGTGGGTGAACTAGTGAAACACAGACCTGCAAGGAGTAAGCAAGCAGACTGGTAGATCACATTCCAGTTTGTCCGGCACCCAAAATAAGAAAATGGACATGGAGTCAGTAACATCAATGCAAGGCCTTGAACATAACCTGTTAAGCTCAGACTGGCTGGATACCAAAAGTTATCCCTTACATATCACACACATATCAGCCTCACTCATATCGATGATCGCACTGCCTTGACATGGAGAACCATCTATAAAGGACGAATACCGGGCGCTGATCAGAGGAGCGCGGTAAGGGCGTCAACATAACCGTACCGCACCTTGACAGAGCTTCTATCGTCCCGCCTACGAACGGTGAATGTTCAATGAAATCATCTGTGGTGCAGTGCAGAGGCGGTAGATGTGCGTATGTATCAAGCCCCAAGGGCTTGGAGGTTGTCGAGATCGAGCAGGAATCAAGGGGGATTAGGAGATAGAGAAGATGAAGAGGGAGGCAGGGAGCATTGGACTCGAAATAGTGAGCGATTAGGGGCTGCCTAATGTGCTATCTGTTGGGTCTGTGTTCTGACAGTATGACTACCACCACTATCATCATGATTTTACAATTCACAGAGCCGTTGTGGGTTAATGGAATACGCATGAAAAGTATGAGATCTTTTCCATCTTATCTCGGATGACGATCCCATCACGTTCCAAATCCACAGCAAGCGACAACAAAAGCTATACATTTTTCTTTTCCCTCTCCTCTTCCTCCCTGCGCCTCCTGCCCACCAACCCTCCCCCGGCCTCCTTCTCAGCCAACACAATCTGTGTACGCTCATCCCAGTAAAGCATAGCGTACCTCGTAAGTAGCAAAATGGAAATGGCACGGTTTAACACTTCCTGATCGGAACCCGCGAGGCTGCCATTCAAGTCTTTCCCGCCGTTCGTAGCAAACATCCAGAGTGCATCCGTGCCGATCCCGAGGGCAAGTTGGAGCCAGCCGGTGAGGGGGATTACATGGAGCAGCCATTCTGTACCAGGAACACGGCTGAAGTAGGTATACATGATGGTATGGTGAATGGAATTTGCCAGCGAGAAAACGCGCCAGTCGGGGGAGATGAGGGCATAAGCCAGGATAGGTGGTAATGGTGAGACGTAATCAGCCAGCCAGTCACTAGTTGCCGTCGTCGTCAAGGAAGAGAGGGGCATCGATATGATGCGGCTGTAGGTCAGGTATGGGGTAGTGATGTGATGAAAGGCCATGTGTGTGTTGATGGTAAACCCCTGCGCGACGAGATTGAAGACGTCAACGTACTCATAGAACTTGGACACGTGATGCGCGTAGCCCAGCATCCAGGTCTCGATGACGAGGGTGTTGGTGGCCAGGACGGGAAGCCGGAAGGGCAATTCGTAAATCTGCATATCGGGCTCAAAGAAAGATTGCCAGATTAGGTAGGCGAGCCCGGCACTGAAGATCGCGTATAGTAGAGAGTTGAGATGTGTGATTGAAGTAAATTCTGGGATAGGTCCAGCCCTGGATATATATCGGCGGAGCATTGACCAGAAAAACACGAATGGGCCGGAGGTGAGGATGACAGATTGTAGATCGGTCAGGGGCAGACCGAAGTACGGAGACTCAGGTGCGACTATGGGAAATGGCATGGTCGGAGGAGTATTATGGGTATTCGTTGGAAGAAGAGACAAAAGCAACTAGGCAGCTCCCGGGGTTTGAAACGAGTGTCCAATAGCATTCAAGTGCGTTGGAATGGGCTCACAAAACGGGCAGCCTAGTTCAAGAGAACTGCAGATGCCAGGCCTTGGAATGCCAGTAAAGCTGGAGGGCTATATGCAATTCTGATTTCCAAGGTACTGAGCGGACGATAGCGGTCGGTTAACCTGTCGTGAAGACGAATAAATAATGAAACCGCTACGGAGGTGCCTTGCAAAAGTCTTTGAACCCCCTTTAGTTAAGCACTAAGGTACTAATTGTTTACCAAGCATCAGATGATTTGATACCTATACACCTTATCTTAGGATTTGGGCTTTGAGATTAATATCACATGATAATATCATAGTATAGCATATAAGGGTTGTAATATAGCTGTCAGACATAGCTGTATCAGGTGTAGCTGAGGTTCAATTATTGAGGAAAACGCCACTGGCAGGGGGGTTCAAAGATTTTTTTGCAAGGCACCTCCGTGCAAAGCCCAATAATTAACTGGTAGTGTAGCAGTGCGCTAAAGTCAGACCTGTGCTGCGCTATCAGCTGGCTGCAATTTCATCTCAGCTCAGCGCTGTAAAGTCAGCATCATATGCCCGCAGTTCCCTCCAGTTTCGGCGCTTTGTTCCTCAGCGTTTGATGCCTACAGCTCTAGAGTGCCGCTTCTAATGTCATGAATGACAGACATATATATATCGGAATGCCTGACATCTAGCTTCCTACTTAATTCAGCAGCTTCTATCTCAATTGTTGCAAGTCGACGTCGGTTGAATGAAGCCGAAGAGATGGAGATATCCCTTTTGAGGGATTGTTCTCGACACAGCAATGCTGGACAATACGGCCAATGCCATACTGACACCGACTGTTGGGGCTTCCGAGGTATGGAAGGCAAAGAAGACGTGTGAAGACTAGATAGTCTCAGATTCCCTATATCTACAACTACACGAGACTCAACGCTTGAGAAGTCACCGATCTCCTATGGGTGGGTCTCGCGCCCTTATATCTCGTACCTCGAGCCTTGTATCGGGTCCTCCCTTCTTACGGGGTCCGCTGTCTTAATGGGTGGGTTCCACTCCACTCGGACCTTGTGGTATTCGCGTCGACAGGTTCAACGGCTGTCATTCATGACACCGACAGCCTTTGCTACTTTGACATGTTAACCTGTGGTGCAAGGACAAGAACCACATGGAAAGGGACAAACAAGGACCGCTCACAATCTGAAAATATTTCTACAGTCATAAAACCTTCCGAACCAGCAGAGCAAATATCGCGCGACCGTCTTAGAAGCGTCTTGGTGGGTCTTATCAGGCGACCCACAGGGTAGGATCCCCGTTTCTTCGTCGTTGCTGTCCGGAGGCTATCGTAACTCCATATACGTTTAACTCTAGCTAGTACCGCGACGGAGAAACAGGGCGACGACTTCGTATGTCAAAAGAATCAGAATGTACGCGATTACCAACTAGCAAGGGGGGCGTCAAGTCGCACAACCCTTGTATCTCTGCCATGTCTAACGGCGGGCATGCCCCGATGAGTACGATATTGTCCGAGAGCCAGATCAGAATCTCGTATTGGTCAAGGATCTCCCATATAGCACGCCTGGTTTGCCTGAAAATGAGGGGCTGTTAGGCCCACAAGGCACCCTTGCGAAAATACTGACATATCTTTCATGAAAACACGATCCCAGGAGCTTCTTAAATCTGCTGAGTACATTCTGGTAAGTCTTCTAGATCGGCGCTCACGAGTGAATGGGCATCCTTTTTTGCTCACGAGCCAATGATACTCAATAGCTCCTTCGGATTCCTACGGGCGATCGTTAACGACAAGCGACGACCATGTGCTTCCAGATTATTGTGCACAAACATCTGACAGCTCAGATAAGTGGCTGAAACCAGAGCAGTAATTTCATGCGTCTCAAGCCGCCTCCCGATGATTTGTCTGGCAAGCGGAGGGAACCGAATCGAGGAGACGCGAGAATCGTGCAAGGCGAGAGAGCCACATGGAAACCAGGCCCCCAGCGACCCTGTTAAATTAACCAGCCGGCGTGGACTCAAATGCATGATTAGGTTTCCATACTGCAAACTTCAGCCTGTGTGCTCGGCCGGCCCTGTACACCATGGTACAACGTTAGTTCGCAGGGGGAACTCATTCAGCTAGCCCCCAACGGATGCGAGACTTGGTCTAAACTTTGTCGTTGCAATGGGCTCCCGGCCTTTAATATTTGAGGATGTACTGCGTCCTCATGGCACGGTGTTTGTGATTGTCTCTCGGCCATCGTTCCGCCGAATGCAACGTTCCTGTCAAGATGGGATGGCTGACAGTTGTGCTTCATCTTGGGCTAGGTATACTAGTCTCTTCAGCCACAGCTCAAGCGCCTCAAGACCCTCTGAATGACTTTTGTCGTCGGTATGGCCATCAAACGGCTATCATTGACAGGAAGCTATACATTGACAGTGGATGGGTATACGCCAATCCGATATCACAAAATCCCATACCGACCATAAGTAAGTATCAATGTACTGGTTATATTATTATCTCACTAGTGACATAACTATAGATCAGGATCTACTCTACAGTGATCTGAACCAGTCCAGCAATGGTATGCCTGCGCAGTATGCGAACCTCACCGAAAATAGCTCGGTACCCGACGTTGCTGGTGGAATACTATGGGCAGATGGAGTCAACAAAGTGTTCTGGCTGTATGAAGGCGAGTACTCCACTGCACCAAGCACTTTCCAGCTTTGGGGATACGATACGATCCTGAATCAGTGGAACCTGTCAATGGCTGCGCAGACGGCAGTTTCGACCATTCAAAGAGTATCTTATGGCGCTGGGACCACCATTGAAGTCGGGGATACTATTGTAAGTATTCTTAGACGTGTACCGGTATGACTATGGAACACACCATAGTTAACCCTGGCTAGACCACTGCACTATTATCCAAGCTAATTTCATAATTAGATGGCGGATATCTTAACACCAACACAAACCCGCTGTGGTCTGGTGATCCCTGGGCAACCAGCAGCCTGGTTATCCTTGACTTGGATTCTGGGGTCTTAAGCAACAACACAGGATATGATAGTATTGGCCGGGCTGAAGGAGTCATGGTGTCTATACCGGCTTCTGCGGCTGGGATGCTGATCTATTTTGGAGGTGTATCCTTCCCGTACGGTAATTCGACCGAAGTTGCTATGGATATGACCCAAATCATCCTTTACGACATAGCAGACAATAAATGGTATTCACAGACTGCCACTGGCAACATTCCCGCAAATCGTCGGAAGTTCTGCGCTGGGGCTACCTGGGCTGATGATCGATCGTCGTACGACATCTACCTCTACGGAGGCTTCGGCTTCGGGGAGAACGTGACCGGTTTCGACGATGTTTACATTCTGACACTTCCGACTTTCGAATGGATCAAATGGTATCCTACCGCACCAGGTGCCTCAGCGCCCCATGGTCTGCTCACTTGCAATGTCGTTGATATGGCGCAGATGATAGTCATGGGGGGCAACTTCACGAACACGACTGATTGTGATGTGCCAACTATTGGTGGACAGCACAATTTGAATCTCGGCCAAGCAGACGCTACCGATGCTAAGTGGTACCAGTATCTGCCGAACTTGACTGACTACTCTGTCCCTCCGGCCATCGTATCAGTCGCAGGCGGTTCTCCGGATGGAGGGGCAACTAATCTCTCGCCAGCGAACGGCTTCAGCGATGGAGCCTTGTCAGTCTATTTCGGAGAAAATGCAGTCTTTACCTCACGCACACCTACTCGATCTATCCCATCGCCAACGGCTACGGCCACGGCCACGGCGACTCCAACTCCGGCACCAAAATCCAAATCAAACACAGGCGCCATCTTGGGCGGAGTCGTTGGTGGTGGAGGCGGTCTGGTGATTATAGCGGGTCTAATATGGTGGTTCTGTTTGAAGAATCACAACTCTGTAGCAAGGAGCGATCATCATCATCATCAGCAGCAGGCAGCAGCAGCAGCAGGAGCAAGTCCAACATGGACGCGGACCATGGCCGCAGCCTCCATCGAGCGCGGCCGGGCTGCAAGTAGACCCCAATCATGAAAGCAAGATCTACGCTTCTCCTGGCGCTGCATCATCCGGCGGCGGCGGCTTCCCGCCCGGCTATTCGTATCCAGCTTCAGCATCGCCAATGCAACAACCTGGGCACCCGGCACCTTGCCAACATTACCCGCCCCCGCAGCAACAGCAGTTCTATTCAATGCAGCAGCAGCAGCAGCAGCAGCAACAATACCACTCAAGGGCATACTTTCCTCCGCCTTCCGAGATGCAGGGCACACCACCTCCGTCGCCGGTGCCGTACGAGATGCCGGTTCGAGGGATGAAGCCCGATGTGCATCATCTGTACCAGCCGGTGGCGCAGAAGCCGGTGGCGCATTACAGCTTGGTAGACGATGTGAGCGGGAGTGGCGGTCATAGCGAGGGGGGGCAACCTGTCGACGGCTAGAGTCGGTTCCAGATCGCAATCTACATACTCGCCCACGGTTTCAAAGTAGTGAGAGGTAGATAGGATGTACCAAGAATAGAAATTCCGCCAGTGGTGTATGGTGGGTAGGTAGGCTTGCTTGAATGGAAGAGATATTTTACTAGCTTCAGTTAGCATGGCGTGAGGGAATAATACTTTCTGTACGTACACGCATACAGTATAATCACTAAGAGTGCTCTTGAAGGTGGGAATGAATGACTTCAAGGCTAGAATGAAAAGGAAATAGCCGTAATCCAATGTCTCATGGGTATTCATGATAGCAACTAAAGGTAACACGGGGCTTGTTGGAGTGCACAAGTCCATCTATCTCCCCCCCATACGACTGAGGCCCTCCATCAAGCCGCCACTTCGACCAATATATGCCCCTGCGCCTGCTCCTCCCCTGGCGACACTGCCGACGGGTGGCTTCAAGCCACTCCCAGGAGCAGGGATGCCCGAGAACTTTCCTCCCTTGGGAGCCTGCAGCATGCTCATCGGGCGCGGCCGACCGACCCCGCTGTTCCTAACACTCATTTCACCGCCCATGCTGTTGCGGTATTTGCCCGGACTGGCGGTTGAGCCTGCGCGCGTCGGCCGTGACCTTGAACTGGTGCCATCCTCGCTCCTAGGAGGGCTGACGGGTTGTTGCAGCTGCGCTTGGGTGCGGGCTCGTTCTGCCAAGATGGCTTCCTCCTCCGCCTTAAGAGCGAGGAATTCATCTATCTGCGCGACCAAATCACCCTTCTCAACGCGTTCTCGCTGCAGGTCTCTCCTCAGGTACTCAGTCTCGGCTGTTAGAGATTCGGCTTGGCCCTTCCACCCAGCGCCCTCAGCCTCGGCGACCTTCTTTTGGGCAGTGAGCTCATCGTTCCATCGCCGGAGCTCCTCGATTTGACCTTCCATTCTGGACAGGGCTTCACTCTGGCCGGGGATGACGCCGCTCAATGTGGCCTCCCTTTCGGTCTGCAGCCTGAGGACCTCGTCTTGTGACGCCTTTAACTCTGACCGAAGCTGGTCCACCTGCTTGAGCCAGCGTTTCTCGTAACTGACCTTGAGATCTGCGACCTTTCTCTCGTGTTTGGTCTTGTACAGAGCATGCAGTTCACGGGCAACACTTTCGGTGGCATTCTTGACAGCAAGATCTATGTCAGCGACCACTCCTGGAGTGGAGGGATCAGCGTTCTTGGCGGGACTGGGCGAGGACTTGATGCGATCAGATCGAAGAGTGTCGAGTGAGGCAGTCAGCTCGAGGATTTTGACTTCTGATTCCTCGAATTTTCTCTCGGCTTCGTCAACCTGCCGCCGCAGCTTGTCCTTCTCTCGCTCCTCAACAAATGCACTCTGCTTGATCTCTCTGAGGACGCCCTCCATATCTCTGCTGCGTCGCTCAAGATCGTCTCGGGACTGCTCCATCTCTTCTCGCGCAGCACGTTCCGTTCTGAGCTCTTCGCTGAACTTGCCCGCCCTCACCTCGGCGTCTGTGATGGCTCTTTTCAGTGCCAGAACTTCGGCTTCCTTGCCAGACAAGGTGGCTTCGAGTCCAGAAATTCGAGATTGCAGCTCCGATCGTAGAGATTCCAGTTCCCGCGGTGTAATGGACGGGATCGACCTCGGTGTTGCCATCGGTTCCAGATCGATGTCTAGTAAATCCGTGCCAAGACCGTTCATGGCGTACATGCTATGTCGATGGTGGGCAGGCGTGGCCAACTCTGTTTTTTGTGGAGACCTGCCCGATGCTCTTTCCCTGTCTAGCGAGGCTTGTGAGCGGTGTGTCGGACTAGGGTTGACACGAATTGGGAAAGCACCACGGCCAGACGGATTTCTCCTCATCGTCCGTGGCGCCGAGCCGGGCGGATGAGTCAGAGCGTTGGATTGTGCAGTGAAGTTGAGAAGATCTGTCGGCGAGTCATTGAAGCTGAGCTGCCTCTTAGGCGTTGGCTCGTCGTCCTCAACAGTCGAATTGGTTCGGCAGAGAAGTTGGAGAGGCCGTTGGGCGGCGCCGGGAGAGTTGAGAATCGATGCTCGATGGTGCTGCTTCTTGGAGGGCGACCAGCCGTCAGACCGCTGCGGTTTGGTTGGAGAATTGCGCAGGCTGGCAAAGCGAGTCAGATCGGTGGGAATTGCTGAGATGGTGCTGAGATCGCCGATAGTGTCGTCGAAGGCCACTTTGTCGCCCATGTCGAAGGTGAGATCGGTCTCATCGAGCGAATCTTGCGACTGGGCCGCGTCACTGCCGGTGTCGTGGAAACTAGAGTACGTGTCCTGGTCATCTGATGCAGCCGATTGGCGTGTGACCGGCGTTGCTTGGTTGATTGCTCGTGTGAGGCCCTCATTGAACCGAAGCGTGTCCCCAGTCGGCGACCCTGGCGGCGAGTCGGGGCCAAGGCTGTCGTCTTGCAGGCGGTACTTGACCGCCGAGAGGGGTCTTGGTGCAGAGGCGCACTCTTGGGACGCGTGGCGGTCAGTGGCGGTGGGCGGCGCCTCAGCGACGGCTGTGGCCATGTTGTTGTTGTTGTTGGTGGTGGTGGTGGTGTTGCTGTTGCTATTGCTGTTGTTGGTGTTGGTGTTGTTGTTGTGCGAGTGTGCACTCTTGAGCGGCGGCCGCGGCGAACTTTTGGCAGCAGACGATTCAAGAGCTCCAGATTCGATGCGGGGGACTGTTGAGCGTGCGTTTTGCTTTGAGGGCGACAGCGATGCCAAGGGCGTCGACATGGTGGACGATCCTTATTGGGACCGTTCCCAGATGACAACAAAGCGCAGAAATGATGCCATGGGAAACACAAACAGACTATGTATATGCCGCAGCCAAGTACGGTTGCGGGCCAGCAAACCTCCTCACTGCTGTCACTTTATCTCCTTGTTTACGCACAGTCACCGAGCGGTCGGAACACCTCAGGGGGACAACGGCCAATCACAGCGCGTGAAACATACCCGCTGGTCCTGGAATCTGCGCTAGCCCCATTCGGACTGAACCCACCTAAGTCCCGTACCCTGCGCCGTGCATATGAGGCCATCACATTTGGGGGCAATGTACGAGGCCATCACATTTGGGGGCAATCCACGAGGCCATCATGTTTGGGAGCCAATCCACGAGGCCATCATGTTTGGGGGCCAATCCACGAGGCCATCATGTTTGGGGGCCAATCCACAGGTTGCGGCGTGTCAGGCATACTAGTATCATTCAGACAGCAAGAGCCTTTTGCGGCAGCATAGGAAGAGGAGATCGTCAAGGGGGATGGAACCAGTACCTATTAATTAGGTGGTTTGAGCTTGGCGTACTCGAAACTCTCAGACACGCAATAAATTGAACGTAGCCCAGTTAAATGATACGTCTATACTTGAGCATCTATGCCAGATGGGTAATTGAAAAATCCACGACAGCCTCAATGCATCAAGCTATTACCCCGAGCGAGCAGTACTCAACAGGCCGACCTTCTGCTCCTCCCAGACCACGTCCGACTGTTTGGTCTTGGTCACAGGTGGGCGTGACGTGATCTCCCTTCCTTCCTTCCTCTCCCTGCTCTTCAGCCACTCTCGCACGATGCCCCTGTAGTCGGCTTGGCGGTAGGGACTGAACAGTTCGGACAAGATGTTGCTCTTCCGCCACGTCCGCAGGCCCAGATCTCTAACCAACATGTCGAAATAGGGCAGTAGGTCGAAGACAAGGTCGGGGTAGAAGCGGCCGTGGCCAAAGGGAGCGCGGTAGCGGCAGTAGCGCGCCATGAGCGCCGTTTCGTCAAAGACATGATCCGTGTTGATGGTCAGTTTGCCATTGAGGTAGGCATACGCCCAAAGGCACTGCAGTTCTAGTCGCATTGTGCCCGCGACGCTGCCGCCGAACATACCGATAAAGACGAGGCTGCGGTCGCCCTGTACAGTCAGGCCGGGGGGCGCGATCGCGCGATAGAGCCGATAGGCTGTGTATTGCAATTCCGGGTCTATGCCAGGGTTGTATGGTTGCACCACAGTGGATTCGGGTGCCTGGAATGGGCCCGTCAGCAGCCTGGGATACTTTGCAGCAATTGTCAATTCCGACTTGTGGTTGAGATACCTCCACAAGTCTCGTTGAGCTTCGGAGTACGAGGTTGTGGGCACCCCGAGATCCGAGTGGAGGGACGGCGGCGAGAACTCGAGAGTCGGCTTGGCGCTGAAGCCGGTGGCGGTGATGAGTGCGTCGCTGTCGAGCCTTGTGCCGTTTGCGAGGAGGATCTTGTGAGGTGCGAGTGCTTTGATATCTTCACGATGCACACGCACTTGTCCAGACCGGATGAAGTCGAACAAGTCTGGGTTGTAGTTGTACACGCCAGTCGCGGTCCCGTACCAGAACGGAGACTGCTCTGGAGTCAGGACGCTCAGCTCCTTGTTGCCCCCTTCATACTGGCAATCATGTAGAGTTGCAGCATGAACCTGCCGCCAGAAGGCCTGAGTGATTCTCTTGCCGATGCCAGTGAAATGGAAGAAGGAACGAATCCAACCAAAGCCATCTTCCCAAAAGCATGGACTGAGGCACGAGATGATTCTTCGCACTGGCAGCATTTCCTTCCATACTTTAAACGGACCTACCTTTTCGAAGGGCGGGAAGACCCAGCATGGGCCCTTGCCGGATTTCCTAATAATCCATTCGACTTGCTTGCCGGCGGTGGCAGCCATGTGCGCGGCATCATAAGCAGACTTGGCGCCCCCCAGCAAGGCGACGACCTTGACATCAGGATCATTCAGGATGGCACCAGCCTGCTTGCCCATTTCAGCCGAATGAATGATGGGCGCCTCGAATTTTTCCGCGTCTGGGAGCTGTGGTCGGTGAGGTCGGTGGCTGACGCCTGTTGCGACAACGAGCTTCCTCGTCTGCAAGTCTTGCGATTGCCCGTTGGCGTTTTTGACCCTGACATTCCAGCCCTCCCTGCTGTCTAGGCGAGTGATCTCTTCGACAAAGGTCTCAAAGCTTATCCTGCGGAGGAGATCCCACTTCTGGGCATATTGCTTCAAGTACTCGTGCATGACCTCGGCCGGTACCTGTTTGCCCTCTGGTACACCAAACCCATCATGCATAGGAAAGTCAGCAAAGTCGATAGTGCCCCTGAGATTGTTCGTCCGTAGCCCTGGGTACAGGTTTTCCTGAGCCCACACACCGCCGAGGGTCTTGTTCTGAATCAAGTTGTCAATAGAACCAGCGCAGAGGAGGGGGAGGGATAGTCATACCCCATCAACGAGGCGCAGGTTGATTCGCGCCCCATCACACTCTAATATGGTCTTTGCAGCGCAAAGACCAGAGGGGCCTTGAGAACTTTTGGTCAGCCTTGGAGGTGGGATGTCGAATTCGATGACCTGGTACTTAACTTACCCGCTCCGATTATCAACACATCAATCATGGCGGCCGCGCAATGCAATAAGTTTCATCAGCCACCTAGGTGCACATTGAACAGAAGGATGAGGAGAAATGAGAAATCCCAGTAAGGAATGTCGGAGCGCAAACCAGGCTGATACCGCCAAAGATATCTGCTATTCTCACCTCCAGTCCTCGATCAGACATGATTGAGCTGCCAAGGTCGAGGCGTGCCATTAACCGAACATCGGGCGCCGCACACCGGTTCATGGTAAGCTGATGCGGCAGGCTTAAAACTGGCTTAAAACTGGCTTAACCTCTACGGGAGCGCAAAAACGCCCCGCGCAACTGAGCAACTACCAAGGCATTCTGCTTGTAGGAACAGAGGCAGCAAGGCTGGTGTGGGGCGGTTTGGATGAAGCATAGGCGTGCCGCTTTGGGTCCACCCACATCAGGCCCGCAGTAATTGCCAGTTCCCCATAGGGTACCATAGATATAGACTCGCTTTTTAGCATTTCTAGCCGCAGGTGGTGAGAGTGAGATACGAAATGCAAAAATCGGCGGCCGCCCCGCGTAATTAATACCAGCCCCAACACTGCGAGCTTTCACCTAAACTGCGCGAGTAAGTTAGGCCCCAATTGACTGCTTTTCAATACGGCACATACCCAGCAATCCCGCCGTGTCGGAATCCGCGACCCGTCAGCCTATTTCACGGGATGAAACGTGAGACAGAGAGGGCTCCATCGAAGTACGCCTGCTACTTAGGGCAGGCGTGTTCCCCATTCTGGTTACAACCCTTCCGTGATCGCAGCCTTGGACCTACGGTCTATCAGGCCAACGCAATCCGCACATCATCTATCCATGTGGCCCCAATCCCGAACGCGTGCCCCAAGATTTAATCGATATCTCAATCCAATGGGGCCCGTCGCAAGGGACTCTCGTCCTTCAGCGCGCGCAGCCATACCTGGCTGACTACCTTGCTCGCTGACATTCTTCTTCGCATGAGCCTGCCATTCTGTCGGGTAGCCTGAATGACCAGCGCTATTGGTCTAGATCCGCATGGGTGTCCTTTGGTCTTGACACCGACTCAGAGGCCCTGAAAATCGAGAGCGTATCGCAGCCTTGATCAAATCTCTCGAGTCCCCTGATCTCGACTTTGTCCCTCAGTGCTTGGCTTACTCGAATTCTCATCTCCAGGAATATCCCTCATTCTAGTGCCAACCCGTGTGGGCAGGTCCGGCGCTGGACGGTCATCATCATCAAGATCGATCAGATTGCCGCTGTCACGTTCGCGAATTGGGCTCGGGGAAGTAGCCACTGCGGCAGCCGACCCTCTCGGGTTTGTTGAGCCAGTCGACGAGAAGAGTCTCTCGCTTTCTTCCCTGTTCAGGCCAGATTTTGTATCCTGATTGAAGGCTGGCGGCTGCTCGGTCTTGGAAACGTTATAGTGGGGCCGTGGTCCATCTACTGGTGCGAGATCTTCTGCCATTGCGTCCTCGTAACTGGGTGGAGCCTCGTCTGGGATGCCAAGTTGTGGAGGGAGTTGGGAACCAGTCAGTACGGGCTGTCCTGAGTGGTCATGAATCGGTGTGCTCGACATATCCGGGTCAGGATGGTTTCCATTATTGGGTATTTGCTGACTGGGTCGGGGAAAGATGGCAGCAGCATGCTGCCTCTGGGGCTGGGAGGCAATTCTACCCAGCAGCTCTGGCGGCGGCCGAATGCCGGAATATACCTTGACGGGCAGGCTCAGAGGCAGCACCACCAGCTCCGGTCTGACACCACCGGCATCCGCGTAGGATAAGCCGACTCGAATGTCAAGCTTGTATTGACGGGAAAGATTGCAGGTGTCAAATGAAGGAGCCACGCTGTCTGGGAGGGGAATGCTATTCCACAAACTCGACGGCAGCTTCCATTCGTTCTGAGATTTGTCATTGGGGTTATCGAGAGGCGTGTTCAAGTTAGCACGTGAGACCAACACCCAGCTGCCAACCTCAGTTCTGGTCAGATCATGTGCTCTGACATCGGTATAGGCAATAAGCTCGATCTGGAAGGTGCTCAACACTATGGTAGCATCACTGTCGCCAAGCTTTTGCACTAGTACCCGCAACGGCAGGGGTTCATGGCACGTAATAATGGCCGGACTGGGGAGCCGGGCGTCCACCTGAAGTGTGGGGGGCTCCTGCTGTGTGCCAGCGGCGGAGGGGCTCACCTTCCTGAACAGCCCTTTCTTGTCGGGCGGCCTAGGCATTCGCTGGAATTGCTGTTTCCGCCGGGCAAACGTCTCTTCGTGTCTGTCCGGTGGCCTGGGGTCTTCAACCGGCATGAAACGGATATCGAGTCGCTGCGGCGCGGATCAGAAAAACACAACCACTGAGACGGTGCAGGCAGTCCACATCACTCACATTGCGTAGATTCTCTTGATAGAACTTGGGCCGCACCACCGTCACCTTGACATAATATTTGATATCGGCCAGGCCGGGAAAGCCGGCCAACGAGGGCGGCAGCGTCTTCTTCACATGTCTGAATTGCACCCTGGCCATGCCCAGTGTCAGGTCATTAAGCAGACTCGGTGACTTGGAGCAGTCGTTGTTAATTGGAAACTGCAGAGGCTTAGTCAGAACGAGCGTCTCGCTATAGGCGGGCCGTTGGCCGTCTGACCTTGAATCTGAAGGGATATGCATACTGCCCTGCCGGCAGCGTGTACTGGGAGTTTCCCGGCCCATCTTGCATTTCAGGCGAAGGAAAGACAGTCTGGACGAGATAGAGGAGCTATTCCGCCCCCGTCAACCGGTGCTTCTTCGCTGCTGGCACTTGCTGGCCCGGCTCACCTTGTGCACCTCCAGCTCGGCCCGCTTCCTGTCAGCTCGCTCATGCGGCTGCCGCGGCGCCATCAGCCTGGTGCGACTTTCCGCCTCCAGCTTGACATTGATGGCCGAGATGGTGGCATCGCTGGGCAAGGCGAGGAGGACGCGTCCGGAGATGAAATCGAGGTTGGTGTAGGGCGCTGACGGGTCCTGGTCGAGTTGGACACGCACAGACATCTGCTGGGCTTGACACTGCGGATGGGGCCGCAGGTGTGCATGCGAACAGCCTGCTCACGCAGAGCGGGCAGAAGAAATGGAAGACTACGGCAGGTTCTCATGCTGTTGTGTCCCAGCTGCCAACTCGGTCATCATGTGTGTGCGTTTGGCGAGGCGCAGCAGCCGAGAGAGCCGTCGTGCGAGCGGGGCTCAACTGTTGGCCAGTCGGCATTGCTATGATGAAAACAAACAAACACAAACACGGTATATGGTGGTACGGTAGTATAGAAATCTGTCAACATCAAAAATAATAACAACACTGGGACAATGTCCCATGCGTACAATTGTCGCCAGTCTAGAATTTCTTTGCCACCTTGAATATTGGTGCGCGGGTAAAGTCGTCTTGGTCCCACCACACCCGCCCCTTGTCATCCAGGTCGGCTCCCTCATCTGTCGTTGCCAGACCAGCTGCGCCATTCTCCTCAATTTCCCGTTTCGAGACTCCGCTGGGATCCCTCGGAATCCACAGTTTCGGCGTTTTGGATGTCAGCGCAGGGTTAGCGTAGGCATTCTCGAGCTCATCCTCCCCGTACTCAGGCACGTCAACGTCGTCCCAAGCAGCTTTCAGCCATGGCCTCAGCCCAGGCTCTTGGGTAAATACAGCCGGCCAGAAGAACGTCGCGAGCGGGTCGAGGAGATTGAACTGGCCGCCATTCGAGGACCCTACAAATGGGCTTGCCTCAGCATCCAACTCCAACGTTTCCAGCGGCAAGAATTTTTCAATTGGATCGAGGTATTTGTCCACGGTGAACTGGTAAATCCCAGTCGAAACCACGAGGGCAATCATCAGGATCACCGGTCCCGTGGCCTCCTTGAGTGTGCAATAGCCCAAGAGGCACAATTCGGCCAGGTAGACGCCGACCATTAGATGCTTGAGTGCCCGAGAGTAGTTGGCTCCTCTCGGCTCCACTTTGACTTGGATCCGGTAGACCAGATTGTATTTGGTGGAAATGTAGAACAGCACCAGACCGGCGGCGGCGAAGCCAAGCACAAGCGGTGAAATGCACGCGTATGCCAGTGCGATCACACCAAAGTTAGCGAACTTGGGATATTTGGCACCCCATCCTATGCCCTTCATCCACGTACCGCGAACATACTTCTGCCGCGGAGTGTAGTCGAAGATGCGTTGTGAAAAGATATACGTCAGGAGATCCCACAAATTCACCACGTCTTTGGGCGCCGTTCCCACCCCTTGCACGATGAAGTAGGACAGATAGAAGCTAGAAGCAGTGGGCAGGTTTTTGGCAAGTCGCTGTGGCAAACTGGTCGGATCATTTGCAATTTTCTGGGCCAATGCGGTGGCCCCGGACGTGAAGGTTGTCAACAGAAAGACCTGGATAATCTGAAATGCCATGTACCAACTTTGTACCAGATTTTCTGCCTCCACCGTCGTCGGCTGATGCATTCTAGCAAGGTAGCGAAAGAATAATGGCACATATGAGACCACCGAACTGACCACGAACGGCGGCACAAAGCCTTTGAGGAAACCCAGTATTGGAGACGGTAGCTTGTTGATCCACCTCAGCCACTCGTATTTATTGGCAAGATAGTCCACGTTGCTGAGAGTTGCAGCAAACCCAATTGGAATCGACCAGAACAGAATGGTCACAGCGACCGCGGCCACAGAAAGGTATGTGTAAGCAATCCGCATGCCGGAGGTAATGTTGAGATTCGGCCACAGGACCTCCCTTGGCTGCACGTTGGTGTAGCGAGGCTGCAAGGCAAATGGAGATCGGTCATGCACCTGCAGATACGCATGATAGGCAGCTTCCTGGCTCGTGTACTCCACGAAGAGAGCTTGACACCCATCGCGCGCATGTTCAACTCGAGACGTTCTGAGAGACTGAATCGCCGACACGACGTCAGTGAGTTCATCACGGTACAACGAAATCGAGTCGACTGTCCTGCCCATGAGATTCTGCCTGTGGCTCGGCCTGGGATTCCGGTTTTTGAACATTGTGACATCCGCAATCCTCTGGAATCTGCCATTAGAGCCGGCCCCGTCGTCGTAGCCGTCGGCATGTTTTGCCACGTTTTGCTCAAGTTTGACCTCTGCTGTCTCAAGCGAGTCAATCACACCTGCTCTGCGATCGACGAGCTTTTGCAACTTCCCCGCTTTGGGAACAATCCAAGCTCGCACCGCTGCCGAGCCAAAATTCTTCTGCAGACTTGCCTGGTCAAGGAGTCGATGGGGCACGCCCAAGAAGAGGACAGTCCTCGAGGACGGTCTTTGAGCATTCTGCTTGATTGACGCATGGGCCTGCCGAAGGTGAATCGCAAATATCCGCTCTCTCGTCACAACAAACGAGACGAAGCCGAAGAAAAGCCAAGCGACCGAGGCATGGGCGTACAGTCGCTTCGGGTCTTTGACATTGCCAATTCCAAGGACATCGAGCTGCTTTGAAGTACCACCCCCCGTAGCATTGACCGGAAGCAGTATCGGCCATGTAAGAAGGCACCCAACCAGGCATAAAGCTACCAGCACCTTTAGGTAGCGAAGAAACAGATATCCATCTAGCGTAGAATGTTGCAAGACGAATTCATCATCAATTTGTCTAAAGTCGCGATACCAGCCCAAGAGCGAAAGGGACGTGGATGGCGTTCGATCCCTGTCAATGTTAGCTTCTCCTGTCACACTTGAATGCTTCCTACTTTTCCGGTATCGTTCTAAAGTACGTTCGAGGCGCGTAGATGTTTCGAAATGGTCTCCTCAAGACTACAAAAGCTGCAAGCAACAGTCCTGCACTGAAAAGAGTAGGCACCAGCGTGGCACCTATGGCCGACAATGATGTCGAGCCACCGCGATGAGACATATTCAGCTTCCACTAGATGGATCGTTGCTGGCGGTGCGGAAGAACAGGTTCAGCTGACAAAGCGCGCTTTCGAAGTTGGTTTCGAAGTTGGAACGGAGGTGACGTCACAGCCCTTGTTGCACAATTGGAGTGCCCCTTTTTCGAATTGACGAGTATGTACTAATCAATGATAGAGCAATCTTGTACATTATCTCTGCCGACAGTTGGCATCATAACGACGGTCTCGATGGACAAGGGTATAAAAATCACATCCACTCCTCCTTTCCTCCTCTATTACTGCAGGCCCTGGCAAACTGACTTTCAAATGTGTCACGTCTTCACATCCGTCTTCTCCGGCGTAACATTGTCAGAGGCCTCTTCACTTTCCTTGACTTCCCCCATGCGGCCATGAATCGGGGGTTTCTTCTTGCCGGTCACATCCAAGATCATAGACTTTACCGTGTGTGCCATGGTCTTTCTGCCTTGCCAGAGGGGGAATAAACCAACGCATAAGGTCGAGAAAAAGAGCCAAAGGATGCCAACCACGACCCAACCTGGGCACAATCAGTAATCACGATCGTATGGTGACGAAGAAAGATTTGCTTGCCTGTGAAGAACTTCTTCGAGAACACGTAGCCCGTTCCATACATTGGCATCGGCCACAACACCAACAGCGCAATCGTCATAAATACCGTCAGACTCCTCGCAAGGAGCGCCGCCTTCATGAGCTTTTTCTGCTCCATCTGCTCCTGCTCCTGTGACTGTGACGTATTGACCTGGTCAAGAACAATCTCATGATCAACGCTCGCACGTCTCACAATCTCGGTGTCGTCTCCTTTACGAATCTGCCTCATCGATTCCCAGTCATAATTCTGTCTGCCAAATGCGAAAGTCAATAGCGGCACAAAGACCAAGGGTGAGAGCAAAGCAGCTACATTGCCCGCCAGCATGGGGTTGTTGCTGCCCGTGCAGTCAACGTTGAGAACACCGCATTCTTTTTTAGCCGTAACAAGCCACGCAACTAGTGCGACTATGAAGCCAAGCACAGGGGCTCCTGCGGCAGCGACCCAGTTCTGGTCTTTCCACATCAATGCCAAGGTTGCAGGGAGCACAGCGCTGGAAATGATGCAGCCCATCAAGAGGTAGAGGTAGCCCATGCCTACCCCGGCATAGTGAAGCCCGGTGGAGAAGCCGGCCATGATAATGGCATATCCAATGCAAGAGGCATGGGACATCCGAATCAAGAATATACCCGAAGCCTTGGGGTTGATGTAAGTCTGGTAGATGTCGTAGGTCCAGATGGAGGAAACGGCGATCAGTTCGGCTGAGCTAGCAGAAGTGACAGCCATGAATACTAGAAGAAGTGTTGCTGCAGCACCGCCCTTACCGAGGAGGGCTACTGCAGCGTACGGTAGAACGAGGCCTGCCGTCACATCTTCATGTGGAATTCGATCGGGATATGTCGGGAAAGCAGGGTTATTCTCAAGAGCGAGAGCAGACAACCCCATGGTTGTTGCACAGAGCCATGGGATCGCAAACCATGAGAGGCCGCCCATCACATAGCCTGGAAGGGCATCAACTGGGCTAGCTGCAATCGCTTTATTATAATATCCGTTGTCAAGAAAGACTGTGCCAAAGTTGCCGACGATGTTGATGACAAAGAAGATGGCACCCTCCTTCGACCTCATCGTGAGATAGCTGCCCTCTGCATTGCCGCTGACGGGGTGTCTCTCAGATGCCGCTACAAGCAGCTCCCAAACCTTGGCAGGAGAACCAGCAATATCGCTTGTTGCGTAGGCAGTGAAGGCAAACACGAAGATGATGATTAGAATCATCACGGTGTGAACGTAATCTGTCAGAAATGTTGCTTTGATACCACCAAACATTGTGTACAGTACGACACCGACTGGAAGCAAGAAGCAAGCAGCAGCCGTTGGGACACCAGTGAGAGAAGTCACAACTGCGCTGCCACCAGTCAGAAGCATAGCAGTCACCAGAATGTTGGTCATCAGGCCAAAGGTTAAGAAAACCATGTGGGTGATTGTGCCGTATCTAGCACGGATAACTTCGAGGAAGGTATGGGCATTCGGTGCACGTCGTTTGAGTCTAAAAGAAGTGCATTAGATCTGAGTCTCGGCGCGCAACAGGATACTCACTCGATGGCTAATGTTGCAAACAAAATAATCTGGACTGTTGCGCCACTGGCATACCAAAAGGGACCAGATACCTTTACTGCGTCAGCCAGGCAGACAGTGCTGTATGAGACAATCCTACCCCATAATTGTAAGCCACCCCAGACGACTGGAGCAAGGTTGCAGCCCATGTCCATGACGAGACGACAGCAGATGCTACAAGCCCAGACTTCACAGACCTCCCAGCGGTTGAGAAGGCCTCTGAGGTTTGCAGTTCATTGTGGTACCTCTTCAGTGCCCACGTCGTAAAGATCATGCCCAGTGCGAAGGCAAATCCAAGTCCGAGAACAATTCCATAGCCTATAGCTGTTAGCTTCAAGCTCCAGACCCCAGCCAGTCTATAAACTCACCAAAGCCTTCCGACAGAGGGGCCTTGATGGCCATCGTGGTATCAAACACCTGCTTTCAGTAAGCGGAAACGCAAGGGAAAGCGACACAAGACTCTAGTATAAAAAAAAAAATGGAAGACCCAAACTTGGGAAAAGCGGTGTATGTTTCCTCAATGACAGAAGAAAGGAGCCAAATCCGTGTTCTATATTGCAACAACACAAGCTCTCCATGTGCTAAGGTGTCGGTGGTCCTGAAGTCTAAGCGAAAACGCACCCCGGATCATTTTCGACTGGCGTGACATGATAAGACAAGCCTTTGAGGGCGCTTTCTGAAGCTGACAGCATGAAACCCACCGCTTGAGAGAAATAAATGGGGAGACGCTGATAAGCAACCTTGCCAGTT
Organism: Chaetothyriales sp. CBS 132003; assembly: GCA_003709865.1. NCBI lineage: Eukaryota > Fungi > Ascomycota > Eurotiomycetes > Chaetothyriales > Chaetothyriales sp. CBS 132003. Next base: position 119,351 of record QRBJ01000055.1, on the reverse strand, counting down.
GGATTTGATCTTTTGCAGATCCAGTTGCAGGTCCAGTTGCAGATCCAGTTGCAGATCCAGTTGGAGATCCAGTTGTAGATCCAGCCGGATACAGGTCCATATCACTGGCCTATCAGGAGACGTGACCCGTAGCGAAATCAACGTGGGTCGGGCATCTGCGCTGAGCTCCGTGGAAAGCCACCACGGTACATGCTGCATTTCAGTTTGGCAACTTTTCAGGATACACCCACTTTAATGGCCAAGCGAGCATTGGAGAGCACATTCCTGTTTGTTCCTTATCAGCTCAATACCGTTCCTACCACTGCGAAAGGTGATTGTTGCTCTTGCTTGTGACTTCTGGTTCGAAAGGGCCACACTAACATTAACAGTTCATACTAATTTTGGAATTCAGTAACGGCGAAGGAACGTCGTCGTGGGGGCTGTAGGACAGGCCTTAAAGTAAGCTAGAGGGCGGGAGCATCAACGGGCTAGCACCCCTCCCCCCGCCTGGCCCACTTAGCGCGATTCCCGTTTCTCAATTCCTGCACATCATGCTATTATTCAAATGGTTTGGCCTGCTCGCTCACCAGATCTCAATCCGATTGAAAATATCTGGCGCCTACTGAAGTATCGGGTTGGAAAGCGGTTTCCCAAAACTGATGCAGAAGATTAACAATATCTGCTAGAGGAATAGGATAAACTACACCCAGAAGACTTTATGAAGGATATAGAGCGTATATCACAGTGCTGGAGGGCAGTTATTGAGGCTTATGGTGGCCACACTAAGTGGTAGATAATAATGAGAAATATCCATGTACATTATATCCCTCTAGACCAGGTAGAACAAGTTTCTCTACTGTATCATTAGTGCTGCGATTGATTCTTTGATTGGCAACAGAAAATACGGAGTGCGCAGCGAATTAAGAATCGATAAACAAGAATCGCGCCAAGGGTGGGGGAGTGCAAGCCCGCACATGCATCCCCCTTGTGGAAACGGCATCACCCACATGGTGGCCGCAGAGTTATCTAACCTGATTGGTAATAGCCCTTTGATAAGGAACGGGTAATTTTTCCGGATGCATAATAGCAGAAGGAAATATCAAAACAACCTTAACACGCAATACGTGTACCTCTGCCTGACTAATAATCGTGTGCTTACTTGGTACCCCTTGGTATTTTCAACAGTGGGAGAGGAAGTGACTAATGATTGCTACCGCAAGAAAAAAGGGCGGGAGAGAAGTGCAGGGATCGGTAGGAGGCTATCTTACCGAGACTACACTTGCAGACAACGACACGATCCATCTTTCCAACTCCAGAATTTTCCCCCGACTCCTCCTGGACGGCCTGCAGTACAAAAGCGTATAGATGCACCAATGGCTTCAGTTAACAGTGCTGTGTTGGACTGCATAGCATGAAAGAAATCAGGTAAAATGTGTCTTGCTGCCTTGCCAAGCAACGGTCGCCTTAAACCCCAACATCCCGCTCTTGAAGTTCGTATTTTGCCGTCCAAAACACCAATCAAACATCCATGCGGCGATGTACGGCGATGTACGGCGATGTACGGCGATGTCGAGCGCTGCTTCGAGAACTACCACCCCCACCAATTGCGGCACATCACACGCAAAGACCCACCTGAGTCGGATTGCTTCTGCGCTCGTATAAAAGGCGTGCCAAGGAAATCCAAGAAGAGCAAATCCGACATTTGAACTGCGTGGTCTCTTTTGCCCCGGCTAGTTTGCAGAGTTGCCAACCCAGTAATCGAGAAATATTGCAAATGGGAATTCATAGAATGAATCACGTATGCGGGGTTTTTCCAATACTTCACTTATACTGTGGCTGACCTGAACTTTGATGATAATACGGCTGCTGTTGGTTCTGCTGAGGACCTCCGCCCCAACCTTGAGGCGGTCCGCCTTGGCCACCCGCTGGAGGCCCTCCTCCTCCGCCATTGATCTGGCTCTGGACATCTGGCCGGTTTCGCAGATCTTGTCTGAATCTGCAAATGGAGCACGCAATCTGTTTTGGGTGCATTATGAGTACCTGTAGTACTTCCATGCCTTATAGTGATGAAGTCAGGGAATCTCCTCTAGGTGCTTACATCTTTATGCTTCCCACCTAGCGGAATAAGGGGTATCCAGCAGATGGTGAACCATTCCCACGACGAGATGCAGTGGGCGGACCAGTTACCGCAGTTGTGGCATTGCGCCGTGATAGATTCGTAGCCTTTGAGGGCCGACGTGAAGTCTGGGGATGGAATGTTAGCGAATGGCAGCTGGAGAAGGGAATAGCAGTTGAGAAGGAGCCCAGGAGAGAAGGGGCGAGAGCGAGGCGTACCGTGGGTGCCGACAATGAAGAAGAAGGCCATGGACAGTCAGTGATGACTCGGAATTGGCGGGTCTGTTCGTTCACGGTCGCTCAGGTTGCTTGACGGGAAGGCTGATAGAGTGTAATGGAAGAGCTATAGAAAGACTGGAGACTAGGAAAAGAAACCGGTCATGTGGCGCAGTGATGAGCGTCGTGGGGAACTGTAGGCAACTGTGGCTGCGCCCGGGGCGATGACGCGCCCGCCGGCTCGGCACGCGCCAACCTTGACGAATCATACACATGACGGCGGTCTTCATACAAGTTTCAGAGTAATCATCATTTCTAATATTAACCCCAATTCCGCCCTCGATCAGCTTAATCAAATCATACACATCACGGCACTCCTCGTACGAGTTTCAGAGCAATCGCCATTTCTAAATATTGACTGCAATTCCGCCCTCGATCAGCTTAATCGAATCATACACATCACGGTGCTCCTGGTACGAGTTTCAGAGCAATCACCATTTCTAAATATTAACTGCAATTACGCCCTCGATCTGCTTAATCGAAGAACCAAGTTGAACATCAGATGCAGATGCAATGGCCGTACTGGTGGCAGTGAAACCCGAACAAAATCTGAATGTTAACTAGATCCGTTCTACCTTCCCAGCCTTGCCCTTCACTAACATGCCTGGCCCTGGCAACGTGCGGCAGCGCTCGAGCCCGGTGTTGCATTGCAGTGCATGTACTACTCATCGATGCAAGCCCTGACGGCCCTTCTGAAACTCTCATGTCTGTATAGAACTGCGATCCAGAATAACCACGAGAGGGAAGCTGAAAAATTGAGGTGCGACGCGTAGAATTTGTTGTAATGCTGTCCGCCAGTGACCCTAAACTTTGATTGAGTGACGTGCTCCATTCCATGCGCCATGCATAGTCCAGGTACTTCCCCTTCCCTGCCCCGAAAACAATCCAGGGCGTGATTACACTTTACTGCGCAAGTGGCCACCCACGCGCGCAATTTCCTCGCGCACAGCTCGCCTGAAACGCGCGAGAAGAGAAGTCGCGCGCCGTTGCGAATCGGCTTTTATTGGGTCTTGAATAGCAGGATGGCCACATGGCCAAGGTAGAAATATATAAAGTGTTTTGTTTCTTTGCCAAAGTCAGCGCATGGCCAAGGCCTCTGGCAGCCATGTCCCATCTTACCATGTGTGACGAAGCTGCCAAAATTGCGTCCGACTATGCAATGCCACGTGGCACCCTTTCTTCCGTCGAACTCGCGCTTGATATGCATCGCGATATCTTTCTCAATATTGTACTTCTCCATGGCTTCTTGGGCTGTCTACTCATCAGGCTGCGGCCCCTTTTGATGGATGGCGCTTACCTACCGACTTCAATGGCTTCTTGTTGCATGTCATCGCTCTGGTGGTGTCAGGCATGTGACAACTTCTCATGGGCCCATGGACTCACCATGTCAACGCTTTTGATCTGGGCTACAACATGTCAGCCTGGTGTTTGTTTTGGATCGCGACACGGACAACTGCTTACGCTCCAGCTTCTCCTTCTTCTCCACAGGAGCAGTCTCATTAGACGCCATGGTGCGCTAATCCACGTCTGAGCAGGAATAAGCCAAGTTTGGTTGATTGTAACAGTGCAGGCACAATGTGTTCACAAATTGGGGGCAGCCTTTCAAGAGACCAAAACAAACTGCCGCTCTGGATACAGGTACTTTAAGTGTCAAGATGGGTCCCCTAAACCTAGGTTAAAGGTTTCCTAAGGCTGGGTCAGTGCTTGGCAGCGGCATGTTCCGGCACTAGCAAAAAAAGTGCAAGAGAGCAGAATTGTGTGCCTTCCTTACCTGTCACCCTGTCACTGCTCTTGACTTGCCTGTAGTTGCAGGTTGAGGTGAGGATGTCCATCATAGATGAGCCGGATCAGAGCACACGAGTCTTTGTCTCTGGTCTGCCCTCGAAGCTGACCAATCACCAGCTGCGGGCTCATTTCGCCCAGAAGTTTGATGTCACTGATGCACACGTCTTTCCCGATCGCCGGATAGCCTTTGTTGGACTAAACAGCCATGAGGCGGCCAAGCAGGCAGTATCTTACTTCAATAGGTCCTTTATTCGCATGTCCAAGATTTCTGTCGAGTTAGCTAAGCCGTTTGACCTGAAGAAGGATGGTACAGGGCAGGCCACTCCGATTTCGAAGCGCAGTAAACGACCAGACAGGGACGGTGAGCAGACGAAGAAGCGGAAACGCGATGTGAAAGATGACGGTGAAGATGTCCGAGATGGCGCTGTGCAAGCTGTGCAAGCAGATGCTGAAGGGAAAGCGGATGCGGTGGGCAATCCACAGCCCTCAAGTGCATCCAAAGGGGATCTTGGCACCAGTGACGTCCTCGAAATCGATAAGAAGGAAGATGAGAAGCCGTCAGATAAAGCACCCGTGGAAAGCACGAATGATGCAGACTGGCTTCGTGGCAAAACGAGTCGGGTTCTTGACCTTCTCGAACCCAACGAGGTGGTGTCTGCAGACACAACAGCCACACAAGATGTGCTGGCGGCAGATACATCGGCCTTGGTAGAACACCGCTCTGCAGAGCATCAAGAGACTGCGGGTGATACAGAATCTGCGGATGATACAGAACCTGTGGGTGATACAGAACCTGCGGCTCCTGGTGTTGCAAATGGACGGCTCTTCGTACGCAATTTACCCTTCAGCACGACGGAAAACGACCTGTCAACTCTGTTTAGCCCATATGGGAAGATCGAAGAGGTAAGCAACATCTCCATCCAGCAACGCACGCCATTTGCCTTTCGTGATGATTTCCTGATAGGGACATCTTATGCCCACGCATATGATTGAAACCAGGAGAGGATATTTTAGTAGATGCTTCTCACAGCTGATTCCTCAAGTCTTTTGTTTAATCCGACTACGGCCCTTTTAGATCACATGCTGATGCACAAGCAGGTTCATGTCGTCAAAGATAAGCGAACAGCTGCAAGCAAAGGAACTGCTTTTGTCCAATTTTTCCATGCGGCAGATGCCAGTAAAGCTCTGACCAATGTGGATGGCAGGCCATTTCAGGGTCGGTTGATACACATCTTGCCCGCTTCGGACAGGAAAGACACCAAGCTCAGCGACTACGAGATCTCCCAGCTCCCAATCAAGAAACAGAAAGCTCTCAAGCGTAGAGCAGAAGCGCCATCGGCGAGCTTCAGTTGGAATTCACTCTACATGAATCCTGACGCTGTCATGGATTCAGTCGCACATCGTCTAGGTGTTTCCAAATCAGACCTCCTAGACCCAGCCTCTACCGATGCAGCCGTCAAGCTAGCTCACGCCGAAACCAGCATCATCCAAGATACGAAGGAATATCTTCAGAAACAGGGGCTACGTGTGGAGGCTTTCATGAACCGTACGCGGGACGAAAGAGCTCTGTTGTTGAAGAACTTTCCGTTTGGCACAACTACCGATGAACTATCTTCAATGCTGTCACCCTATGGCAAGGTGGAAAAGATTTATTTTCCGCCAACAGGAACGATGGCTATTGCGCTCTTTGAGGAGCCTTCATCCTCTCAGGCGGCGTTGAAAGGCCTTGCATACAAGAATTTCAAAGGTTCAGTATTGTATCTCGAGAAGGCACCCGAGGGACTCTTTGACACTACAGAGAATCGGCATAACGGAGGCGAAGCGGCCGAGGAATTTGACCCTGGTTCCAACACTGAGCCATCTTCTTCCAACCGCCCAACAGCTACCGTATTCGTTCGCGGCCTCAACTTCGCCACCACCTCCGCACGCCTGTCTGAAGTCTTCTCCGTACTTTCTGGCTTTCGTTCGGCTCGTGTCAAAACTCGCACTGATTCATCGCGGTCGAACGAAATCTTGAGCATGGGTTTCGGTTTTGTAGAGTTTACCAGCGCAGAACAAGCTGAGGCGGCGATTGCGACGATGAACAATCGCCGCCTTGATGGCCATGTGATCTTGGTGCAGCGATCGCAGAAGTCTCTGGATGCAGCTGAAGAAAGAAGGAAGGAGGATAGTGCGAAGAAAAGTGACATGCAGAAGACGAAACTCGTCATCAAGAACCTTCCCTTTGAAACGTCCAAGAAGGACATCAAGTCATTGCTTGGATCCTATGGCACGCTGCGCTCAGTGCGTATGCCAAAGAAGATGGATAACACTGCCCGCGGTTTTGCCTTTGCTGATTTCGCGACTGCGAAAGAAGCAAGAAACGCAATCGAGGCTCTGTCAAGCACCCATTTACTTGGCCGAAGGCTTGTCATCGACTATGCCGAAGGCGAAATCGATGACCCCGAAGAGACGATCAGAGCCATGGAGAAGAAGGCAGGGAGACAAGAGCATCTGCGCGATGCTGAGAGGTTGCAGCGAGGAGGCGCCAGGAAGAAATTCATGGTCAATGACGGCGGTGAAGTGGATTGAGGTTGAAGTAGTATCTGCCCAACAGTGGTTGGTGGTTCAGTTACAAATGCCCTGCCTCCCTCCCCTCGCTCCCTAGCCGCATTCAAGTCCATTATCTCCGACAAAAAATCGAATGCAACACAACTCTGTCACAGATTTTTTTTCTTCCAGATACTGTTGCCGAATAAGTTAGCCTCAACGGCTGTTTCAAAATACCTAGTCAGCAGGCAGCCACGTCCAATGTCAGGCAGACTTCTTCTATCATACATTGCACAGCACGATCCGCACAGGGATTCCTCTATTTTAGTCACGATGTGTGGTCACCAGACTTGCACTTCCGTCCGGCATTCTCCTTGTCGACTGCCGGTCAAACAAGCTAATTGTTTCTGACCCTCCATTCTCCGCCTTGTTTGCGTTAATTTTCAAATAGGATATTGGTCATCGGCCAAGCTGAGAGATTCTCAGGGTGGTTGATTGCATTGCATTCCATGCGCCCGCGGCCCTTGTGGTCAGACGACTACGCGGATTGACCATGACGCTGGGGCAGGACTCGCAGATGACATCCAACCTCCGCGCACACATTAACGTGGGCAAGTACAAGGATCAGCCCTTTGAGGACAAAGAGCACTGATATCACTCTTGCCAACAGAGTGATGGTAACCGTTGGTATAGTCGTGATGGCTCCATCGAATCTGTTGCATCTGCCACTGCTCTAGGATGGCTCCATCGAATCTGCTGCGTCTGCCACTGCTCTAGGAGACTCAGCGGGCTCCTGAGGTACATGTCGGGAGTAACTTACTGGCATCCAATCTTCCAATTTTCCAACATACCGAGCAAAATGTATGCCGGTTGCTGTCGTGGCAGCTTGGATCTGGAATGGATAGATTGATGTCGTGACTGAACAGCTGATTACAACATTCTTTTGTATGATTGCAAGAAGTTTAGAAATGCTTTGTATCAATCTTAAATCATCCGGCCGCGTGCTCTCGCGGTCTCGAGGTGGTCACGTGGTGGTGGTTTGATCTCTTCCCCTCCTCATTCTCATCATCATTCCCACTGTCATTCCCAACCCTACTGCCACCGTCGGCGAGATTTGGCTAAGCCCTCCTATCTCATCGACCGTCCGCAGCCGGTACTCATGGTCCGTGTACAATGAGAGTCAAGAGCATCATCATTCTCCATGAGATTGAGCTCTTGACGCACAGGACGAGCGGATGCAACTTGTCTGCCTCTCACCTACCGACAACCACCCTCCCTTACAAGCATGAGCCCTGACTTGTATGTGCCCAGTGTGCAGTCTCCTTCGGCGCTCCTGCTGGAAGCTGTATACTCTGATTGGCTCTTCACCTTCTCGACACCCCTTGCATGCACCGGCCCTCTTTGGGTCGAGGATGCTTGTGCCTGTGTGCTTGGTTTTGTGCGGCTCTATCCTCCTTTAATGCCACGGCCTAATGGCCCAGAGTGAGCCAATTGTGGACTAGGCGATGTTAAGATGGTGGTCCATCTGTTGCGGGGGTTACATTGTTACCCTGATGCGGATTCATTGTCAAAGTAGAGAGGCCGGGGCGTGCATAGCTCTTTACGAAGATACTGACTCTTTTTAAATCAAATGGTGGGTTTCTCTTCGACCATTGTTTCTTCCCTCTACATTCCCCTCTCCCACTTGTTCACTCATTCCAAGCCGAAAGCTTTCGTTGGGCATAGCTCACGGCATTCTCATACACATTCGCCTTCAACAGAGGGCGCTTTGGTCTCTTTGATGTATACGGATGGACTGCTGTCATACCAGCATTGCTCCATACCAGGCAGTTGGCACAGACACCTCCGTCTCGCGCATACTTACTTCCAGTACTGCCAATATCCAGCCGCACGCCCTGGATTCTCACGAAGGCATCGAAAACCAAAATCCATGCCCTCAGGTGACGGGTTCGATCAAGCCTGATGGCAGGCCAGAATCACGGTACCCGATTCCGCAATTCAAACTCGGCTCGAACGATCAGCACGCTCAGAATGTTGCACGATTGCAGGCTCGCCGGCAGCACAACCGAGCAAGGTTAACTAGACGACTCCGTACGGATGCGGGTAGACCGTATCTCCAGCACCCAAAGTACCTACAGTACCGTGCTCGCCAGCGCTGTGACACGGGACCAGATGGTAAGCCAGTTTGGGATGATCGTATCGAGGATGCATTTCAGAATGGTAGGTGCATAACGTGCTTGAAGTTGATTGGAGCCCTAATTATGGACAGCGCTTGTGAATATTGAACCAATGGGGAGGCGGAAGAAGTCTCAACGAGGTCGGCCCCACGGACGCAATGAGTTAATCTCAGAATGGATTCTGCAGGAGACGGGCGAATACCGGTCTCGCAAACAAGTGTCGAGTCATATCCAAGTCCTGAACTCCTTGCTGAAGGGCATCCCTGAATGCAAGTCTCTCAGCCGGACATGTGCGGATTGCTAACCCTTGCTAGGGGACGTTCTAACGACTCCTGACGAAAAGATTACGACAGAGCGATCGCCTCACAAATACTACTCGGATTCGATCGAACGGATGGTCCGAGACCAAAGATCTGGAGAAGTGGTGACGTCGTATGGCTGTAATGGTGGATCGGCATTCTCTCCATCTTACGAATGCACCTCCGATGGCGGTTTCGTTGAGAATCACCATGTCACTAGACTCAGCTTCGCGATGTGGGTAAGCCTGCCAGACCAGATGGACCAAGCATTGCACACATACACCAGAGTGCAGAGCAGTGATTCCATACTTGGGCATATGCCCCTTGAAAATGTTGAGAACTGGCGGTCTTCGTTTCCCAGCTTGCAAGATATATTCGATCACAGCTGGACTCCGACAGAAGAATGTGACATCATCTTGCTCGAAGCTAGTATTGAGCTTATGGGAGACTTTCCTCCCAAGTTCTCGAAGCTAGGAATCGCTCTCGAACTGGACTTCCGTCACCCATCCAACAACAATGGTGCTGCGCTGGCGAATTTGGCACGGTGGACTTGCCTGACGCAGATTTTCCAGAATAGCCGGCTCGATCAGAGACTTTCGCATCAGGAATGCGATGTAGCTGAAGTTGGAAAAGTCAAGCCATTCTTTGAATCCAAATGGTGGGCTGCGACGTTCACACAGCTGACTGAGAAGAGGAAAGTGGCAGAAAATCTGAGGAGCAATGCAGCAGCGGTGGGTGCAGCAAACGAGGCAAGGAGGAACTTCTTCCGCGGCTTGACGGTGACGCAAGAAATTTCGGCAGAGATAATCGAAGGCACCCCATCCGATGCTGTTTGCACCAGCACCCAGACACGGCGAAGAAAAAGGATGGCAATTCTACTTTGGAGGTTTTCAGAAGCGCCATCAAACTTTGTAGGTGTGACTACCTGGCAGAAAGTGATGGTACCGGCCGCCAAGCGGGATTTCACCAACAGCTCAGCTCCTCTCGTTGACATGTCACTGGGGTCAATGAACTTGGGGCCAGCGAACGTGGGGCCAATGAACCGGGGGCAAATGAACCTGGGGACCGTTGTCGACCATGGACATGGCGGCAGCATGTTTAAAACCGGCGATGAGGTATTTTTGTCGGAATGTGCAGTGCAGCAGTACAACGCGTTTGATGTTAGCATGGGCGATGGGTTCTGTCAGGATGATTTCACCGACTACCGATCAGAAGGACTGCCTTGCTTCGAACTATTCCAACCCTCATTCGACATGCCTGGTACCAGTTCAGATCTTGATACTACCATCAACTTGTCCGTCGGTATGTCACAGCCAGATACGCGTCGGTGTCAAGACCATTACGATTCTGCAACGACCAACTACTTTGAATTTAACTCTGAAGTTGGAGCTGGGTGTCAATCAGGATTGCATGTCCTCCAGCATTCACGTGACAACTCCTTCCATTCGCAACAGGACGCGGCGACGGGCTTCGACATGGAGACTTATCACGGACAGCAAGCCGAGCTCGGTCATGATGACTGGAGCTTCGCAATTGCGGCGCTGGAGCCACGGTTGGTGCTGTCCCTTCCGCCTCCGTCGATGCCGCAGTCGCCAGGGGATCCAGAGGATGAGCTACCTGGTGCTGCTCTCCTCGTCACATCGTCATTGGCCGGGCTTAGCAACAACCACTCGGCCCCTCAATCGCGGTCACAGACGGTGGCACCAGCGTACACATCAGCGCCTTCGAAAACAAGAGGGGATTCCCCAATAGCAGCGAATCCGTTCATATTTGGGTCTCAATCATCCTCAGCACCGAGGGTATGGCGGCAGCCGCTTCAAAGCCACCACTCGTCGTGCGGCTTCTCCAACCAGTGGAGTGGCGATGGGCTGCTGCCTTGCCGCACTCGCAATTTTGCCAACAACAATCTGGACAAGGCTCTTGGACAAGTGGGTTATCATCATTCCCGCCAGTCACGGCGAGAGGACTTTGGAAGGCTACTTGCCCCTCGAGAGGCGTATGCGACTAGAGATGGTGATGGGAGCGGGCCAGACACTCACACGCAGGTCTCGAAGCCGGTCGACGTTGAACATGGTCGGAGCAACAGCAGCATCGGTGACTCTGATAGTACAGGGCTATGTGCAGGCCTACATCTGCAGCATCTGACCGACGAGATCGGCCGTCCTCGCTCTCAGCCAGTGTTGTCGGCGTCAGCCATAGACACCGCCGTGGATGTTCTTGACGGCTGGTTACCTGCTTATCGGAAAAGCGATGGATCGGAGCATGGGCTGGAGCTGGAGTTGGAGCAGACACTAGAGGCCGAGTATGCTAATATTCGGAGTAAGACAGGGAGTGCGGTGAGCGGCGGGGGGGGTGGAAGCGGGAGCGAGAGTGGTGGAAGTCACATGATGGAAGCGCAAAAGGAATAATTAATTATCTTAGCCCCTTTGACAGGACAAGGAAGGGATGGATGGATGATGGACTCGCTGACCCCGCCCCCTTGCGACTTGTATGAAGTATGTAATATTGATAGCATCGAACTAAGTTTAACTGCAAGTAACAATGTGATTGAGTTGGGTTGTAAGCGGCGATGTCATAGAGTCTACAGGTCGGTAGGTTATCGGTAAAGCTCAGTCAGTAGCCTGCGGACCTGTATCCTGGTTTCAACATTTGTTGTCGGGCTGGGAAGACCAGGATTATAGCTGCCGTAATGTGGCTGTGCATTACAGTACTGTAACTTTAGAGCAGGACATGGGTCAGGTAACAGACGCACAGTTTGATAAGATGACTGTAACTTACACGACCGCCAACGTATCTTGAGGGTAGGTTAGCAGTAGTAGTAGCGTTAGTAGTAGCAGTAGGAGTAGCAGTGGTACTAGTAGTAGCAGTGGTACTAGTAGTAGCAGTAGTACTAGTAGTACTAGTAGTAGTAGCAGTGGTACTAGTAGTAGCAGTAGTACTAGTAGTACTAGTACTAGTAGCAGTAGTACTAGTAGCAGTAATTAAGGCTACTGAAAGTCGCCTAATAAGATGCTAAATGCCGTGCTGCCCTGTCGCCACCCAGCTATCTCATACAGCCGTCATACATCTTGAGGCAATCGTGCAAACCCATAGTACATACAACCGGTATTGACCGACCTTCCTGACCGACTGACCGACCGACCGACCACCCCGCGCCAGACCAGAACAAACGTTATGTTAATGCAAGCTCCCTCTTCCGATTACACATGCATATGCCAAAGTAAAAATCAATCGTACACTGGCTTGGTGCTTTAATCTCGTCTTGTGCGTGCGTGCGTGCGTGCGCGTGTGCTCACAGCATTTGCAATGCTCACAAGGTCAGGAAGATATTGTCGCCGCAGCTCTTCCTACATTACCTAAGCTAAGCCATAATTCGGGTTGGGAGCCATAAAGTTCCAATTTCCCGGGGGGAGAGAGTCGGCAGCTACATAGCCTGGAGGAGCGCGCTGTTGCGGCTGCAGTGATTGTCGCCGCTGTGGCTGCTGTGGCTGTCGCTGCTGCTGCTGCTGGGGTTGTTGTTGTTGCTGCTGCTGCTGCTGCTGTAGTTGTTGCTGTTGTTGCTGCTGTGGCTGTGGCTGAGGCTGAGGCTGAGGCTGTGGCTGGCCGTGCTGATGCGAGAGGGGATGCTGGTGCAACTGACCGGACTGTAGCTGGGGATCAAGCTCGGGTTCCTCTTCAGGCTTGCGCTTCTTGGGGCGCCCGCGCGGCCTGTTGGCGTTGGGTGGATCGAGGACATACTCCTCCTTCAGCTGCATGGATATGCCTGGGTCGTAGCCTCGTTCTCGGGCCAGGCGGCGTAATCCCAGCAGGACCTTGGGGTCGATGCCCGTGATCTCCTGGATGCGCTCGGCGGAGATGTTGGCTTCGGCCAGGGCCAGAGCCTGGATGCGCACCGCCGTGCTGTGCTCGGCCATCTTGAGCACTTTGGGCGGCTTGGGGCTGTCAGTCTGGAAGGAGCGCGAGGTCTTGAAGAAGGCCTGCGGGTCGGCTGCCTGGCGGGTGATGGTGTTCTCGATGCCCTGTTCCTTCATCGAGTCGAGATAGTGCTGGCAACTGAGCAGGTGCAGCCGCTGGCGCGACGTGTGCTGCGCCATCTCGCGGCCACAGTACTTGCATCGTACCTGCGCGAGCTTCTGTAACCGGTGTTAATGCCGGCCAACAAGGGCATGTTTATGTTTTTAGTGAGGGGCAGGAGCGAGGGGCACCCACCTGAGTACTGTCGGGGTCGGCAGCAATGATCTCCCATGCCGAGTGTGTCTCGACATCGCCCGGAGCGGTCTTGTAGCCGCCGCTGCCTGGGCCGCCCATCTGGATGTGTGTGGTCTTTTGATTTTCGGTAGTGTCGTTGTCAGACCGTGGCCGATTGTTTTGTGATGACGGCAATTAGAGCCAGCAAGCTGCCGAGAAGCCACGTCATTCCATGACATTTGGACTGCCTTTTGCGGCCGCCGTGATCCGCCGGCGCGCTAGTCTCCTTTGGGTGTTTACCTTCGTTTCGGGGCAGGCGCGCGTGCATGCCACCAGCCGCAGGGAAGGCGCGCCCCGCGAAGCGCGGTGCCCTGACTGACTCGCCCGCACGGCAATGGCAACGGCAGCGCCAGCGATGGCCACAGACTCGTCGCAGCCGGCGACCGCTCTTCTGACCGAGCACCTGCAGTACACGCCTCTGGTAAGTGAGTGGCTAGATAGAGAGTGAGTGCGAGAGAGAGAAAGAGAGAGAGAGAGAGAGAGAGAGAGCGAGAAAGAAAGGAGAGAGAGAGAGAGAGAGAGAGAGAGAGAGAGAGAGAGAGAAAGAAAGAAAGAGAGAAAGAACGAGAAAGAAAGCAAGAAAGAAAGAAAGAAAGAGCGAGAGAGAGAAACAGAATGACAGAAAGAGAGACAGACGGCGAGTGCTCATGCTGACACAGACGGGCAGTCGCTGATCGACGACATCATCAACTCGGTCAACAACTTCATCTACCAGGGCGTCGGCAGTCTCGAGGCCGGCCTGGTGTCGACTCCGCCCGAACGGCTGGGCTTCAAGCCTGCGGCCGGCGACGACGGCGAGCCCGACTTTTCGGCCGCCAAGAAGGAGATCGAGGAAGGGCTGCACCAGCTCGAGACGCTGCTCAACGCCACCGTCGACCGGAACTTTGACAAGTTCGAAATCTACGTACTGCGCAACATCCTCACCGTCCCGGCCGACCTGGCGCCCTGGGTGCGGCTCAGCCACTACCACGGCCTGGAATACCCTCCGGCCCAAGACGCACCAAGTGTCGAGCAAGTACAGCTGCTCAGGCGGAAACTGACAGCCTCGAGGGCCTTGTCCAAGTCACTGGCCCAGCAACAGGCCCGGAATGAGGCCATCCTGCACCAGCTCAGAGCCCTCACTGACTCGGCCAGCCCGGACAACATGGCCTTTCTCACCGCCGGTGCCGGAGCACAGGCCCTGAACGTGTCAGCTGAACGCCGCGCGCTCACCACCAATGCCGCCTTCACCATGTCTCAGCTGCCGGCGCTCAACGCCCTCCTCGCCACACTGCGGCCGCAGATGGCAGCACTGACAGAGGCCCGCACAGACATCGACATCAACAGCGCCCGGGAGGAGAACAAGCAGGAGCGCCGCGAATACATTGGCCGCCGGACACAGATGCACCTACACCGCCACAAGGGAGCTTTACCGGACGATGCCGCCGCGCTGCCCGGACGCCCACCAGCTCCGGGCGAGCTCCAGGCTTTGGAGAAAGTTGCCCATGCGTTCAATCCAACGTGAACGAGTTTAATCCAACATGAAGGGGTTCAATCCAGCACGAACAGGTTCAATTCAACGTGAACGAGTTTAATCCAACATGAACAGGTGAGCAGGTTCACTCCAACCAACATGAGCGGGTTCAATCCAACATGAGCGGGTTCAATCCAACATGAGCGAGTTCAATTCAACATGAGCGGGTTCAATCCAACATGAGCGGGTTCAATCCAACATGAGCGGGTTCAATCCAACATGAACCGGTGCCCCCCCCCAGCGAGGCAGTGGATCCGAACGGTGGGTGCGACACTTTGACGCACACACAGCTGAATCCTCCGCCAATATCTCCAGTTGGCCCAAGATGTTTAGCAACCTACTTGAACAGGCAATTTTGCATTGCCATCCATCCAGCCATTGCCTAATGACACGCATTGGTCCGCTGTCATGTGGGAGTTTCGCAGGTGGGCGCGCCCGCTCGCTCGGACCACAGCTCCTCACTCGCCGCGCGGACTGTCCAAGTTCGGGCTGGATCCCGCGGAAGGCCGATTCCGGCTGCTGGTGTAACCGCTTAAAGTATGGTAGATGGACCACGCTTGCAAGTCTCTTCCGAGCCGGCAATAATAACTCCAGCTCGAGTAGGATGTGGCAAGACGGGCTGAAGTACGTATATCGCCGCGGTGGGTACCTTCTAGTCGGAGCAGTCCGTCGCAATTCTGCCGAGGCAGCCGGTCCGTTGGCGGACCGCCGCTAGTAGCGGTACCCTTGGCATGACAACATGCCTCGTGCACGCGCCGATGTGGGTGGGATATGTATGCAGCGCGCCTGAAAGGGAGCGCCCAATTTATCCGCCAATCAGCGCGCCATACTCTCTGCTATGTATGGTGCATGGATAAGTTTTGGTTTAATTTTTGCACGCTAGCCATTTAAAGTTGCTAGCCTCCCTTGCTGCCCTAAGTTTCTTGATTATTTAGGGTTAATGTGTTAAACAAATTGAATCGGTTTGGTTTGGACCAAAGCCTTGCTGTTGTAATTTCTGCCAACCCATAGCTGGTAAGACAAGGTTTAGTGCAGCTCTTTAGCGCACAAAGGTTAATCCCTGCATCAGAGTACTTGTACACGGATGTCGGCCTCGAAGCGCCCAACTAATTATTGCCTGGCTGAAACACCTCAGCGTCTACGGGGGCAAATGGCCGTCGTTGGCATTGCCCTCATCAACGCTCATCTCACCAGGCCCAGCCTATAGTCGATCGTCGCGGCGGCCATGCGAACTGAATGCCAAAATGTCCTGCCGCTGTCCCACAGTTGGTCGATCATCGCGCCGTGCTGTCTGTGATTATCTATACTCGACGCCAGCTCCGTCTTTGTCTCGAGCCTAAGTATTACTACTACCTATCTTCTCCCTCCCATCCACGCTGGTCGTGTTTGTGTGCGTGTGCGTGTGTGTGTGTGCGTCTCTTTGTTGTTGTATTGCAGCCTTTGTATCAGGTTGCTGTTTTATTAATCCCACTCCTTCGTTTCGCATTCCTCAATATCCAAACCCCGAAACCCGTGGCCCCCCTTCCAAAAAATGGCGTACTCACCCACCGGCATCACTACCTCCACTGCCGACCTCCCGGCAACAATCAACAAGATGCCAGTCGATGCCAACATTGGCGGCCCACGCTACTCTTCCCACATCTCCTATTCTCGCCCTTCGTCCCGCCCTTCTTCTTCCCAGCGGCCCACCACTGCCACCAAGCCTGACCCCGCCTCTTCCCCAGCCTCATCTCGTTCGGTGGCGACGACGACGACAACAACAAAAAGTCTGGCAGTGAATCAAAACTACTCTGAAGTCCCCGAGAGCCCGCCCTTGACCTCGTTCCTGACCGACCGCTTCGCTGCTTCTACCCTACAGGAGTCGGTCTACCTGTCCCGCGTCCGCTACTTGCGCATTACGACTTATGTGGTCTCCGGTCTGATCGTCGCGTGTGCATCGGCGTCGTTGGGCACGTCAGCCCATGTACTGTATGGATACAATTCGACCAATGCATCCCGCACGCTTTCCCTATGGCCCGCCAATATCGATCTCCGACCAGTCCTTGCCACACTCGTCCCTGCCGCCATTATCTGTGTTCTGATGCCCTCCTATCTCCTTCTTGCTGCCATTCCTTCGGTAAGCACCTTCCCATCTCTCACCCCTTTGTTGTTTCTGCCTCAAATCTACCCGTACTAATCCGTCATCGCCACTACCCCAACAGCCCCACTCCCGCACCCGCCTGCTCACTCACGTGTGCCTCGTCGCCACCAGCGTCTCCTTCATTCTCTCCATCGTTTCCATCTTCTTTGCCACCGTCGTCACCTACCTGGTCGATGCTCGTTCCCGCACTAACCCCCGTCCCACAATCCTGTCCTTCACCTGTGCCTTCTACCGCGGGCCGGGCCGTTTTTACTCCGCGACCAAGCATCTGCAGATGCCCATCTTTGGCCAAATCGCCTACCCCAGCGGATTCGGCCGTCTGTGCAGGGAGAGCGAGGCGGCATGGGGACTCATGACCGCCGTCGCACTTCTGACCCTTCTGGGCCTGCTTCTTGTTGGCCTGGGATACGCGTTTGAAGCGGCCATCGGCCGCGAGAGGACTGCGAGGTATGAAGCAAAGTATAGCGGCGGCGGTGGCATTAGTGGTGGAATTGAGCACGATCAGGAGGGGGCTGGGGAGAAGAAGTCGCCCAACGGGTCCGACTCTACTTGATTAGAACGTGAGATAATGCGTGTATGTGTGAGAGAGAGAGAGGAAGGGAGAGCTACGGGAGGCTGGACGATCGCAAGCAAAGGTATACGGAATGTACACTCCCTCTCTCGTGAATCGTGCTTAGATAGTTACAACGAATATCTTTTTTTTGTTTTTTTTTTTGTTTTTCAAATTAAAAGAGGCAATGACGTTTCATCCAAGTGGACCAAGTAATGCAATACCATAGAGATCATAGTGACAAAAGGGGTGTATATATTCCGGGTCAGTATAAGTAAAAAGGTGTTGTTTGCTAGATTATAAAGCCAGCAATACCCGTACAAAATCAAAAATGCACCTTTCCGGTCCGCCCAATTCCTCGGACAAAACTTAGACCCCGATTTCAGGGTATGGCTTCCTTCAGACGCCGTGGTCTGTCTCCCTCCCTCCCTCCCTCCCTCTCTAAATGGGACTTACAGCAAAGCGGCAACGCCAGCAACGAGCGCTCCCTCTCTATCTAAATGCGGCTTACAGCAAAGCAGCAACGCCAGCAATGACCGCTCCGGCGACAGCCATGCGTCCTCCATCCATCGGACGTTGAATGGCCGCTGCACCGGTGAATGTGGCGGGGCTAGTGCTGTCGGTCGATGTGGCGGCAACCGTCGGCGAGGCGAGATCTGTCGACGTGTCCGTCGTGGTGGTGTCGGTAGTAGTCTCAGTGCTGGTTGAAGACGTCGTTGTGGTGGTAGATGCATCCGTCGTGGTGGTGGTAGATGCATCCGTCGTCGTGGTGGAAGTACTGGTGGTGTTGGTCGACACGAGCGGCAGCAGGGCGGCGGCGGCAATGTACGCTTCGATCGTCTTGTCGGTCGAGCTCAGGTTTTGGTTGATCACCATGGCCATGCCCTTTTGGCAGTGATTCGTCTGCCCGCAGTAGACCCAGATAGGCTTGGTATCGTTGATTAGCACGTTGTAAACCGGCGTTTCTGTGTCGCTCAGTGACACCGGCTGGAAGCCCGATTTCAGGCCCGGTCGCGTGGCGGTGATGAGCGAGGCGTTGACTAGGGCGACTGGTTTACACGGCTCCGCGAATGTTGATTCTGTTACTGTGTGGTTCTAAAAGAGGGGCCAGAGCGTTAGCCATCTTGGCAGCTGAGTTGGCGAGGTGCTTTTTTTGCCTGCTTACCTTGGGGTGGAATTGGAACTGTACGATACTGCCCACGGGCGCTTGCACTGAGTTGGGGAAGTACTTGAGCGAGCCGTTGGCGTCCGAGACCGAGACGACTTGCACGAGGAGTTCGCCCACCGGCGGCGTGTACGCCGATGATGAAGTCGGGTATGCTTGAGCGGCAGCAACTGCTGAAGTGGATGAGGCGTCCCAGGCTCCCCAGGAGCTTGAGCCGCTTGAGCCATACTTTCCGTAACTACCGCTTCCGTGGTGATTGGCAACGGCGGCAGTGGCCAGGAGGAGGACGGGCACGAGCGCTGTGACATGCATCGTGATTCTGCTTTTGTGTTGTTGATGTGACGGTTAGGCGGTTAGGACTGGTTGATGAGATGTGTAACGAGCGAGCCGGCGCAGAGGTAGAATACAAATGGCTTTTTTGAGTGCCTCAAGCACTAAGGAGTGACAGTAGCAAGGAAAATGCTATCGCAAGGACGGACAACACAGGCGAGTGTAAGCTGAGGGATGAAGAAACAGAAAAACCTGAGACGCAAAAGAAGGAGGCGGTGGCCATTTGTATGATGCTGGTTCTTGGTCTTCTACCGTCTTGAAAATTAGAATATCCAGCCTGTCAAGGATGCACTTGAAGCAGAAGTCATCAGCCACCCCCAGTAAAGGATCATGGGCGCGTGTAGCTATACAGACAGCGTCTGAGGTCAGTCTCACTTGGCCTCAGGGCGGCCAGCTGGAGAAACGAGTGGATGTCGCAGATCCTGTGGTAGTTGCTGAAAATGGCATCGCAAAGGGGTCCATCAGAGGCAGGTCGGTGTCTAGGCAACGGATCTCGGTGTTTCCGGAGCCTCGACACACCGCTACGCAGTGGCTCAGACGGAGGCCAGCCGACGCGCTGAGGTGTTTGGAAGCCGTCACAGAACACACTTTCTGAAACTCGGCCAGTTTCCAACTTGGCGCCAGTCCATTTTTGGCGCGCTTGGCAGTAAGGCGTCGAGCACGGAGAAATCTTAAGAGGCCGGTAGCCAAGGCGTGGTAGCCGACACCCACAGCAGACAGATGCTTCGATGCAGATTAACAAGGACCTTGCTACACTTGCAGTGTGTCGAACGTTGAACAGCCGATCATCCACCCCGGTCAAGTAGATAAGCGCGAAGCCCCAGAAATCAGGGTCGCCGCTTTCCGCTCGTCTAACGAATTACCGTCTACGCCAATCCGCTAATTACTATACAGTGGTACAGCAACATTGTCTCGGATGGCCCAGGAACCGTGATCAGCATAGTCCCTGAATCGAGCGTCCATCTTCATCTGACATTGGCCATCGCCTCGAATGTCAGATCGGGAGGCTGTGTGCCCGAAGATGCCAAGAAGTGCTGCTCCCAACCTTCCTCGCCAACACGCAGTATGCATAGCACGTGTTTTCAACGCGCTGGACCTGTAGAGGAGCGGATGTACGTGTCCGCCCTTCTGGCCTGTTCATGTTCACGCGTCTAACGCGTGTAATGTTCTCGTGAAGACGTGTCGTCGTAGTCGTCGCCGCCCTTGCCGCCCTTGCCGCCCTTGCTCAAAAGTCCAGGCACAGTTGGGGAGCGATGCGCTCCAAGTCTTCCACCTCCAGCCAGCCGCTGCTTGCACCGCCAGCACCATCTGCTTTATCTCTTTCACTGCGTTCATATGCACTTCTCATGACGGCTTCTCGAACAAAAATCTCAATGTACTTGCCCACCACCTGCCTCGCATCTGTAGTCATCCTGGTCCTGGCTTTGCCCTCGAAATGCTCCTGCAGGATTCGCTGGACGAGCGGCAGCGAGAGAGAGTTCTCTTGCTTGCTCGTACGCTCATCCGTGATCTCAGCGAGGATGTAGTCTGGTTCTGGTGAGCCACCATCACCGACGGACGCCTCAGCCTTGGATTGGTCTTGGTCTTGGCCTTCACTTTCCGCGTCGTCTGAGGGAACGGCGTCTTCTGGCTCTGCTTCGGCAATCCGCCGCCGCCGACGCGCTCCTTGACTCTCCTTGCTCGACGATTCAACGCGTTTCTTCCCCGCCTGCTCGCCTGCATCAGACTTGCGGCTCGCAGTTTGATGACCGGCTCTCGGCCGAGGAGGGTTAAACCCTGGTCGAGCTCGTTTCATGGTTGGCATCGAACACGGCACTCAACGAACCGCTGGCTTGAAATTCACGTCGTGGTTATGCAGCAAGGTGCCGAAGTGTGTTTTCCTCGGGCATGAGTTCGAAGACGATAGCACGAATCTGGGCCCCCTGTAATGTTTTTTTTTTTTAATTTATGACGCAGGCCCAAGGCTAGAAATACTGGGGACCTGACCAGTCTGCCCTCACTCAGTTTGTTGATTAAGTTATGTGTGGCCACTCGAGGAGGGTAAAAAATTGAGTGGGGAGTTGTTCCTAGCACGCCTACACTTGCATGTGCTGTAGGCTCATTAGTGCACATGGGAAATGCCTCGTCAAGCAACCGTAGTGAAAATGCTCGCACATGCAGAAGCCAACAAGTACGAGGGGCGTGCACAGAGAACAAAGATAAGGCTCTGTGCTTCCCAGATTACCTAGCCATCATAGCATATAAGCCAGTAGTCATACAGATCCAGCGAACCTGAACCAGGCCCAGCGAACCTGAGCCAGGCCCCCTCATAGCAAGAGTCAAGACTACAGACACACTCTAGTAGTTCCCAGGAATGATCATGATGTCTGCCAAAGCAGTAAAAAGACTCAGAGCTCGATTATTAAGCCGTCAAAATAAAGATTTGAAGACAGGGATAATTGAACGTGAAGGGGGCAGAATTTGCATCGATATTCTGCCTAGTTATGATCAAATTCTTGCTTGTCACCCCCAACGCCGGTGCTCTTTTGGGAACGCTCACGCGACAAATCATGACAACTAATATCTTAACATCATGCCTTCCCTATCCTAGGGGACCGCTTCTTTGGCAATGTCCACGGCTCAGGGCACACAGTCTGGCATCAGGTCAGTAACAAAGTCCAAGCCAGACAGACAGATTTGGCTCACCTCTCCTTCACAGAAGGCCCAAAAGTATGCCAGCATACCAATGATGTAGTATAGGGCGGCATTGGTGGCCTGGTACAAGAGGATAGCAGCCAGTGCTGATAGTGGCAGGACAACCAGCCTGGCCTCGATGCTTCTGTGCCCGGCAGGGAAAGCCTTGACCAGTGGCATCAATGGCCATTCCCAGGCCAATGCCACCAGAGAAAACAAAAGGTTGATTATTTGCAATGTCGGAAACGGTTTGACGGCCCCATCCAGGTTTTTCGTCAGGAAGTCCCAGAGTACTTTGGGCCAGAAGAATCCTTCCAAGGCGGCAGCGAGCTGATAAGTAGCCGCAGTCAGGACGATGAGCCGTGCCCAATGGTTCTTAATAAGCTTTCCCATGATATGTGTTAAGAGATGGTGGTCGTACGTAGCGACACTATCGAGTCGAGAAGTGGAAAGAAATGAATAGGTTGTCGCATGAACAGAGCGGCCGACTTGGAAATATGTTGCTGGTCTTGGAAGATCAAAGTGCGCTGAACACAGCAGAATTGGCAGGCCTTGCAGTCAGTCGTCGGCTTTTTGCACACTGAGATGAGTGGGTGCAAAACACAGGTGATTTCGGCTCTCGACACTCCCGTTAGAACTAAACACCCACGCGGCCGGCTCAATCAGAGCTGACGGCTTAGTTGAGGCGCTTTGCCAATGCGGCACTCTTCTTGTATCGCGCGCGTCACAGGTGGTGTCTGAGAAGTTCTGGCCCGTTTGGAATTGAGTGGCACCAGTACCATGGTATGAAATTTCCGGCGTCAATTGTCTCAGGTTGGCCCTCGCTGTCGAACAGTAGTAGGGACGTTGTTCACCTTGATTTCTGTGCTGCACGACTGCACACACAGGCAGGCGCAGAGGAGGGAAGGACGAAATGTTCAGATCCTACCCTTCGCCATACCAAAGCTCGCCATCTCGCCATGGACGGGGACGGTGTTCTGCAGTGTGACGACTGTGTGAACAAGAAATCGGCTCCACCAGGCTAGAAATCGTCTACGAGGCTCATCACAGGCAGTCCTAGCTGCCAGTCGTGCGACCTTGCGCCTATGCCAGCTGCTCATTTGCTGGGCCCTCGAGGCCAAAACGCCCAGGCACTTGGATCTGGCAAGGAATGGGCCGAGTGGCTTGGTGGGGGGGAACCCTGAAATGAGGGTGCTTTGCGAATTAAACCTTGCAGATTCACTTGCAAATGGAGATCTGAAAGTTTGGGCGAATGGTGGAGAGCGATGCAGCACAGACGCCATCTCGGCGCTCTTCACAAAGGTAGGAAGACAAGACATGATTCGCTGCCACCCTCTGCTTA
This sequence comes from Chaetothyriales sp. CBS 132003, assembly GCA_003709865.1. Classification (NCBI taxonomy): domain Eukaryota; kingdom Fungi; phylum Ascomycota; class Eurotiomycetes; order Chaetothyriales; species Chaetothyriales sp. CBS 132003. The sequence continues at coordinate 96,230 of QRBJ01000055.1, read as the reverse complement.
ATACTTTTAGGCTGCGCGCTTCAAACGGCTGTGTGATAGGTGCGACGACTCGCTATCCCTGTCTCTTGGCATGGTTCCCCAACCTCTTGTCGCTTAGGTGTGTGATCATGTTCAGTGATGTGAGCTACACATTCAATGGCGACGCGGTACGACCAAGCCAAGCCAAGAAGCTTTCATCCTAGGCTGGCATAGGCAGAGAGGCTGTGATAGCCACCTCATCATGCCACATGGCCGACCACAGTTCCGCTCGAGTGCGAGGCCAAGGAAGTACCGTGGCCGTTGGCCTGGCGGCTAAGCCAGGTTCCTGAGAGCCAATGATCCAATGGGAGCGCCGCGTGGCCAAAAACAGCAGCATTATTCCCGTAAATTCTACTTTAGCTTTGTCCTCGAGACTCGATACCATATCCGACAGACTGGTCGTGTCCGACTTCACACTTTTTCACAATTCGTACTGTTCCTCACATCGATCTTGATTAGCAGCACTGACTATTAGCGGCATCGTTATCACGTTCACTGTCCAACTTGCAATTCTCGCAGCTCTGCTTACATGCCGTGTGGCTCCCGATTAGGGAAAAGGATTTCTGGAACACTTCCCGTCGGAGACCACATAGACAGCACGCCCGCCTGTTTCGTGCGCAGACACGCCCTGTCTGATATTCACCTCCCCTTTTGATCGTCAGTTTGACCCTTGAGTCTAGCGAGGGCAGTCAATCTGTTGGCACACTCTGCGTCCGAAGTTGTTCCTTCCGTCGAACCCTTGGTTGGTCCTCAATTTCCCTAGACTGGACTACTGTCGGGTGAGGGGTGGATCGATCAGAAGGTGTTATCTCACATATACCAGAATCTGCAAAGCCCGAACAGTTCCTGCGTCTTGGGCCAAATACCCCATTACTCTCCCCAAAGCTTCCCAAGGAACCAGCTTCAGAGCTGTCACTTTACTTCATCCAGCTCAGGACAACGGCAAGCTAGGGCAAGGTCTGGTGACGAGCAGGGCAAATCCAACTTGCCAAGCCGTGAACTCAGACCTATAGACCATGGTAACCTTATAGCCAGCCATCAACACCCAAGTCGATATCAACAAGTGGTCAACTGGTCAACTGGTTAACTGGTCAACTGGTCAACTGGTTAACTGGTCAACTGGGCATCTGGGCATCTGGGCATCTGGGCATCATGGCGGGCGTGCTGGCACAGCTCCGCCAGCCTCGCAAGGTGCTCTTCTACACATTCTGGTGGACATTTCACTGGGGTCTTTTCGCCTTGGGCTGGTGGAAGCAGGCAACTGATGAACGCCTTTCCGCTCTCAACTCGCTCACCTTCTCAGTCTGGATATCTCGTGGCGCTGGGCTGGTGCTCTCGGTTGACGCCCTGCTCATCCTGCTGCCGATGTGCCGAAACCTGATGCGGTTCATCCGGCCCAAGTTCCGCTTTCTGCCACTCGACGAGACGCAGTGGTTCCATCGACAGTGCGCTTATTCGCTGCTGTTATTCACATGCGTCCATGTGCTTGCGCACTATGTCAACTTCTTCAACGTGGAGCGGTCCCAAGTACGGCCGGAGACAGCGGTGCAGATCCACTACACGCAAGCGGGTGGCATCACGGGCCACATCATGCTGCTGTGCATGTTGTTCATGTACACGACAGCCCACCACAAGATCCGGCAGCAATCCTTCGAGACCTTTTGGTACACGCACCACCTCTTCATTCCCTTCTTCCTGGGCTTGTACACGCACGCGACCGGCTGCTTCGTGCGCGACTCCACGGACCCTTTCTCTCCCTTCGCGGGCAAGAACTTCTGGACGCACTGCATCGGGTATGAAGGGTGGCGGTGGGAGCTGTTTGGCGGCGGGCTGTACCTGATCGAGCGCATCTACCGCGAGATCCGGGCGCGGCGCACGACCAAGATCACCAAAGTCATCCGCCACCCGTACGACGCGATGGAGATCCAGTTCAGCAAACCGTCGATGAAGTACAAGCCCGGACAGTGGCTGTTCCTGCAGTGCCCGACGGTGTCGAGGGGCCAGTGGCACCCTTTCACCATCACCTCGTGCCCCTTTGACCCCTACATCTCGGTCCACGTGCGCCAGGTGGGCGACTTCACGCGGGCGCTTGGCGACGCCCTGGGCTGCGGGCCGGCACAGGCCAAGGAATTCGCCGAATTGGACGACGCCAATGGCATCTACGAAATCGCTCTGCAGCACGGCGATAGAATGCCGGCCCTCCGCATCGACGGACCGTACGGGGCGCCGGCCGAAGACGTGTTCGAGAACGAAGTGGCGGTGCTAATCGGCACGGGTATCGGAGTGACGCCGTGGGCGAGCGTGCTCAAGAACATCTACAACATGCGCGCGGGGCCGAACCCGCCGCGGCGGCTGAAGCGCGTCGAGTTCATCTGGATCACGCGCAGCATCGAGAGCTTCGAGTGGTTCCAGACCCTGCTCAGCAGCCTCGAGTACCAGTCGGGGCTGACGGCACAGCGCGACGGCGTGCCCGAGTTTCTCCGCATCCACACCTACCTGACGCAGAGGGTGGACGAGAACACGGCGGCCAACATCTATCTCAACACCGTCGGCTCGAATCTGGATCCGCTGACGGAGCTGCAGACCAAGACGCAGTATGGCCGGCCGGACTTCCACCGCCTGTTTGGCGCCATGCGTGACGGGCTCATAGACCAGAGCTATCTCAGTGTCGGCAATGCCGCCATGACAGCTGCGAACAAGTCGACTGTCGGAGTGTACTTTTGTGGGCCAAGTGCCGCGGCCAGGTCGATCAAGAAGGCCTGCTCGGACATGGGTAACGAGATGGTCAGGTTTAGGTTTTGGAAGGAGCATTTCTGAACAATCTGCATAGCGCTATGTGATGGAAGCACAGAGAGGGGAAGGGGGCGTCCTTCAATTGAGAGTTGAGAGTGGTGTGTGGCATGATCTGCTAGGAAAGCCCAGGGTTTGACATGAAATGTAAAAATATGCCTTGTTTAGTTTGAACTGTTTTGCTGACGCTACTGCGTGAACTGTTTTGCTGACGCTACTGCGTGAACTGTTTTGCTGATGCTACTGCGTGAACTGTTTTGCTGATGCTACTGCGTGAACTGTTTTGCTTTGTTGATGCTACTGCGTGAACTGTGTTGTTCATGTCACTGTTGTCACTAGCAGGAGCTCTCTCTTTTCATGTTAGCACTGCCAATGCAAAATGTTGTCATGAAGGAGACAGAATTTGTAGTAATATTTTAATTCACGACAGCCTGTCAACAAACGCCTTGATCAGGGGCCCCACTTCGTGTGGGCTCTCGACGGCGTGCCAATGGCCGACACCTTTCAAGACTTCCACCTTTTTGTCACTCGAGCCCAGCTGCTGGTAAATGGTGTGCACGCCGACCAGCGGAGCCGACTTGTCGTCTTCGCCGGCAATGATCAGCACCGGCACCGACACGTTGGCGTAGTCAGGCGGGGTGGCAGTCTCGATGGCGCTGCAGTTGGCAATGTAGCCCTGGGTGGTCTGGGCGAGCAGCATCTCGCGGATGAAGGCCTTGTGCAGGGGAGTGGCCTTGGTGCCGGTGGCGGCGTCGGGAATGGTGTTGGCCATGGCCTCGATGCCCTGTTGGCGGACGACGGGGATGCGCTTGGCGAAGACCTGGGCCACGGCGTCCGAGGGTTGCACGGGGCCGATCAAGACGCCGGCGGCCACGCGTTCGGGTGAGGTCGAGGCCAGGTAGGTGGGCACGATGGCGCCCATGGAGTAGCCGATCACGACGGCGCGGCCGACGACGTGCAGGTGGTCGAGCAGGGCGAGCACGTCGCGGCCGATGGAGGCGATCGACGTCTCGCCGCCGTCCGACTGCGAGCGGCCGGCATTGTAGTTGTCGAACACGATGCGGCGGTAGGCGGCCAGGTAGGGCAGAATGGGGAAGAAGTAATTTTGGGACGAGCCGAGCCCGTGCACGAAGATGAGCGTGGGGGGAGTGGGGGCGGCAGTGGGGGATGCGGGCGTCGAAGGGGCCAGGTCGGTGTAGTGCAGCTGGTGGTTGTTGACTGTAGCAAAGGGCATCGCGGCGATTGGGCTTTGGCGGCGGAGGGAGAAACAGGAAAGGTGAAATGTGAGACGCGAAACAACAAGACTGTACCTCTGTCTGCTTACCTGTTGATGTCTGGCTTTTAGGCCACTGTGGTTGGGGAAGACGAAAATGCCCCTCTTCCGATGCTGCTGCGGATCCTGCAAGCGGCATATTTGCTGAAAGAGGGCGCCCTCCATGTAGAAAGAGAGAGAGAAGGGTCTACTTCTGTGGCCGCTGTCCACATTTACCATTAGTCCTGATCATTAGTCGTGATCGTCATGCTCTGCTGAACACTGGACAGAGAGAGAGAGAGAGAGAGACAGAGAGAAAGACAGAGAGAGAGAGAGAGAAAACATATTGCTGACCACGCATGTTGTTGGTTGACTCAGGGAGGTCTCAGCTTGCTTGCGAATTACAGCACCTTTCCCCAGCCTCCTCCGGTCAAGGGTTGGACGGCCAGCACCAATGGGCGGGTAGCGTCGGTGCAGGGGCTGTTGGGCCCCCCCGAGAGCTGTATTTCCAGGCTGCCAGAATGCCAAGCATGGTGCAATTCGCAGCAGTGGGGTGAGAGATTGAGCCTGCTGATTCTGATGTTGGTCCACAGCACCACTGCACCAGCACCACTGCACCACTCCCTGCCACCACGGCAACAACGCGCGGCCGTCCTTATCACATGTCGATGGAGGAGTGTGGGAAGCGGGCCTGGATGTGTGGCTTCAGTGCCCTGCAGCACGGCGCACAGTGCATTGGCCGATGTCGTGATGCAAGGCCAGGCAGTCTTCTGGCGAATGGCCGCGGCCGTGGGCGGTGGGCTAAGCCGCCTAGCTCAGGCCCGTCGCCCGTGTCTTGGTTAAGCCAAGGCTTAGCTTTGAGTGACGGAGGCCCCCTGTGCGCGCTGGGCTGCCGATCGGCCGCGCGGGAGCCTCGCCTGGTAGCCTGCAGCTCCTTGAGATAGACTTGCAGCAGCTAGAAGCTGTCTATCTGTCCGTGCTGTGTGCCACTCGCTGTCCAGCCTTCACTTATCTTTCGTCTTTGGTCTTTGGTCTGGCGTCTTGTGCATCGGTGCCGGTGCCAGTGCCAGTGCCAGTGCCAGCGCCAGTGCCAGTGCCAGCGCCAATGCTGGGCGTCTGACTCCCATTCGCTTGTGTCAGACCGCTGTAGGTTCCGCTTGCAGTTCCAGCGTCTCGTTTCTTGCCTATTTCTTACGGCCACCGTGCCGCTTCCGCTCGCTTCGTGCTGCATCATCATCCTCTTCTTGTTCTTCTCCGCCGCCGCCGCCTCCTCCTCCTCCTCCTCCTCCTCCTCCACGCTCCAGGCGGGCCATGGCAGCCTCTGGATGGGCCGACTCGAGCCGCTTTGGGCTGTCCAGCGTGCCCAGCGTGCTGCTGCTGCTGCTACTGCTGCTGCTCTCCCTGGTCAGCACGGCCCACAGTTTCTACATCCCAGGTAGGTAGGCAGCCACCACGAATCGTGGCTCAGTCAGCACCGCAGTCGCCGGCTGACACACCCCTCCCCCGCAGGCTACTCCATACGCAGCTACCAACCGGACGAGAACATACCGCTGCTGGTGAACAAGGTCTTCTCCGACGACACCGAGCTGCAGTACCCCTACTTCGACCTGCCCTTCGTCTGCCCGCCCTCGGGCCTCAAGCACGATGGCTCGCACCTGGCCAGTGGCGCCAGCGTCGCCCTCAACCTGGGCGAGGTGCTCCGGGGCGACCGCATCCGCAACTCGGACATGGAGGTCAACATGCTGCAGGACGTCGAGTGCCGGTACCTGTGTGACCGCGTGATCGGCCGGCGCGAGGTGCAGTGGGCGCAGGAGCTGATCGAGCAGGGCTATGTGGCCGAGTGGATCTTGGACGACCTGCCGGGTGCGACGTCCTTTGTCACCGTCGACCGCCAGCACAAGTACTATTCGACCGGCTTCAAGCTGGGCTCCAAGGAGTTTGATCCGCGCACTGGCCGGCCACAGTACACGCTGAACAACCACTTCAGCATCGTCGTCCGCTGGAGGGACGCGCCGGAGCCCACGGGCCCGGATGCGAGGAAGATCGTGGTGGCGTTCGAGATCTACCCCAAGAGCATCGACATGGGCCAACGCAACGGCACTGGCTGCCCCCTCGACCTCGCCGGCGACCACCCGCCCTTGGTGCTGGACATTCCCGCCAACGCCACGGATCTGTCGGCCCAGTATCCCGACTCGTCGTACGTGCCGCAGCAAGAGGCCGACATGGACGACGGCGCCACCATGGTCGTGCCCACGACCTACAGCGTCTACTTCCGCCAGACCGACGAGATCGAGTGGGAGCACCGCTGGGACCTCTACTTCAGCGACCAGGCCGAGACCTCGTTCACGCACTGGCTGGCCATCGTCAACTCGCTCATCATCTCGGCCATCCTGGGCGCCATCTGCATTGTCATCTGGACGCGCACCATGCAAGGCGACGTCAAGGGCAAAGGCGACGGCGTGCTCGAGGAAGCGCGGCTGCGCATCAAGAAGAGGAAGAAGACGGCGACGACGACGACGACGACGACGACGACAACGACGACAATTAAGAAGAAGACCGACATGGGCAAAGGCGTGGCCCTGCTGGAGAAGCTGGCCGAGGTGGGTGCCGACGACTCTGGCTCGTCGGAGGATGAGATGGTCGAAGACGTCTCGGGCTGGAAGCTGCTGCACGGCGATGTCTTCCGGCCGCCCGCCTACGGCCGGCTCCTGGCCCCGCTGGTGGGATCGGGCATGCAGCTGGTCTTCATGGTTGCCGGCCTGCTCCTCCTCAGCTGCTTCGGCGTGCTCAACCCCAGCTGGCGCGGCGGCTTCATCAGCGTCGGAGTCGGCCTGTTCGTCTTTGCCGGGGCCTGCTCTGGCTACTTCTCGGGCCGCGTGTACAAGACGTTCGGCGGGCAGAACGCGCGCAAGAACACGCTTCTGGTAAGTCGTCGGTACACCCGAGCCCGGCGCCGGCTAACGCGTGCTCCAGACGGCCCTGCTCGTGCCCGGCCTCGTCTTCGGCTGTGTGTTCGTGCTCAACCTCTTCACCTGGGCCCAGGCTTCGTCAACTGCCCTGCCCTTCTTCACCCTCATCCTCCTGGTCGGCCTGTGGCTCCTCATCCAGCTGCCGCTGGTGCACCTTGGCGCCAGCTACGGCTTCAAGTTGGCCGCCTGGGAGCATCCGACCAGAACCAATTCCATTGCCCGCCCGGTGCCGCCGCAGGCCTGGTACACCCGCAACCAGGTGCCGCTGGCGCTCGCGGCCGGCCTCGCCCCCTTTGCCGTTCTCTTCATCGAGCTCCTCTTCGTCTTCAAGTCGCTCTACCTGGACAAATCGTCCTACTACTACGTCTTTGGCTTCCTCAGCATCATCTCGGCTCTGTTGACCATCACCATCGCCGAGACGGTCATGATCACGACCTACATCCAGCTCTGTGCCGAGAACTATAATTGGTGGTGGCAGTCCTTTGCCGTTGGCGGCTCTTCCGGCGTCTGGATCTTTGTCTATTCCACATGGTACTATGCCACGCGCCTGCATGTCGACGGCTTTGTGAGCACGCTTCTGTTTTTCAGCTATTCGGCCTTGGCCTGCATGTTGTATTCTCTCGCAACCGGCACCATTGGATTTTTATCGGCATATGCTTTTGTCAGGCGCATTTATGGCGGGGTCAAGGTCGACTAACCCGCCAAGGGGAAAGGGTAATAGAAGATAATGATAGACATGCCATAGCTTGGTCCACGTGCCGTACGACGTATACGTGGTGCCTGGATCGTAATAATAACACTAGCCCGCCAAGGGGAAAGGGTAATAGAAGATAATGATAGACATGCCATAGCTTAGTCCACGTGCCGTACAAAGCATGCGTGGTGTCTGGATCATAATAATACTCTGAGTAATAATACTCTGAGTAATAATACTAGCGGCCCGCGTGCCGCCGAGCCTCCGCGGAGCTCTTCACATTGCCACTTGCACGTTTTCAGCAGCCGCGCCGCAGTGTATGGATGGAGCTGATGGAGCTGATGGAGCTGGTGGAGCTGGTGGAGCTGTCGCTTAACACTCGACAGCCGGCCGGGGAAAAAGGTTCAGGCCTGGCCCGCGCATACCCACATTGAAGAGAAAAAAATTCGAGTCTGTGACACACAACAATTGCAGTAGATGGGGTCAGTCGCAGAGTGCAGCCGCAACACCGCGCGGTAGGCCGCACGTGTAGAGAGAGTGATTTGGCCGAGAGTGACTTGGCCATCGAGTTCAAGGTGCGCCCGCGAGCGATCAGTTCAAGAGCCAGTCAAGAACAGAGCCAGTCAAGAACAGAGCCAGTCAAGAACAGAGCTAGTTAGTGAAGAACAGAGCTAGCAGCTGACGGCATCGATGCCCTGCAATGGCTCTTTGCTGACAGATCAAACGCGCTCGCCCAGGCACGCGGCCAAGAAGATCTAGACGCAAGGTGGCCACAGCGGCGTACAAGCAGGCCGATGAGTGTAGAAGATTTTAATTACTTACTAATTACTGTACTGTAGAATTCCAGCCCACGCCCAGCTTTTCTAGCGTCGGATGTTGCTTCCAGCGCTTGAGATTCGCCCGTGCAAACTCATGCTCGCACGCAATTACTTTGCGCCCTTCATACACTTCCCGTTGTCGGACTCAAAGCCACGCGGCGAAATGACTCACGCTCAAACACGCTCGTAGAGGCTGATGCACGCCTTGTGAAGGACAAGGTAGGTGAAAAAGTCCTCGTTGATTAACAAGCCGCAAAGCCATCTCCATATGATCAGAGGTATGAAAAAGCGGGCGGCGCCCGTCCTCCTCTCCCCCCCTTTTCCCCGCGTCCAAGATCTTAGATATATCTTTTTGTCTTATCGTGCATGCGTGGCCGGACAACCCCAGAGGCTGATTGCGCGCGTTATACGATTTAAACGAATTGGGCTATCCTGAGGCCCAATCACAGCAGCTCCTCTCCACTCTCGTCACGCTTGGCCACGCCTTGCCCAGGCCCGATAGAGGTCACAAGAGTCGAGCATTTTGCATCATGTCGCAGACTTTGCCCCTCAACAATGCTGCGGCCCTTCTGCCGGCGCACAATGTCAATCCTTGTCTCAGCACCAGCACCAGCACCCGCACCAGCTCTGTCGCAATGCCCCCGTTGATGACAACCACCGTGCCCTCGTACACTTCCCGTTCGGGATCACTGCCTGCAGGCCTACAGGCCGCCAGGCGACCCTCTGCTCTGGCCTCGATTGTGCTAAGGAAAAGGAACGAGATTGACATTGTGCTCGATGACACCGCCACTGCTCTCACCCCCTCGTACTCCACTCACGACGAAATCCGGGGGAATGTGGCTCTCACGTTCGACAAGGACACCCCGATCGAAGAAGTCATCATTACCTTTGAGGGCCAGGCTTGCACCTACGTCGAGAAGCTGGCCACTACTGCGCCAACCACCGGTCGCACAACCGGCCGGCACACCTTCTTGAAACTCTTGCAGCCGGTTCAAGGCCAGCAGTGGCCTGAAGATGGCATTCTGCGCGCCGGCCAGACGTACAGGATCCCCTTCTTATTCAATGTGCCCGATCGCCTGCTTCCGTATGTCTGCTCACACAAGGTCGAGAGCGAGAGCATTCGCAAGCACCACGTTCAGCTGCCCCCGAGCTTGGGCGATGCGACAACGTCGAGCGACGGCCAAGCCGTCATGGACGATTTCGCTCCCGCCATGGCGCGCATCTCGTACTTCATTCGCGCGCGCGTCATCCAGCGCCTGAATGCACGCAGCAAGCCGGTCGAGATCGCCGAGAAGACGGAGCGCGTGCGCATACTTCCGCAGCGCGACGAGGAGCCTCCGGTCGAAGTGACCGGGGCCGGCGATCACTGTCTTCGCCGGGTGAAGATGGTGAGGAAAGGATTCCTCAAGTTCGGCAAGCTGGGCAGCCTGACCGCTGAAACCAGCCAGCCCAAGTCTTTTCGCCTTCCTCACCCCAGCAAGCCCATGACCGAGCCGGTGACGACGATGACGACGATCAGACTCCGCTTCGACCCCATGACTCCTGATGAGCAGCCGCCTCAGCTCGGCACCCTGGTGACCAAGCTCCGGGTGTACACCTTTTTCGGCGCGGCTCCCTACAGGATCTTGCCGGAGATTCACCGCTGCGACAACTGGTCCAATCTGCACGGTGTGTATCCTCACACCATCGAACTGTCGTCGCGCAGCCTGAGTTCCGTCACGTGGACGCGGTCGGACGACGCATCCTCCGACGGCTCGGATATCTCGCGCCGGCCCAGTGCATTGTCCTCGTTATCCAACACCACCAGTCTGATGTCTTCATCGTCCCCGCTCCAGCACTCATCCGCCGACTGCGACAGCGGTACGCCCTTCTACACCGCCTCCATCCTTGTGCCCGTCTCCCTACCCATGCCCTGCGCATTGTCGTCAAAGACACTCAAGACCTTTGTCCCGTCGTTCCACTGCTGCATCGTCTCGCGCAACTACACCCTCCACTTCTCGCTCTCCTACAGCAGCCCCGGCAGCGCCAAAGTCAGCACGCCCACCATCTCACTCAAGACGCCCATTCAAATCTCCCAGGAGGGAGGCGCGCCGCCTGAGGGACTGGCTGAGAACGACGAGGCCATGGTGGCCGAAATCGAGCGCCAGTTCGGGCTGTACGAGCAGCGCCAGCTGGAAGGCCACGACTTGGACGATCTGGCCTCGCCGGCTGAATCGCCCGTGTACGCCGAGGATGGCACGGCAGGCACGGCAGGCACGGCCACCGGGGCCGGCCGGCGAAGCACGATGCCCGAAGTCGGCGCCCCGCCCGAGTACAATGCCATGGGCGGCTTTCTGCACCGATCCGCCAGAGCGGGAGACGTCAGGGTCGGTGGACCCCGCACATCGAGTGTAAGTGTGAGGGGCTGATGCCGCTTTCTTTGCTTACCTCTTTTTATTATTTACTCGATTTTCTTCCTTGCTTCTTTTCGCCCACCTATGTTGCCATGTAAGCGCGCAGAGCTTCCGCAGGCCGAAAGGATAATAGATGATCATAATAGAAGAAAGGAGAGATGTTTGTATCCTGCCTTTCGGCTTTGTGGCTCCCTAGCCCTCTCTTTTCATTTCATTTCTGATTTCTTATTTGCTCCTTTTTTTATCTGTCCCAAAACAAAAGGTGCGAAAATACCAATTTGTTCAATAGTATACCTACTACTTCTGGCCGTTTCTGGCATGAGGAGAAGAAAAACAGAAGAGGGGGGGAAATCCACCGTACCCCACGATATGCGATCTGCATACCTTCCTATCTTCCCACCCGCTTGCCTCCTAGAGGTACAAAGACGAAAACAAGCAAGTGCAAGAACGAAGAACAGAGGTTAACAAAATCAGCAGGATCGTCAGAGGGTGGTAGCTATGTATGCATCCTTGTATATATGAATGCACGTGTATGACAACAACGGCAGATCGAATCGAGTATGGCAGATATGATTGATTGATTGATTGGCGATTGGCGATTGGCGATTTGCTATCTACGGGAAGCAGCATGATAATGATGGTGATGACAATGGCAATAATGAATGACTGAGATACCCCCTTTTCCCCAATATGCACATGTACACTTGTTTCTTTGTTACCAAAAATGCACATTTTTTTCACATCAATCAAATCAATCATATGCCAAAGTGGCCGCAGCAGCAGCAGCAGTAGTAGTAGAGTAGTAGTAGTCTCATGCAACCAAATAATCAAAATCAAACTTGGCCAGGGTACGCGTTTGATTAACAGGGAAACAAATAGGGCCAAAAAGTTAAAATGGGTAAAGTGTTTCACTGAATATAACCTGTTTATTGCTCTCTTGCTGAAATCCAGCCAAGGATTACATGAATAAGGCATTTTTGTATTTTTTGGGGTTAGGGGAAAAGATGGAGCTACAGCTACAGCAGCTCTTCCATTTGAGACTATTCATGCTCCCACCTCCTTCCTCCATGGCTCTGTACAGCTCGAGGTAAATACAGCAAGCAAGTCCATGCACATATCAAATATACCGACCGATCTGGTGGTCGATATGCTACTGGTCGAGACGCTGATCGAGACGCTAGTCGATACGTCGGTCGATACGCTGGTCGAGACGCTGGTCGAGACGCTGGCCGATACACTGGTCGATACGCTGGTCGATGGCGGATTATGGATGGCAGACGCCTGGTCCGAAAAGAAAAGAAGGCATAGACCGGTGTCGAAGCGCGGCGTGTATGCTTTTTGGTGTTCTCAAGTGCTGGCTGCTTTGCCCAAGTGCCAAGGAAGAATCCGAAGGGAAATTATAAGGCCGGCCCGCGAGAGATGCAAGGATTTTTGGGCACCCAGGAGACACTGGTTTCCGGGGAAAATAGAGAAGGGGGGGGCGCCCGGCCGGTACGAGGCGCGCGTGAGGCTGCGCGATCTATCTTGATCGGGGCGCATATTATTGACAAGTCTGCGTGCTGAAGACAGAGCTTCGAAGGAACGCTTGCTCAAAAACCAAGACTCTGTGAAGAATGGAGCCAAGCCAAGAAGCCAGGCTATAAGGTGACGTCGAGAACAAGGCTGACATCGGTGACCTGGGGGCCGGCCAGGTCCTCGAGAACGGGTATCAGGTCGAGGAGCTCGTTGTCGTGGGCGTCGGAGAACCAGGACGATATGGGCACGGCATGCTGCGGATGGAATATATAGCTGGTGGGAGAGTTGTCGATGATGATGGTCTCTTTGAGATCGCGGCCGACTTGGGACAGATCCTAGCAGAGTGTAAGGGAGGCTTCAAGCAAAAGGAGAGGAGAGGAAAGGAGAGGAAAGGAAAGAAAGGAGAGGAAAGGAAAGAAAGGAAAGGAAGGAAAGGAAAGAAAGGAAAGGAAAGAAAGCAAAGGAAAGAAAGCAAAGGAAAGAAAGCAAAGGAAGGAAAAGGAAAAGAAAGAAGCGAGGAACACACCTTGACATAGTTACCCTGGTGGTTGTAGCAGCTCTCTCGGAATAATCGATGGTGGACGACGTGGTGGATGTCGAGCTGGTCCAGCAAGGGATCTCCGTACTTGGACACGGATGCGGTGAAGACAACGACTTCAAACAGCTCGCCGACCCGCTTCATAAAGGCATCGACTCCGGGCCTTTTGATGACGTAGACGTTGTGGTATTGGCCTTCGATCTCGACGGGGATGGTGAAATCGGCCTGGTTGAGGATTTTGAAGCTGCTGTGGACGAGGGTCTCATCAAGATCGAGGATCAAGCACTTCCTGCCTTGAAGATGCGGCTGGGCCGGGGGCAGGAGCCAGGTCTGCTTGTCGACCGCGCCTTCGGGCAAGGGCGGCACCTCGCCCGTTCCGGCCGTGTCTTGGCGCCTGCCGAGCGGCGGAGGCGGAGGCAGAGGCACCGGAGTCGGTGTTTCGGCCGAGGGCACGGGCGCGGCTGCCGAGGGCGCGGCCACCTCGATGGCAGGCTTGTCTACCTGGGGCGCCTCAGCGCCGGCGGCGTCGGCCATGTCGACATCTTGAGGGTCTGAGTCGTGAGCGCTCTTCTGCTCGTGTGCTGTCACCGGCGTAGGGGCAATGATGTTGACGTCGGGGGCTGGAAGTGGGCCGCCCGCCGTTTGAGCTTCGGGTGGGCAGTCGACAGTCGTGCCGACGGTGAGATTCTTAGGGTTGCTGTTGCTGTGAGAGGCATCCTCGCGCAACAGTTGCGGCGCCGGGCCGGCATCGGGATTGGCGTGGGCTGCAAGCGCAGCCTTCTCTCCATCAGCGCTCGAGCCATGGCAGGCCTTCTCATGCAACTCGCTCTTCCGAGCCTCCTTCTCTGGCCGCGCGATCTCCGTCTGCTCAGGGGACCGCTCTGTCCGGGCCGCGGCAGGTTGTATGACGGCCTTCTTAGCGGGAACCGCAGCCTCTTCCTTCAGCGACGCCAGAGACTCTGACGGACTGCAGCAGTTCAAGAAGGCCAGGAAGCCCGACCGTGGCTTCTTCTGGCTTCCGGCCGCCTCTTGTTGCGGGAGCAGCGGCACAGGCTCCTTGGGGTCCTTGGCCTCGGCTGCTCTGGCGGCCCGCGCAGACCGCCGACCTGACCCGCTCACGTTGCGGCTGCGGGAGATGAAGCTGCGTTTGGAACCGCGGCGCGGCGCGGGCGCATCGGCGCCGGCATCGTTGGGGATGGGAGGGGCCGCGGCGGCAGTGGAGGAGCGTGGCAGGGATGGCGACCGCGACGAGTCGGTGACGACGACAGACTCTTTGGACTGCTTGATCATCGCGTCATTCTCACTCGCCGTCGTCGTGGCTGCAGCACTGGCGGCCGCGACGGCGGCGGCGGGAGTGCGAGGGGCGTCAGTAGAACCTGGCGCGGCGTCAGTCAGTCAGTCAGTCAGTCAGTCAGTCAGTCAGCCGGCGGCGGCGGCGGCGGCGGCGGCGAGCAGGCAAGGAAAGTATGTCGCCGTCGCCGTCGCGAGGCTGGCTGGCGTACCTGGAGCAGGCTGCACGGCTGTGCTGCCGCCGCTCATGTGGGGCGATCCACGGCCTGTCAAGGCCGACTCGGGACCCAGAGCGGCAGGAGAGGCGGGCTGTCAAGGCCGAGACCATGCAACGAGGAGCAGGCGGAATGGCCAGCGACGGAGTCGGGATGGAAAGGCGATGGGCTTTCGGAGGCTCGAATGCTGGGCACGGCAGCGACGAGTCGCGCGGCAGGTGTGGCCGAGCTTGGGCGAGCCGCAGTCGAGCCTTCCTTGGCCCGGGCGGCGAAAGGAGAGGGCAGGAGGCCAAGCGGACGAATAGGCAGGTGCGCGGCGCCAGTGAGGGGCGAGGCCAGGCTGGGCAGCGCGCACGCGAAGCAGCGAGCGCGCGGTTGTGTGTAGGAAGGCGAGAAGAGGCAAGAGGCAAGATGCAGGGCACAGAAAGGGAAGCAGAAGCAGCAGGAGCAGCAACAGTAGCAGCAGCAGCGGCAGCAGCAGTGGCGGCGGTGGCGGCGGCAGCGGTGGTGGTGATGCTGCTGGTGATGGCCGAGAGCTGCAGTGCCCAACCCGGTAACTGGGCAATGATTGCGGTCGCTGATTATGGGCACGGTAGAGGCAGCCGCCAGCAGTTGGCACACGGCTTTAGACAGGGGAGCGAAGCTAGCGGCTGCGCTGGCTAAGATTGCCTGGATCCTGCCAATGGACAGCCTGCCAAACTGCCCTCAGCGGAGCCTACCGAAGCCTAAAAGTGGGAGGCTTCATCGTTCCCCACCGCTGCTGGCAGCCGGGGGGCCCCAGTGGCGCACCGGGGCCAGTGGCCCGCCAGCAGCCGCCTCGGACTGGCGACAAACGAGACTTGGGCCACCACCAGGGGAGAGAGCACGCGTGCGGGCTCGGTCACAAGTGAGGGAGGGTGTGAGCGCTGGGCACGCACATGGAGAGCCGCCAAGGTTGCACCCACATGGCCGCAACAACTGCCATCTTCAACAGCTGCCATCTTCAGCAGCTGCCATCTTCAACAGCTGCCATTTTCAACAGCCGCCATCTTCAACAGCCGCCATCTGCAGCAACTGCCATCCTCTCTGGCGCGCGCGCGCGCTGTCACCGACATGCCCGCCCACATAGACAGTCGGCCGGCCGGAAGTAAGTCAACCTAAATAAACCTGCTTCTATTCTTCCCCAATTATTCTTCCCCTGCTGCGTAAGTCTGCCTGTGCGCGCCTATTCAGATTAACGCTCGTAGCCGGGGCCCTGACGCCAAAGTCTGCTGGCTCGACCCACCAGTGATTGCAGTGGTCACACAGCTCTCCCGACGATTTGGCTTCTCCATTATCCTGCTTCTGGAAGTCCAAGTCAAAAACAAGTAGATCACAGACATACGTATATCCTCACGGGGCCCGGCATGCCGATCTGGCGGCCAATGGCTCACTCGCAGCAGGCAGTCTGTGCTGCTTTGTGTGAGACACAGCGAACGAATGGCCTGGGTGCCCGGATGCGTAGCTCGTCCATTGGCTAATGGCAGGCCAGTCAAGGCATTCTACGAAGACGAGTGTGTATTATTGCAGAGCACAGTGTGAACCCGGGTCTTGGGAGTGATGTTGGCGAGATCCTGATCTCGGATCTCCAAGGGGGGGCAGGGGGGCGAGGCGATGTGTGTGAGAAAGAGAGAGAGAGAGAGCACGCCGGCCGGGAACAGCGGGTGGCGAGCGTCAGTCCTTTTGCCGGATCGTCGCTCGGGGTACCGCTAATACCCCAGCCACTGGTGATCTCGCAGCAGCAGCAGCAGCAGCAGCAGCAGCAGCAGCTCCTTAAGCCAACTCGACCTACTTACTCCCTTGCAGCGTGCCAGAGTCGCCGTTGTGCCAGGCTCATAGCTACCTCGCAGGCCTTGAGAGTGCTTGTCCCTACACTTTAAAAAAACCAGCTTGTTCTGGTTGTAAAGTATTTTCTGTAAACGATCGGTAAAATTGGAAGTCTAGCAGACCCACATGTCAGATTGGTTCTTAGGAGTACAGATAGGAATACAGATTGTTTCTTCGGAATACAGCTTGATAGTCGATTTGTTTGTAATGTTTGCTGTGTTTGCTGTGTTTATACTTGTAGGAGCCTAAAATATGCGTACAATGGGCTCTTCTTTAGGCACAAGAACAATTACTAGTTTAGGCTCAGCTATATATTTTCAAAATAGCCCCTCACGTGCTGTCTTGGTTGTACAATGCTATTATTGGCTGCTGTCAAGAAACATGTGTGAAAGACGTGTAAAATTGATGTTTTACTTTGTATTAGGAATGTAGCCACAGACAGATCAGCGGCCTGACGTTACGTGCTGTACCGAACGCATATCTGAGTGGGCCCCCAACGGGAAGTCAGGCCGTCAGAGAAAATGGGATGAGACAAACTGTGGCTGGGCCTGCTCAGAGTAAGTAGGGCATAAAAGAGGCACATCACCTAATCCCAATTAGCCAGGGGTGGTGTTGGCCCGGCGGCCCAATGGTGGCAGAGGCTGCTGACTTGTCCCGCACCACGACATACATTCATACGTCACAGGGCATTGGGCACTGGCTCTTGCCAGTGGCATGACCATCCACCACTCATCATGACCAGCTATCCCTCCTATTCACCAAAGCTTGCTTTCCCTCCTATTCACCACAACTTGCTTTCCCTCCTATTCACCACTCAAGAGCCATCTCACTGGCCTGGACTCGCTGCCTAGACAGACACTGAGGTAAGCCAGGACATTGCAGACAGAGGCCAGACGAGCTCCGGGCTGACGCATTGCCACATAGCCATAACGCTCAAGAAGACGCAGCTAGAGGTCTCGTGATAGCCCGAGTAGAGTTGCCACTTGTCCATCCGTCCGTCCAGCCAAGTCAGCTAAGTCAGCCAAGTCAGCCCAGCCAGCCCAGCCATCATGACTCGGGGGAACACAACGGTGTCCAAGGTGCACTACCAGGGATCAAGTGAGGACTTTATCGTCTTCATCGAGTCACCCGAGCAGCTGGAGGCGTGGAAGAAAGACTCGAGCATCCCGCTTGCCCAGGTGGTCGACTCGTTCAAGATCATGGTCACGCACAAGTGAGTGTCGAGGCCGGCTCTGCGATGCCAGATGCCGCAGCTGACAGCAGGTCCAGGCACGGAGCTCAAGGCCGACTGGACGGGGCTTCCAAGTCGACGCTGGAGAATGAGTTCGGCACGGCCGACGAGGATCAGGTGATCAAGGATATCTTGACCAAGGGCACAGTCCAGACATCTGAGGTATGACGAGTGCTCTGTCCTTGCACCTTTGCACCTTGGCCTTGCACCTTTGCACCTTGGCCTTGCACCTCTGCTCCTTGGCCTTGCACCTCTGCTCCTTGGCCTTGCACCTTTGCCCCTTGGCTTTGCACCTTGGCCTCCATGCTGATGTTCTACTAGACCCACGGCCGGGGAGGAGATCGGAACGACACAATTGGCCCCAGAGTGGCACACTAGAGGAGAGCATTGCGGCCGGGACACGGCAGGCATGAGCAGGATGCAAGAAGACGCAGGCATGATCGGTTAAGATGCAACAAGAAACAGACACCAGTCTCACGGCACCATTCAAGCGTCGGTAGCGCTCTTCGACCAGATCTTCCGCAGCCGAGGGCCCATCACGTACTTGCGTACCCGAGGTAGCTGCTGTTCACTGTTGTCTGCTCCTCTACCCCGTCTCTCTGTGTCGCCCCTGTTCGTGACTGTGTGTGTGCGGGTGGCCAGGCCGTCGATCAGATTAAGCGGCGCGCGGGCGTCGGCCAGGCTTTGGCGCAGAGAGCGGCTGTGCTCGTGCGTGGTGGCCAGCAGACGGGCCGAGTGGGCATCGCTGTCTGGCAGCGGGCCCAGCCCCTCCTCGTTCGCCACCGCTAGCTCGCAGGTGAAGGTGTGTTGGCGGGGCTGCTTGCGTTGCTGCCAGCCAAAGACGTTGAAGGGGTCCAGCGTCCTGGCACTGGGCACGTCGTGGAAGGCGTCGATGATCAAGGGACTTGTGTCGACGGCTCTGGCGGCGGCCTGGCAGGACTCGAAGACCGCTCGATAGGTCTGGCTGGCGCGGCAGGCGTTTGGCTTGGCGGTGGCAGTGGCAGTGGCAGTGGCGGTGGCAGTAGCAGTGGCGGTGGCAGTAGCAGTAGCAGTAGCAGTAGCAGTAGCAGTAGCAGTTGTGCTTGTCGCCGTCGTCTTAAAGCAGTGCAGTTGACCAAACAACTGCAGCTGCTGCAGGATCTTGGCCGAGTAGATGGTCGAGGGCGGGGCCGGGCTGACGGTGACCAGGACGGCAGCGCTCAGAGCCCGCGGCGGCTTCATGCCGGTATCAGGCGCGTCATCATATCATCATATCATCGATCATCGGATCATCAGATCGTCACCATCATCATCATCAGATCATCAACACAGTCCGCCGTAATCGTCCGCCGTGATGCAACGGCCATCGCGGCCATACGCACAGGTGGCGCGGCGGAATGCCAAGCCCGCCACTAGACCCAATTTGGCAAAGGCCGAGGGGGTGCTGCACAAAGTGGCTTGCGCCACGCCCCACGACGCAGCGCCCGCTATACATAGCAGGGCAGAGATCACTTGCAGTAATTAACCGAGGGGCGACTTCGACATGTGGGCGACGGAGGGGGGCGCGAATACTCGTGCAGGGCTCACACCGCCCGCTCCTGATTGGGCTTCTCGCCCGCCGCCCTGGCTAGCTGGCCAGCAGAGTTTTCGCCCCCCTGCACTCGACCAAAGGATCTCAGCCGGTGCAGAATCCGGGACTTTGGGCACGAGCAAACAGTCAGATATTATCCTCGTAGTCCGTAACAACTTAACTTGTCGTGCTCGTGTAGTTGATCAAGCCCATGTAACACTCGCTTTCACCTCCTCTTGTCACCCATACACCTACACACCTACACCTATACACCGACACGCGTATACGCCTACACACATATACACCTACACACCAACACACCTGCACACACACCTGCACACACACCTGCACACACACCTGCACACACACCTGCACACACACCTACACACACACCTACACACCTACACACCCACTCACCCCCACACGCTCCTTCTTCGTCTCCGTCACCAGCCTATCGCCCCCTTGCCCCAATCAGCCTCTCCTGAGCCTGAAACTGAGCTGCCCTCTTTGTTGCCGCGGGCCGACCAATCAGCCGTGCCCACTGTCGAGCCCTCGACACCCGCGTTTCAGAAAGCGGCTGGCCGGCGTTTTGGCCCCTGGTGGGCATTGCACAGCAGTTTAAGCATAGCCTGCCCCATCTCCTTGTCGTCGCCGTCGTTGTCGTTGTCGTTGTCGTTGTTGTCGTTGTCGTCGTCGTTGCGGTCATCATCGGCGCCGGCGTCGTCTCTCACCACCGCCCCCCCCCCGCGTGTTCGCTCCGTGAGCGTCGCAACCAGCGGCTAGGCGACCGTCACAACCGGCGGCCAGGCGACCCACAACCAGCAGCCAGGCAGTGCGCCCTGAGCGCACCCCACCGCCCATAATTCTACACCACCAGGCCCGCCCGTCGCTCCTGGGCGGCCAGCCGACCCCCTCCTACCACCCTCTGGCCGGCGGCGCCGCCCAGAACGACTTGTATTCTGCTTATAGCGCCAACGACCACGTTGCGGCCAAGGGCCGCCGCTCCTTCACCATGTATTCCAAGTGGGCATGGGCCTTCCTTCTGACTACAGTCGTCCAAGCCCTCATTGTTCTTGCCTTTGAGTCGTACGCTCTCCCTCGCCCCTTCCTTTCTTCCCCTTCCTTCCCCTTTCTTTCCTCCCCCTCCTTCCCCCTTCTTTCCTCCCCCTCCTTCGCCCTCCTTCGCCCTCCTTCCCCTTCCCCCTCCGACTTGGCCGTGGCGCTGACTCTCTCGGCGCCGAACAGCTACGTCTTCGGCCGCTTCCAGTCCCAGCTCCACCGCGGCTCGGCAGGCTTGACCCAGGCTCGCACCATCACCACCTTCCTGACGCTGTACATCTTCGGCTTCGTCTACCAGCTTGTGCTCGTGTGGGATGCTCTTCGCCTGAAGAACACACTGCAGGTCTTCGGCCTGGTGCTCTACAACGTTGGCCTGCTCATCTACGGAGCCGTGCAGCTGGGCCAAATCCATGACGCCGTCAACTTCCTCTCCTCCGCCGGTCAGATCGACGCCGACGTGTGGAATGAAGTCAAGCCCTACCTGGTCGCCATCCCCTGCGTTCTTGGCCTTGGCACTATTATCATGGCCTTGGGTGCGTGGAAGCTGTACGACGAATTCGCGTGGACGATCTACAAGCACATCTCGGCCGATCTGCGCATGAAGCGCCGCTATCTCGCCTTCCAAGTCTACATCGCCCTGCTCAAGTTCGACTTCTTCTTCTTCCTCGGCTTCACCGTCCAGTTTGTCGTCATCGTCACCCACCGCGGCGTTGAGTTTGCCCTGACCATCGCCGCTATTCCCGTCACCATTCTGATCTTGCTGTCGGCCGCCTACTTTTGCCGCAACGAAATCATGTGGGGGACCATTGGAGTCATTGTACGTTGCACCGCTCCCCCCTGCTTGTTGGCTTTGTTGGCTTTGTTGGCTTTGTTTGTTACCTTTGTTGTCTTTGTTGGCTTTGTTGGCTTTGTTTGTTACCTTTGTTGTCTTTGTTGGTTGACCTTTGTTGCCTTTGTTGGTTGACCTTTGTTGCCTTTGTTGGTTGACCTTTGTTGTACTCCATCACTGACCTTATCTCATTTCTAGCTCCTCTACTTGGGTGGCCTCACCTACTTCATCTTCAAACTCGTCCGCATGTACGAACCCTCGCACAGAACGCCCTACATTCCTGCCCGCAAAGAACTCACCACCTTCGCCGTCCTCACCATCCTCCTCATCCTCGCCACCATCATCAACACTGTCGTCTGCGCCGTGAACTACCACAAGGGCCTGCGCCCCTACGTCGAGAGGAGAAAGGTCAGCAGCATCCAAGACAAGTTGACCACTGCCGGCCGCCCTGCCACCGCCTCACAATCCAATTACGCCGCGTACGCCAATTCAATGGACGTCGGCTACGCCCAGCCCATGCGACCCGTGCAGCGCATGGAGATTGATTAAAAGCACGGGCGTCACACTTTGCCGCACCTCTCTCTGTGTGCATATTTAGCGGACGTTTTTGACTAGCAAATTGGGATGGGGATGGATATGGAGTATCAATCAGGCGTTCTCTCTCTTTTTGTTTGGCAGTTTTTCAAAGTCTCATTCACTTAAGGTGAAGGATGCAAGATGATGCATGATGGTGCATGACGATGCATTATGATGCATGAATGGAAAGAGAAGCAGAAGAGAAGCGGAAGAAAAGCGGAAGAGAAGCGGGATTGATCATGATGCGAAATCTCGCTGGACTTGTTGGTAGATACCCCCAGAATCCTATGTTTCAATTCTGTGCCCCGTGCACAGACATGCAACTGCAAGTTCTTACCCCGTGCCTGTTTTGCACTCCTTGGCCTTGTGACGTGTTGATAGAGGTGATTGACTCAAACACAGCTAAAGCTAACTAGCCTCTATTGCTGTTACTACAACCGTCCAAATCCAGACCCCCCTGCTAACTCCGTCTCTGAACCTGAACTTGACCAATCTGATCTCATTGTCTCAATCAACCCAGGAATCTGACTCACACTTTAAAAAATCAACGCAAAACGCCATAACAAACAAAACAAAACAAAAAACAAAACAAAACAAAACCAAAACACAGCAGCAGCAGCAGCAGCAACAGCACCACCACCACCACCACACATCACTCGATAATGAACAAAACACTCCCTCCTCCTAGACCTCCTCCACCCTCTGTACCCCCCTCGCCACCACCACCACCACCATTATTAGTATTATGATTATTATGATTATTCGCATCAACATTCTCCCCTTCATTCCACAGGATCAATCTAAACGGGCCAGCCACAGCACTCCCGATCCCCACCCCCAGCGCCGTCACGACTGTACCCTCGTCTTCGTCGCCGTCGTCATCATCATCATCTTCTTCTTCGTCTTCCTCTACTTCAGCAGTAGCAGCAGCACCACCACTACTACCAGCAGCAGGAACAACAACATCATTGCTGACTTTCCAAAAATACGTCGGCCCCGCAGGACCATGGGCATCGTAGTCCTTGTCGAACCAGCTGCCAAGCACGCCGCGGGCGCTGTTGATGCCGCCGATTTGCACGCCTTCGCTGCGCCAGCGCTCTTCGCCCTGGAATACCGAGAGTGTTGTCCATCGGATCGCGCCCGCCGGCGTTGTGCGCACCGTTCCTGCACATACGACTTTAGTTTCCCCTTTTCTTTCGTGCACCTCAAAACAAAAAGGGGACGGCCGGGGCGCGCGTGCAAGACGAACCTCGAATCCTGCTATTCGCATTCGGATCCCACGGCACGTGTGTGCTCTTGCTTGTTCCTTCAAAGTGGACGATTGGTCTAGTACTATTCCCATTCCCATTCCCATTACTATTATTGTTGTTATCATCATCATCATCATCAGGCCACTCGATCCTGGTCACGTGCAGCTGCAGGCGGATCAACCGCAGGGCTTCGCGCGTTTCAATCGGTGGCCGTGCTTCCGACAAGTCCAGGAGTGGTGATTCAAAGTTAAATTCGTACAGGTCGCTGTAGTCGAGGAAGCAGACGATCCGCATCCACGTCCCCGTCACACCGTACGGGTCTTGGGCTGCTAGTGACGAGGGCCGACGGCTATGGTGAGACAAGGAAGAAGCAGAAGCAGAAGCAGAAGCAGGAGAAGAAGGGAAAATATGCCGTCCGAGTCTCGGAGGTACCTTGACTCCACCGGTTTTGTGGCCCAGCCGGACTGAGGTGTAACTGTTGGGCGCCAGGCCGTGGAAAGGTAAGTTGCACAGCCGGTAGTTGTATTGCGCGCATGTCGACCTGGGGCGGAAGAGAGAGAGAGAGCGCGCGGTTAGCCCAAATATGCAAGTAATTGGGTTGCTGGGCAAGAATTAAAGGAGATATATGACTGAAAAAGAAAACCACATACAGCCGAAGATTGTACAGAATGTCAATCAGAATGCACTGTACTTTCTCCCAATCGATGCCCTCGCTGCCGTCGTCGAGAAAAGGCCCCCACATGTTGGCCGTCATGTAGCGTCGCAGGTCGTACACCCTGCTGCGCGCGTACGGATGAACAGCCGTCGCCTCGCCTGCCGACTGTGAGAATGAGGGCGGCTCGATCTCAACACCGTGGTAGACAAACAGCTTCGCTGACGCCTGCCGGAGGGCAAAGGTAGAGGCCGGTGTATTGGCTGGGTAGCGGGCAGAAGCGAAGAGCGAAGAACGCGCGAGGAATGAGCCGATGTTGCATTCTCGCGTAAAATGTCGAGCCAGGAAGGCCGAGTTCTTGTCTGGCTTTGATGTTGATTCCATCAGCAGTGACATGGCTGTTGAGCAGACCTCCTCGAGTGATGACTCTTCATTCTGGAGCAATACACAGGTCAGCACTCAATTAAACAAGAACAAGGAAACAAGGAAACAAGAAAACGAACAAAAACCAAGAGCACTTCACAATGCAAACAAGAAGAAGTAAGATCAGTACCTTTAAGCTGGTGCTGTCCGAACTCAGGATCTTGTCCACGCGGACAAGGTGCTTAAGCCGGGTCTGCCAGAATGAATCGGCCGTGTCATGGTCGAGATGCGATGCCGGACAGTCCTAGGACATGTTAAACTGATGCCCGGCCCTAAAGCCCGAGAGCAAAACAAGCCATAACATACAAAGTGCTCCAGGTACTGCCGCTTCCACAGCAGGTAGTCATTGGCAATACAGTCCCTCAACTCTCGGCATGTCTGAGATAGCCGAGCTAGATCTGTCGGCTCGACGGCCACCAGGATGGCATGGATTACTTCCGGGGGTTGGCGCAGAAGGTGAGCCGACGAGGAAGCCATGCAGTTTGAAACAGCACCTCCTGAAGACGGTGTTTTGTAGAGGCCAGGCAGAGAGCCGTCGGGGGGAGAAAAGAACGAAAAGCCGAATTCAAATCATGATTAATGTGACGGGTGGCACGGGCGTGGTCAGATGTTGACTGACTCAGTCAGATGGGGGGTGGGGATGGAGGTGACGGAGATAAGAGAGTGCTCACAAAGTTGTTGTTCCGACCCCGCGCGCCTTCTTTCCTCGTGCATTATCCGATAGGAGAGGGCGCCGAAAATTACGTGTGTCTGTCCATCTGACCAGACATTGTCTGATAAGCTTTAGTTCTTGTTACACAATAATACCCCTACGTTGGTTACATGCTTCATCTACCTACGTACATCACGAGTATTAGGCCTCGCCCCTTCAAACGTCGTTATCTGTTGCCGCAAAAAGATCTAAACCGCCCACCCCTGCCTTGCTTGACAGACACAAAAGAAAGGCATTATACATCAGATGTGAAATGTTGCCTGACACCTTCAGCAGTTGAGAAAAACAACAAAACAATTCCCCCTTGTTTCTTGCGTCATGTATCCGTTGCCATCCATCTGTCGGGCTGATCACTCAGTGCCATACCGATACGTGCCACACAGGCCAAAGACCCATCCAGCCTCTCTCGTGCCCGGGAACTGCATCATGTAGACACGGCCATGGCCCAAGACGACGCCTCCCTTGTCGGCAATCGTGTCATCTTCATCCCAGACCTTGACGGCGATGCCAGTCTGCATCACGCGTTCGAAACAGCTCTCACCCAGCGTAGCTTCGAGAAGGACCACCTTGTCGTCCTTGGCTTTGCGCACAATCACACGTTTTTCTTTACCATTTCCGTGCAGCCGATTAGGCGTGTGGCTGGCGCTTGGTAGCCGTGGCACGCCCGGTGGGGTGGCATCGCCTGCTGAAGGGGCTCTTGATGGAGTAGCACCGCCGGCCGCCGCGGCAGGATGGCCAGACGTGCGCGAGCGGAGTGCACGGTCTTCCCCAGGCATGACAGTCAGCCTTCCGGCACCCAGGTCCTCCCAATGCTGTCCTTTGCGGACGTAAAGACGAATCTTCATGTTGTTGACCATGCCGGCGCCATTGGCTGCTTCAGCACTGGTCCCAGGCACGTTCGGACCATCCCTGCCCGGAATGAAGCCAAGTTGGCTTGGCTGGGGCGTGCTCGTTCCCGAACCCGAGCCTGGCAGAGTACCGCTCTCAGACGAGTAGAGGGAAGCACTTGCGCGACTTCGGCCCGTCTGCCACGTTACCGACGAGCGATTGAGGTTGAATGCCGAAGAAACACCGAATCTCTTCAAAGCCGAGAAGGCGCTACTCAGCGTCCCCGCGCTTGCTTCAGAGTCTCCACCGACTGAGGGAAGACGGGCTGCAGGGTGGGCTGATGCACGGTAACTGGAGCGTCTGTCAATCCTGCCCAGGCCTAACCAGGCTCTCGACCCAGACCTCTTGTGACCTGCCGATCCGGTGTTGAAAGTGACCGATGCTTCCTGCGGACGTGCTCTCTGGAGCTGGATGTAAGTGGGGTTATTGCACCTGGCCCAATTGATCATCGAATACAAGGTATCGCATTCATCTGCATTCCGCGATCTGAACATGATGTTGTTTGTCGTCTTGAGCCTCGAGGTCGCCGTTGGTGGAGAGCGTATGCTGATGTCGAGCGCAGTGCCTCTGCGCAAAGGCACTACTGGAGTCAATTCAAAGGCCACCAAAGGCTCCCGCTTTGCTGATGATGACTTTCCAGGCTTGGTGCCACCGATGGGAGAAGCATTGGCACCGGCGTTTAAAACGTCACCAGAGTGATCGGGTGACATTTCAAAAGCCTCTATGAGACCTGGACTGATGACAATGGAGCATTCATCAGGGTGGATTTGTTCCCACACGCCCTTGTCTGACCATGAACACACCACCGCGATCGTCTTGGTCTTCTGGCCTTCCGGCACCGACGTAGATGGTGGGACTTTGCGATACGGTCCTTGGGAAGCGGAATCGGAGGGTGCGAGCGTCCTTGTGCCGGAAGTCGGGGCAGCGGGCGGTGGTTGTAGACCGAACTTGGTGGAGCGCTTGTTCCCGGCTGCAGTAACTGCAACAAGAGGCATAGCAACATCTTTTGTTTCTGACACGAAGCCCTCGGACGTGTCGGAAGAGGAATCATCATGGCCATCTGAATCGGAATCTGAGGACGAGTCCGAAGCAGTGGACGGGGCGTACTCATGCTTCAGTGGCGACGATGATCTCCGGTTCCGAGCTCGGTCATCGTTGGAAGTTGACGTTGGCGTCAATTGCGGTGCTGACGACGGGAGAGTGGACTGGTGTCCTTGTCGCTCCGGTGTCAATGCCTTGGCTGGAGTCGACTGTTTCGGCTGCGGCGCCGCAGGCGGAGGCACAGCGACACGAGCGCACGGCGGCGGAGGCGGCTGAGGCGGCTGAGGTATGTCCTCAGCGTAGAAGAGCTGGCTTCCTGGCGAGCTGTGATGCCTGGAGCGTCGTCTCAATTTTCCGCTCCCAGAGAGTGCATTCCACTGTTGCTGTATGGAAGCGTTGAGCGGAGTGCTTCTTTCGTCTTGCTGCTGATGGGGGCTGTGCCTTGACTTGGTCGCGGCAGGCGGCCGGTTCGCCGAAGGAGCTGCCGGGGCTTTCGGCGCCGACTCGGGTTTTTGTACGATGGGAGTAGTAGGTGCAGAATGAGATTTCTTTGTAGGATTGGATGAGTGCCGCTGGCGGGCGAGCTGCGGTTTCTTCCACTCGGGACTAGAATGGCCGGCAGGCTTTCGATCTAATGACTGGCGTGGTGGCTGATCGCGATCTGACAAGGCTCCAGACATCATATACAGGCCTTCGTTCTTGTACGGCTTCCGATGCTCTTTGGGCGACAGAGGGGCCGTACCTGGCTCAGGAGAAGTCGGAGTGGAGGATGCCTTCAGGGTGTTGGGGACTTCCTTGATGGATTGATCTGAAATTGTCGACCTGTCAAAGGACAGGCCAGAGGGACGTCTCCTCCTAGGCACTGGCTTCTCTTGCGGCCTCTCTTGCTTCTTCCACGTATGTTGAGATTTTGACTGCAAGCCTCCTCCGAGATTCAGACCCATGAACCTCTCGAAGGGATTGTTAGACCTGGCCATCGATTGCGGCTGTTCTGCTTCTGGTCTGCCTATCACAGAAGGCTCTCCGAGCGGAATGTCGATTTCGCTGACAGATGTGAGCGGCGGCGGCAGCGGCGGCGCAGGCGTAGGCGGCGGCGCAGGCTTGTCCGCGTCCACAAGCTTGGACGGGCCTCCTCTTTCTGGCTCCTTGAAGCTTTGTGTACGATTTAGCTTCGGGGGAAGGGGGCTTGAGCCAAGCATTGACATCCACTCGCTCACCGTTTCAGGGTCGTCAGCGGTCAGAGCTAGCAGTTCATGCCATTCTTTTCCCAGGCCAGCCGGACCGCGAACCATGACAACCAGATCAGACTTGTCCTCTGCACGACGGGCGGATATTGAAGCCAGCTCGACTGGAGGGAATAGCAACCACTTGCCAGAGTCGTCAATCTCGCATATGAGAACATCGCCGCCTGTTGGCGAGCCGGGTGGATTGTCACGCATAATCATCTCAATCCGGCAATCTAGACGTTGACCAGTAGAATGATACATGGAGAGGCCGAAGCTATCGCGCGCGCGGACTCGGCGGTTTGGGTTGATTGAAGCTTTGGCGGTAGCGGCCAGTGTACGGATGTCGCGAGCTCTGGTAGAATCAATGCGAGCGGCTGCTTCATCTTCAAGCCGGCCTTGCTCCTCCTGATGGCGTCTTCTGGCCAGGGCGGTCAAGTCTGCAAAGGCGGCGGCAACCTCTGTGGCCAAGGCGCGGTCAGACATCTCCTTTATCGACTCAAAGGTCTTGCTCAGGTTCTTGACCCGGACGAGGGGCCTCTTCAGCAAGTATGCGACATCGGCTTTCTTGCCGGCAGTGTCGACGACATCGCCGTCCGCGTCCCTGGACATGCCTTGATCGACTTCTTTGCCGTTGTCCAGAGGTTCCAGGTTGACAACGACGTCCTGAAAGCCCAACCTCCAGGCGGTCAAGTAAGCGTTGTAGGACTTCTGCGCGGTGTGAGCCCAGACGACCAGGGCATCGATCGAGTGCGTCGGCATTCGACTGTGGAGCGATTTTAGTCGCTCCAGAGCGACACCCATGTCGACAATTGGCTTGGTGAAGGTCATGTTGTCTTTGCCGTCGGCGGTTGACATGAAAAGCCCGGTGGTCGTCGGCGAGTCAGACTTTGAGAGGACGCATTGGAGCAGCACAGGAATGATTCCGTCGACCAAAGTGCGCAGCTCCCTTCCATACTTATCCTCCTCTGCGGCAAGAGATGCAAGCAAATCTTCTGCCGACTGGGGCTGCAGGGGCTGCTGCGCGCGGCGGCGCGATCTGGTGCTCCTCCTCTGCATGGGTAGCGAAAGCACAGACATGAGATCTTCATGCGTCGTGAGTTTGCGTTTCAGCCTGGGTTCCTCACTCTGGGAGGCCATATCGGCCGGCGGCGGTGGCGGGGGCGACAGAGGAGTGTGTGAAGCGTCAAGTGTCTCGACAGATGCGATGGTCGACAGCTGGTGGACTCCAGTGGGCGGACAAAGCCTATCAGGCTGCTGCTGAGGCTGAGACGAGAGTGACAAGGGCTCTGGTTGAGAATTTGAGTGTGAAGCAGATGTCCGACGCCTCGACTTCCGCGTTCGACCGTGTCTTCGGAGGGTCGAGGGCGAGGCCTCAGGCCGGTACACGCGTGGAGAGAGACCTTGGGTGAGTGATTCGTCGCCGTAGGTCCAACTCGTATCACGTGGTTGGACGGGAGGAGTCTGATCATGAGCAGTTGGCGAGACGGAGTCCCAGATAGAATCAGTCTCCGGCGTCTCTCTAGAGCTGGTGCGTCTTTTCGACCCGCGTCTCTCCTTCTTCTGTCGGCCTTCTGGAGCTTCGACTGGCGCCACATCTTGGGTAGCTTCATCCTTCTTCTGTCGGCCTTCTGGAGCTTCGGCTGGCGGCACACCTTGGGTAGCTTCATCCTCGACAAAAGGGTCGGGTTGCTCATTCAGCCAGGCCTCAATGCTGGGGCCGCGCTGACCTACTGGCTTCTCATAGCGGCCGAATAAGTCCTTGGTCTTGAAGAAGACAGCCGCTCCTTTGGATTTGGACTTGGACTTGGACTTGGTCAAGCCGCCATTAGCAGACTCTGGCGGACCAAGGCTGTCGGCGTACATGCTCCTTGTCTTGGGCCGGTGCAGCGAGCCGAGTCCGCCAGCATCCTCCTCCACCAGTGGCCTTTCTTCCACCGGTGGCCTTTCTTCCACTGATGGCGTTTCCTCCATTGGTGGCGTTTTTGAACGGTGATGAGCAAGCTCCCGATCAATATAGCTATTCAGATCGTCGACTGTGGTTGGCGGACTGGCCTGTTTCTTGGCATCGATCCTTCCGCCCTCGAGAAGCTGAGACTGACGCTCCAGTCGCGACTGCCGACGCTGTTCCCGCCGCATAATGCGCTCCTCCCGGCGCTGATTCGATGTGTAACTGAGGTCATGGTGCGGCGCCACTATCGGGTCTTTGGGCGTGCGAGTGGCTGGCCTTGGCTCACTCGTGTCCTTGCTAGCCCGCCAGTGCTGGTCGCTCACCAGGCGCCTCCGCGGCGCGTTGCTCGTGCTCCTGCCTCTATCGTCGTGCCCGTGCTCCTTGCCTGCCTCTGCCAATCGGCCGCGGCGGCCCGTGCCCGGGCCCGACTGAGGCGTCATCGGCGCTGGCGACACGGCATTTGATCGCCGATTGCCAGCGTCAGACAGTGGAGTGGAGCGCACACTGACGGCGTCGGGGTCGAGGGCGTTGGCGGCGCCGTGTGCCTGCCATTCCCGGATACGGTCCTGCACGGAGGTGGCATGGTAGTGGCTGCGCGGCCTCAGCGGTGATGGCGTCTCGGGCGGAGTGGCTGAGCGTCTGCGGGAGGCACGAGGCGTGGCGGGCATTGGCCGCACTCGTGCGCCTGTGCAACAGGCGGGGCGTCGCGCGCAGGACAATGGTGATGGGCGGCGGCGACGGATGAGGGCGGCGGCGACGGCGGCGTAGGCATCGATGAGGCGATAAGATGATGAGACGATAAGACGATCAGGTAGCTTGGGAGTTTGTTTCCGCGCGCAACGACAACGGCAGCGGTGCCGAGACGGGCGATAACAAAGACACTCTCACCACAGCGGCAAGCGTACTTGCTACTGGAACTACACAGCTGAAGCACCGCCCCCCGTAATGGTACTCACGTGTGGCGCGCCTTTCCTGTACCGCCGTAATTAAAGTTGGGTATGCGCAGGCTCGCTCTTGCACTGTTCCGAGCAAGTGATTATAGTACACCGTTCCGAGCGAGTAATTATACAGTACACCGTTCCGAGCAAGTACACAGTACACCGTATTGGTGGCTTGCGGGGCCTGCTTTGAGGCTTGATCGGTGCGGCCCTATCAGAGCTGACCCCCGTTACCCAGGAAACTGGCCTTTCGGCCAATGATGGGGCAGAGGGCGCCACACTTCCACCCCGGCAGCATCACAAGGAGGCAGAAACAAGGCCAGGCCAGGGTGGCTGATGGCATGCAAGGGTTTATCATAAGTTATCATAGATACTATGCCAAGTTACAGAGTGGTGTGGTTACAGAGTGGTGTGGTGGCCAAGCGGCTCAAGCTTGTTGGGAATCGAAGCCAGGTCGAAGCCAGGTCGAAGCCAGGTCGAAGCCAGGTCGAAGCCAGGTCGAAGCCAAGTCAAAGCCAGGTCGAAGCCAAGTCAAAGCCAGGCCGAAGCCAAGTCGTGTCATCTGTCTTTCTTGCCCTTCCTCTCGTTCAGTGCTGCAAATGCTGACCGTGTCTCCTTCAAACTTTGCACGATAAGCACTATGGCTCTGTCAGCGCAAGACGAGAGCGGCCTGGACTTGCCTCGGAGCATGGCCACTTACCGCTGGGAATGGCAATGAAGACAAAGTTCATGCCAAAGTAGTAGACCCAGAAATAGACAAACTCAGGCCGACTGTGGCTCGTGCCCTTCAGCACCAAGTCCAGGGTGGCGGTTGCGAAATACAATGCGCATCCATAGATATGCGCCATTGAAACAATCGTCTGGAGGGAGTGCCGCAAGGGATGCGAAGACGCAACGGCAGCGGCGGTGCAGAACGACAGCGGTCCCCATACCAGCGCCGTGATTGTCTCAATTGAGAGCACAAACGTGTCCTGCGTGAGGTAGCGCGAGTCGGATAGCGCGTACTCTTTCCACAGCTGGCCGGTCACATCCATCTGGCTGGCCATAGACGCATGGTGAATGACATAGTAGCCCTCAAACAGAGTGTGCAGACATCCGCACAGGACGAACCACAGCACAACATCCCTGTCGACAGGTTTCAAATTGCCATTCCATCGGTTGAGTGCGACCCACGTTGAGCCGAGGACGAGGGCGCAAGCGGCTCCAAACTTCAGAAGCAGTTCGCTCACTGACTGGTCGTTCTTCACAAATCCAGGCAAGGCCACTGCCAGAGGATAGTACGGGACGTGCTCGGGTTTTGCACTGGGCTGCGCAATGCCACACGCCCGTTGCACCACACCGTCGCCAATTGCTGCCATCTCAAGAAGACTGGACTGTAAGCTAATCAATAGGTGACGGCCCTGGCCGCATCGATTCGGGCCTCGCTCGGCCCATCCCACGAGTCTGCAAGTGATTGTTAGTCAAGCAGTCCAACAGTCCAACAGTTGAGCACTGGAGTCGGGCGTGGTTTGGGGGTTACATTTTTCATCGAATCATCGTTGAGAGTGCCCCGATATGCCTTTGCTCGACGCGGCACGCATGCGGGGGGTCAACCACCCTTTTCGGGCCCTGACATGGTCTTTTTCCAGCGAATGGACGCATACGTGGACAGCTCACGCAGCCAAACCTTGAACGCTTTGCCATAATATGTTGCCGGCCCTTGGCCTGCAGGATCTTCATATCCCTCGGACCCGTGTAGACGTGTGGCGAATCAATGCCGGCCAAACGCTCGAAGAAAATTCTCCTCAAATCACAACGCCTTCTGAGCCGTTGACATCGGTCAGGGCGGGTCCCACGTCTCTTGGAGCCTTCGTGTCATCCACCACTGTGTGGGAGGACGGAAATGATCATCCATATGACTGTAGCAGAAATAGTAGTAGGAAAAAGTATGTTATAAAAGTCATGATAACGCCCTCCACCACGTCCTGAGTAGGGGTCCTCAACGCGATTCCTTGGACACATTGAACACATTCCAGCGAGAGTTTGACGGTGTTTTGCCATCTGCTTCTTCCATGGCTAAGCCCATCTTCTGTGCCACGCATCCAAGGGCGTGTAGCACCGCCTTTGAGCGTGCACGTAGCCCATGACGACTCGCAACAAGCACCGAGACTAATGTCTTCAAGGTTTTCATGACTAGAAAGGACCTGACCTGTGTCCATGAGCCCTTTGGCGACGCTTTCTACTATGGGTAGATGTGCTCTCGGCCGTTCACATATCATGCTCTCTCTGACCCACGCACAGCCCCGAAAGACTCAGCTCTCGGTTTGAGAGTGACGAACTGGCCCGGGCACAGAGCGGCTTTGATAAATCCACGTATAAGACGGTGTACGATCGCTTGGAAGCCGAGGAAAGAGAGGTGAGCATTCCCTAGATCGGCCGCTTTCCTTGCCGGGAGTCGAGGCGTGACTCTCACACGGGCCAGGGAAAACGCGTGTTCATAAAGGACATCCTTCATTACTTGCTTCCTCCCGATCGCAAGCCTCCCCAGATTGCGCCCTCGCTCGTGGACAAGAAGCGTGGCATTGGCACGCTCAATGGCCATATTAATGGCGCTGCAAGCGAGCCAGGGAACCCCACCGTGGTGCCCCAAGCCCTTCTCGAGCGATTCCACTTCACATTCTTGATCCGCGACCCCCATTGCAGCGTTCCCTCGTACTTCCGCTGCACACGCCCGCCGCTGGTGGAGATGACTGGCTGGCACGAGTTCTGGCCCAATGAGGCCGGCTATGACGAGCTCCGGCAATTCTTTGACTACATGCGCGCTTCGGGCCAAATTGGCCCCAAGTTTGCACAAGGTAGTCGAACAATAGGACAGGCTGCCTGCAATGGCGCTCACACCAACGGAGTTCACACCAACGGAGTTCACACCAACGGAGTTCAAACCAACGGAGTTCATACCAATGGCGAACACACCAATGACGAACACACCAATGGCGAACACACCAATGGCGAACACACCAATGGCGAACACACCAACGGCGAACACAAGGGCGTCGAAGTGTGCGTAGTCGATGCAGACGACTTGCTGGATGACCCCGAGGGCATCATCCAGTTGTATTGCAAATCAGTCGGACTCGACTATCGTCCAGACATGCTGCGTTGGGACGACCCCGACAACCAGGCTCGTGCCAAAAAGGCTTTCGAGAAATGGAAAGGCTTTCACGAGGATGCAATCAATTCCAAGGACCTCAAGCCGAGGCAGCACGTAAGTCGTTCCTTTCCAACATCAGGCCCTGTGGCGCGGCAGCTGATGACTATGTTGGTAGAAGAAAGCTGCCAAGACCGAAGAACAGTGGGATGCCGAGTGGAAGGAGCTGTTTGGAGAGCAGGCGGCCAGGATGATCCGCAAGACCGTCGATGACAACATGGCCCACTACCTGTACCTGAAGCAGTTTGCCCTGGTGTCGTCTTAGAACTCAGACCCCTGCGATACTGCCATAGGCCAATAGCATAAACATGCCGCTGGTGCCGATCATGACGAAGGTGTCTGGGAGCTCTGCTGGAGAATGTTCGCCGCGCGTGCGGAAACTTACCAGGAATAGCTAGATCCATCCGGAAGCGGCTTAGGCCTTCCAGAAGGTGCCAGGACCTTCCGCCCAGGTGCCCAACTTGTTAACTTACTGCCCATATTGCTTCCGCCCATTTCCTTTTCTCTTTAATATATCCAACAAATACATTCAAGTACATTGAACCTTGACTGGTTTCCCAAGTAAATCGAACCTTGACTGGTTTCCCAAGTACATCGAACCTTGACTGGTTTCCCAAGTACATCGAACCTTGACTGGTTTCCCCAGAACAAAAGGCATTCTCACACAGCAACCGTATTTGCTGCTGGCAGAAGCACAGAAAGCTCAAAAACCCCCCACAAATCACCGCCAACACTTAGTCCAGCATGAGCCAACCTCAATTCACGGACAAGGCCACCAAGGCACTGACTGATGCCGCAAACCTGGCCGAGCAATACTCACACCCCCAGATCCACCCCATTCATCTGGCCGTCTCGCTATTTGACCCTCCACCAGACGAGTCCAAGGACCAGCAGACGACAGTCAATGCCTCGCACAGCCAAAGCTCGGCGCCGCTCTTCAAGCAGGTCGTTGAGCGGGCCCATGGCGACACCCAGCTGATGGACCGCGCCTTGAAGAAGGCTCTTGTCCGTCTCCCCAGCCAAGACCCGCCGCCGGAGCATGTGACCATGTCTCCGGCCCTGGCCAAGGTCATCCGCTCCGCCCACGAGCTGCAGAAGACCCAGAAGGACAGCTTCGTTGCCATCGACCACCTCATCACCTCCCTGGCACAGGACCCCAAGATCCAGGAGGCTCTGCGGGAGGCTAACATCCCCAATAACAAGCTCATCGACTCGGCCGTGCAGCAGATCCGCGGCACCCGGCGAGTCGACTCCAAGAACGCGGATGCCGAGGAGGAGAATGAGAACTTGAAGAAATTCACAATCGACATGACGGCCATGGCCAGAGAAGGTAAGATGGATCCTGTCATTGGTCGAGAAGAGGAGATTCGCCGGGTGATCCGCATTCTGTCTCGGCGAACCAAGAACAATCCGGTGCTAATTGGCGAGCCCGGTGTGGGCAAGACCACCGTGATCGAAGGGCTTGCCCAACGCATCATCAACAACGATGTGCCGGCCAATCTTGCCGCCTGTCGACTGCTGTCTCTTGACGTCGGCTCTCTCGTTGCCGGGAGCAAGTACCGCGGCGAGTTCGAAGAGCGCATGAAGGGCGTGCTCAAGGAAATCGAGGGGTCCAATGAGATGATTGTCCTCTTCGTCGACGAAATCCATCTCTTGATGGGTGCTGGCGCCAGTGGAGAAGGCGGCATGGACGCCGCCAACCTGCTGAAGCCCATGCTGGCACGGGGCCAGCTACACTGTATCGGTGCCACCACTCTGGCCGAGTACCGCAAATACATTGAGAAGGATGCCGCATTTGAGCGAAGATTCCAGCAGGTCTTGGTCAAGGAACCCACCGTGCCCGAGACCATCTCGATTCTGCGCGGCTTGAAGGAGCGATACGAAGTCCATCATAATGTCACTATCCTTGACGGAGCAATCGTTGCCGCCGCCAATCTCGCTGCCCGCTACATCACCACTCGACGGCTCCCCGACTCTGCCGTCGACCTCATTGACGAGGCCGCTGCAGATGTCCATGTCATTCGAGAATCGCAGCCCGAAGCTCTCGACAATATGGAGCGAAGATTGCGTCAACTCGAGATCGAAATCCATGCACTCCAGCGGGAAACCGACGCGGCGTCCATCAAGCGTCTTGAAGAAGCTCGCAAGGAAGCGGCCAATGTCAAGGAGGAGCTCGAGCCGATGCGAGAGCACTACGAATCCGAGAAGGAGCGAGCGCGGGAGATCCAGGAATTCAAGATCAAGCTCGAGCAGCTGAAGAACAAGCGAGACGAAGCTGAACGATCCCACGACATTCAGACCGCGTCTGATCTCACCTACTACGCCATTCCCGATGTCGTTGAGAAGATCAAGAACCTCGAGGCCTTGAAGGCTCAGGCCGCGGCTGAGCAGCATGAGCGACTAGGCTCTCTCGGCGAGGTTGCAGTCACCGATGCCGTCGGCCCCGATCAGATCAACGCCATTGTCGCGCGACAGACCGGCATCCCCATCACCAAACTTCGCTCGACTGAGAAGCAAAAGCTCCTGCACATGGAGAACCATTTGCAGAAAGTCGTCATTGGCCAGAAGGAGGCTGTCAAGGCTGTCTCCAATGCCATCCGCCTGCAGAGGTCGGGTTTGAGCAACCCCAATCAGCCGCCCAGCTTCCTCTTCTGTGGGCCGTCAGGAACCGGCAAAACTCTGCTCACCAAGGCTTTGGCCGAATTCTTGTTCGACGATCCCAAGGCAATGATCAGGTTCGACATGTCGGAATACCAAGAACGCCATTCGCTGTCTCGAATGATTGGCGCCCCACCCGGCTACGTTGGTCACGACGCCGGTGGACAGCTGACCGAGAACTTGCGCCGGAGGCCCTTCTCCATCCTGCTCTTTGATGAGGTCGAGAAGGCTGCCAAGGAGGTGCTGACCGTGCTCCTTCAGTTGATGGATGACGGTCGCATCACTGACGGTCAGGGCCGTATCGTCGATGCCAGGAATTGCATTGTCGTCATGACTTCCAACTTGGGCGCCGAGTACCTGGCCCGCAGCAGCGCCCCAGATGGCCGCGTCGATGCCACGACACGCGAACTGGTCATGAACAGCCTGCGCAACTACTTCCTGCCCGAGTTCCTCAACCGCATCAGCAGCATCGTCATCTTCAACCGCCTGACTCGGCGTGAGATCCGCAAGATTGTCGACCTGCGCCTGCACGAGATCCAGAAACGGCTGGAGCAGAACGACAAGAAGATCAACATTGATGCCACCGACCAAGTCAAGGACTACCTCGGTGAAGCTGGCTACAGCCCCGCCTACGGTGCCCGCCCCTTGCAGCGTCTGATCGAGAAGGAAATCCTGAACCGGCTCGCCGTTCTCATCCTACGCGGGAGCATCAAAGACGGCGAGACCGCCCACGTCGTCCTCGACGACCAGGGCAAGATTGTCGTCCTTCCCAACCACGCCGAGGCTGATCTTGACGATGACGAGGACATGATTGACGATGATGATGCAATGCTAGAAATTGAAGATGCCGCGCCCACGAACGGCGATATGGATCTCTACGAGTAGACAAACAAAACGTCTTTTTTTTTGGGGGGGGGGCGCAAGCTGAATATGTATGATGATGAATGATGATGATGGTTCAGACCAAGAGATTCAGATCGAGCGAGGCGCATTGACCTTTGCGAGATGCATCTGATTGGATCCACAGCATAATATTTTTAACAAACAGCCAAACAAAAAATTCCTTTGCAAAGATCGTCATAACCCCCCATGCTCTTAATCCTGGTCCACAGAAGAAACTTTTGGATCGTGTGGTTTTTAATACCAGGTATAACACATATAGTGCAAGGTACCAGTGCCGCAGAAGTGCATATGGGCCCTTGGCTTAGAAACAATAGAAGCCTAGTTAGATTAGACATCAAGTTTTGTCAGAAGCCCAGTTACATCAAGTTTAGTCATTTTTGATTGAACTGACAAAAGCCCAGCAATATCAAGTTTCGTCATTTTTGATTGAACTGACAAAAGCCCAGCTATATCAAGTTTCGTCATTTTTGATTGAACTGACCAAAGCCCAGTTACATCAAGTTTCGTCATTTTGACAAGTTTGGACCATATAAACACTCCATCCCACGTTCCTGATCCCATCACGAACGTGTCAATCTCGCGGCGCCCCCCCGTCTCTCCCCCCTCTCCCCTCCCCTACATTCTGCCCACGCTTACAAATGGGCCCCCCCAAAAGAAAAAAAAAATCATGGGATCGACACACCAACGACCAGCTCCGATCGCTTGATCACCACCTCGGGGTCAATGAACGGCGTGCCTGCTGTGATCTCGGTGATGCCGGGGCCCATGACGATATCCTGATCGACCAGCGTGCCGCCCGAGATATCCTTGTTGGTGACGAAGATGTAGGTTTGGCCGCCTTCGATGGCTGGAGGGATGACGGCGGTGAGGGAGGGGTTGCTTCCCGTCACGTCGGTAGCGGTCAAAATCTCCACCGAGACGACGGTCAGGCCCGAGATGAAGGTGACGAACAGGCTGGTGACCTCGATATCGGAGGGGATGGACACGGATGCGATGATGGTGATGGTTTCCGTGACGAAGCAGGAGGGTGGGGGAGACAATGATGATGAGGATGACTGGTTTTTGCTGCCGCGGCGGTGGCGGTGGCGGGAGGATGAGCTATAGGAATACGTAGAGTTTGAATTGTCGGAATTCTTGCTCTTACCCGAACTCGAGTCGTGGTCGTAGCCGGAACTAGAAGCTGAGGAGCAGGAGCTGGTGTCGATGGCCAGAGAGGGGAAGGCCGTGAACGGCAGTGATGGGTTGCCCGATGGGCAGGACAAGATGAACGAGGCTGCCAGGGTGAAGGCTGAGTTGGCGCCGAGTGGTGTGCCCAACGGGTTTGACGCCGGCACCTGCTGGACCACGGCACGCTGCTGAGAGGTGTGGAGGGCCTCGGTTACCATGATGCTCGCGGCCGTGGTCAGGATCGTCTTATCAGTAACCAGCGGGGCGGCGCCAAGGTAGGCCGAGGTCCCCACGCCCTCTAGCACCGATGAGAGGGTGAGGAAGGATTGCACATCCGTGAAGGGGAAGTTGTAGCTGCATGGTGCCACAGGCGTGCTGCCTGCGGCGGCGATGGCGGTCGTGAGCAGATCGACATGGGACTGCTCGTCCAAGGCGATGAATAGTAGGTCGCTGAAGTATGAAGATGGAAGACCAAAGGCTTCGAAATCCGAGGCGGAAAATTGAATGAGTGCGGTTTTGTAGAAGATATTTTCGAGATGTTCGAGCTGCGATAAAGGTTCAGTCAATCAATGCCTGTGTGCCAAGAGAGATTGCTCATGTAATGGATAGCATACCGTCAAGGCAAATTGGAGGATGGTTATATCTATATTCTCTGTTCGTTTACTTAGATCTGAGAATGGTCCTGCCGGGACGGGTGAAGCGGCCGTGAGGCTGGCCAGCAGCATCAAAGCTGAATTCACAAAGCTCTTCATGGCTGAGGGTTAATGAATGATAGAAAATGAGTGCTTGGAATGCGCCAGGCAGTGAATGAGTGTGTTGAGCAAGGTGAGCGTGATGCAAATGAAGGACCCGCCTGATGCCCCCCCTGGTACTGCCATTGTTGGGCACAGTGCTCATCTTATACACAGTCAAGCAATCAGTTAGGAGTAGCCACAAGAACTCCTACTCGCTCGGGAACGGATACAGAGCATGACGGCGCTTCAAAGCGGCAACGGCGATGTTTCATCTCCTACCTCCGGGGTCTCAGCTAAGAAAATCTGCCCTAGGCTCGAGATGGACTACAGCAGTTTTGCACACAGGGTAACATACTAGCGACGCGGCAAGAATAAGACCAGGCTGGCAAAGGATCTTCTCATTACAGAAACTTGGTCAGTTCTAATCGCATAATTAATGCGCCCAATAGCGCTTTTCACTATGGTGGTGGGTTGACTGCTGGCTGGAATGTTGGTGGAATGTTTGAGCGGTTGAGAGAAAGAGAGTGTGGGTTCGATCGGACTTGGCACGGGCTTGACCAGAAGGATTGAGTGAGCTTAAGGAGACCGGAAGCAAAGGTACCGAAGCACTGAAATATCTTGAAGCGTGTCAGCCAGGGTGCAGAATCTGGTTTCAATCGCGGCGTCGGAGGTTGGGCGAGAGCTGGGGCGCGATGCGCGTTGAGTTTCAGCTAGAAACGCGCTTACTGGATACGACGTTACTGGATACGACGTAGCTGATGTGTGATGGCGCTCTGGAGTGGGCCAGCATCCCTTTGAGATACAGGATCCCCCGTTGTGACAATCGTGATTCACAGATGTGATCATAAGGACGCTTGATCTCATGCGAAGTGCGAAGTGGTCGATGCCCACCAAGTACACGCCTTCTTCAACCGATCTGTTGCGATCTCTCTGCCTCGGCGCGTCGTGGTCTCGGCATCCGCCGGTTCTCGCGTGTCGCGCTAAAATATGCATGCAGTTTGTTCGCCGCCATCGCGTTTTTGGCCTATCGTCATGGCTAGGACGTTACTTGTTCGCGTTGACCGTCGTGGAGTGTTCGCGACATTTTCATGAAGTCGCCCACATTGTGCTCCCTCACTACTGCAGAGTGACTAATACGGCGCATTGCCCTGCGATAATGGTGTTGCTGTGGCCAGAAGGTAGGCTCCCCTCGATCTTCCAGATGATTCTTCCTCCAGCTTCCTCAGGCTCCTCAGGATCCCATCATAGAGACGAATTCACACCCTTCTTATTGCGAGCTTCATTACACATAGACTGCAGTATAGAGGAAGCCTTGCTCTCTATTCTTGCATTACGCCAACGTCTCCACTTGGGTGGATTACCATCCTGGCCTAGTCAGAGACGGCTTCGACCTGATAGGCGACAGCCGTTCCACACCCGACAGAGAGAATGGCATCAAGGGCCTTTGTCGAGGTCTGGCAGACAGATTTGACTCGACGATGCCTTCTCACATATCTGACTCCACGTGATCTCAAGGGCCTTCGACTGACATGTCTGGAATTCGCTCTTGATGTCGCACCCGAGCTTTTCGCCGACTTGGATGTCGAGTTCGATCCTAATGTCTTCTCTCGTCACGGCCGCATGGTGGCTCTAGAAAGGGTTGGCCACTATGCAAAGACATTGTCATTTCGACTGCCGCACTCGCCTACAACCTTTTTGCCACCTCTGATCGCCCCGCACACACTGGACGAGGTCAACTTTCTGTACGAGCCTCATGTTGTGAGGCCGAGGCCGGCTTCATCCTCGTCAGCATCGTCCGGCTCTAGATATGGGGACGACGAAATCAGTGATTTACTTGTCAAGCACTATCCTCCCCTGTTCCACGCAGCTACAAACATCACTGCTTTCACTCGCGCAATTCTTGCTCTCCCAAATCTCAAGACTGTCAAAGTCAGCTGTCCGAACCAGAGCCCGGGGCAAAGGTACCGCAAAAGTGTGGTAGACTATGCCCTTTCCTCTTTGCGCGTTGCTTTGGAACAGGTCAATCCGCCAGCGCTCGAGGCTATAGTCCTCGATCCCATTCATCCCGGCGCCCTCCAGCATCTACGACCGCTGAGCAGCTTCGGCGCGTCGCCGGCCTCGACACGCGTGTGGCGCCGCATCAAGAGGCTGACCATCCAGATGGACAGTTTTGAGTACGGACGCGATCTGCCGTCTGATCACCTCAAGTTCCTCCATACCTACCTTCAGACCTTTGTCTCGCTGGAGCACCTGGACTTCACCTGGCTTGGAGGTCCAGGACCGTGTCCATTGTCGCTCGATGCCGAGCCCTCTACGTGCCGGCCGACGTCTCTGGAGTGCGGGAACACTTGTCCGAAAACGGCAGCAGTCCCATCTTGCAAGCCGATCAAATTTCGGCACCTCAAGTCGATGCATGTTCGCAACGCCGTCCTGGACGCTAGTCAGGCTGCATCCTTCATTGTGCTGCATCGCAAGATGCTGCATGAGTTTAGTTTTGATGAGTGCAACCTTCGCTCAGGCACGTGGCATGATGCGCTGGCCCCGCTCAGCCGCCTCTCTGGGAATGACAACTGGAAACGGAGGCCTGAGGAAGTCACGATGGATGTGCCGTTGGTGCTCAGTCCTGAGGAGAAAGCTCAGACAGACTTGGTGCTGCTCTCACAATTATGGGACGACAGCCCATGTAAGCACAGAGGCCTGGACACGCTGAAGAAGCTGGGTGTGAGGACAAGGGAGTTGCTGCCCTCGTCTCTGCACAGACTGCTGCAAAGTGTCCGGTTTGGATGGCGCTGATGAGACAATGACGACGACGACGATGATGATGACGACGACGACAATGGTGATGATGACGACGACGACGACAATAGTGATGATGACGACGACGACGACAATGGTGACGATGATGACGATGTGAGTTTTCCGCCCTTCTGGCTACTGCTACCAGAGTCGCGACGTTGTATTTGCACACGGCTGTATCCATAGCATATGAATAGCTTGGCTTTGTGTGTCTTCGCGAGTTACTAAGCGAAGTTCCATAACTAACCTGGGGCTTACTTTCCCTGGGCTTAATACCTTCCCTGGGCTTACCTTCCCTGTCTAAATTGTCTTAAGTTAAAGTTTTAAGGTTATCTGCATGGC
The DNA here is from genome assembly GCA_003709865.1 of Chaetothyriales sp. CBS 132003. Taxonomy (NCBI): domain Eukaryota; kingdom Fungi; phylum Ascomycota; class Eurotiomycetes; order Chaetothyriales; species Chaetothyriales sp. CBS 132003. Next base: position 53,784 of record QRBJ01000055.1, on the reverse strand, counting down.
TATGGTCAGGCACCTGAAGGCCCCACTGGCCAGGCCGCGTCAGATGTGTTTTCGACACAGCGACAGACGGGTCTCATCAACTGCAGTCGCCTTCATTTCGATTTTCTGCCCTTTTCTATCTTACCCGTCCGACCAATACGCTCTCTTAGACTCACCTCCTTTCCGAGATTCGCCGCCGCCCAAAGTGTCGTCGCCGCCGTAGCCTCAACTGCTTTGAACAAAAAGGCCTCCCCGTTCGCCACCATCCTTCCCACGATCTCGACAGCGATGGTGCGCGTGAGGAGCAGGAACTAGTGCGCACGCACGTGTCTGTGCACCCACCACGACACCATCCACGATGAGTAGCAGAGATGGAGGCGCTGCCAGACCGCCCGCCCCGCCGTCAATACCCTTGCAGGACCTGTCTCGGCCGCCAGACGCCGGGGACGATGAGCAGGACTATGAGCAGGACGGCGGCATGCTTCATCCTCGGCATGGCCGAACAAGATCCCTGTTAAGCCGGGGCAGCAGAGCGTCCACGTCCAGCTATTCTCGCCTGGACGACGACGAGCCTCTGTCCATCCGCCAGAGACTGACGCCCATTATTACCAGCTACACCGATCGCGATTCTCCCAGCCAACACTCTCCTCTTGACGATGTTAACGACTTTCCACAATTGCCTGTTGGGCTTACTCTTGATTTTGATGCGTCCACCGTAGCACCAGCACCTTCCACGCCTCCGTCTGGTGCCCGAAGACCGACGATCGTAATGACTCCGGCAAATGACAGCGATGAATATAGAGACGCCCTGTTTTCTCCACCCGAAACTGACACCACCCCCTTGACGGGGAATCTCCACCTCCCTCCCTCCAAGTCATCAGCATCGGCACACCAAGGCCAGCGGCATGACAGACAACCAAGGAGATCGACTATTCACTCTCCCGAGACTAGTCCATTTTCACTAGAGAGAGGAACAGAAAGCATGGCTAGACTCGGCGATGACCTACCAACGCTCGATCTTGGGTCAGGCACGCGAAGACGAAAGTTCAGCACCGCAAGTGACTCGGGCAGGTTAGAGTCCGGGCTTGCAGAGTCTACTAGTTCGAGGTCTCTGTCTCCTTCTCCGTCGGCCATGGCTCGTGCAAATTCCATCTTTCGGGGCATGTCTCAGCGGGTGGTCAATCTGAGTAACGACAGCGATGTGGTCGAGCGAACTCCACATCGGAAATCCATGTTGCACCACACCAGGATGAGTCGAAAAGGTACATTGGTCTCAGTGGCGACCGACGGGCCAGAGGATGAGGTACCTTCAGATGTCGAGCCTACACCTCGTCCATCAAGCCACACTGAAAAGCGGCCCTCGACGCAGGAGGAACGCATGACTACGTCAGAGACACTACCTGCTTTCTTGTCCACGCCTGTCTACCCGAATCCACTACGGGGGAGATCGTGGGGCATCTTCGGTCCTGACAATCCTTTGCGTAAGTTTCTCTGTGAGCTCCTCATACATCCTGCCACCGAGCCCATCATCCTCGCGCTCATCGTCACTCAAACGGTCCTTCTTGCCGTTGACGCCGCCTCCCACGCCGTCTACCATCGCACCAAAAGCCAATTCTGGGGCAGCTCCAGATTTGACTATGCCATCCTCGCGCTCTTCATCGTCTACACGCTGGAGCTGGTCGCTCGCACCATCGTTTCTGGCTTCATCTCCAACCCGTACGAGTACAGCACTCTGGATAGATCTCTCGGCCTGAAGAGAGCCATTGTTCAGAAAAGTCAAACCTTATTCGCTCCCCAAAGCCATCGCAGAGATCGTAGTCCAAGCCCCAACCCGGACTCTGCTACCTTCCAGCCATCTATTGTCAGGACTTTTACAGGTTTCCCCGACATCGATTCTCCCGCACATGGCAAGTACCGGCAAAGACTCAGACTGGCCCGGAGAGCTTTTCTGCGCCATTCCTTCAACAGACTAGACTTCGTTGCAGTCGTTTCATACTGGATTTCTTTCGGGATGATCTTGAGTCGCTATCAGACCAGCGGGCATGTCTACATCTTCAACATGTTGAGCAGTCTCCGTATCCTGCGTCTCCTCGGCTTGACTGCTGGGACCTCGGTCATCCTGCGCAGTTTGAAGAAAGCAGCCCCGCTGCTTGTTCATGTCGCATTTTTGATCTCTTTCTTCTGGCTGGTATTCGGCATCATCGGTGTACAAAGTTTCAAGTCAAGTCTCCGACGCACATGCGTCTGGGTTGGTGATGACGGCTCTGGCCAGAACTACAGCCTGAATGTCGCCCCTGAGAACATCCAGTTTTGCGGCGGCTATCTGGATGCTCTGACCGGAGACCCTATGCCCTGGCTCAAGAGCGATGGCCACAATGGAACCAACACCCCCAAGGGCTATCTCTGTCCTCAAGGATCGCTGTGCGTCGAGTCTGGCAACGGTCCCTACAACGGCACAGTCAGCTTTGACAACATTGGCCAGAGTCTCGAGCTCGTCTTCGTCATCATCAGCTCCAACACATTTTCCGATCTTCTCTATTACCTTACCGAAACCGACTACCTGGCTTCCGCATTGTTCTTCGCCGCTGGCATTGTTGTACTCAGCTTGTGGATGATGAACTTGCTGGTCGCAGTCATCACATCCTCCTTTCAAATCATCCGAGAAGAGAGCAGGCGAAGCGCCTTTCAAGCTGAGGACATTGAAGAGCCTGACCCCCAGGATGATGTCCGGGTCATGACCAATACTCTAAAACGGCTGTACGACAAGACATACTACTTCTGGATGGTTGTGATTGTCTTTGACTTGGTGGTCCAGAGCTTACGCAGCGCAAGCATGGGCTCAACTCGTGAATCTGTCATCATGAACACGGAGACGGCCGTGACCTTTGTCCTGCTGCTCGAAATCATTTTTCGCTTCATGTGCGACTGGAGGACTTTCTTCCGCAGCAAGCGAAACTGGACCGATCTAATTCTGGCCGTTGTCACCGCAATCATTCAAATCCCAGTAATTCGAAATTCTGGACAGCCATACGCTTGGCTCACGGCTTTCCAGATTGCCAGGATATACCGAGTTGTCTTGGGTGTTCGAGTCACGCGGGAGCTTGTCATGATTGTCTTCCGGAACATTGCCGGCCTGGTAAATCTCATCCTCTTTGTTTCCCTCTTCACCTTCTTCGCTGCAATCCTTGCCTCTCAACTTTTCAGAGGTGAGTTTCCACCAACCGATCCTGATGGCAGCGAGAATCTCATTCAGTTCTTCGACATCTGGAACTCATTCATCGGTATGTACCAGGTGCTCTCCAGTGAGAATTGGACCACCATAATGTACAACGCTACTCAGAATGAGTTGATGTTCAACACCTCTTGGCTGAGTGCAATGTTCTTCATTCTATGGTTTATCATTAGCAACTTCATCATATTGAACATGTTCATTGCCGTCATTCAGGAAAGCTTTGAAGTGTCCGAGGACGAGAAGCGCCTTCAGCAGGTCAAGATGTTTCTCAGACAAAAGGAGCTGACCGGCTCTGCCGGAGCAAATTTGTCCTTGGCCTCCATCTTCAGACTTGGTCGGGACTCTGATCGTCATCGTGATGCTTTGGAGTACGGCCACACCGCCATAGAACAGCTTCTCAAAGACGCTGTCGTCAAGGACTTCCTCGATGAGAATGAGGAGGAGGTTAAGCGCCATCCGGCCTCCATGCCCCTGACGCAGCTGCCAACTGCCAAAGTCAATCCAGGCTTCGTCTCCAAGTGGTGGAGCAAACTTTCAGCCAAAACACATCAGTCTGATCCCAATCCATTCTACACCACCCACACTATCGCGCGAGCCAATGAAGAATTTGATCCCCGAGCCATGGCTAAACACGTCGTCGAGAGCAACGACAATAGACGGCGAGCTCGGCGTCAATATCTCACTCGTCACCCCAAGTACAATGTCTCCTTGTACATCTTCAAGGTCAACAACCCCGTTCGTTGGGTTTGCCAGAAGATTGTCGGGTCGGGACGTGGCGCTGAACGCGTCGAAGGAGCTTCTCCGAACAAAACTTTGTGGTACGCCTTCTCTGCCGTCACATATGCTGCCGTTGTGGCTATGGTGGCCTTGGCCTGCATCACCACCCCGCTCTACCAGCGCGGGTACTACCAGACTCACAAACAGGGCCTGAACCACTGGTTTGTCTGGGTAGACCTTGGATTTGCCATCTTCTTCACCATCGAGGCTCTCATCAAGATCATTGCTGACGGCTTCTTTTTCACACCACATGCCTACTATCGCAGTGTCTGGGGCTTCATTGACGGCGTAGTGCTTTTGACACTCTGGATCAACGTCATAACGGCCATGTTCAATGAAAGCGGTATCTCCCGAGCCGTTGGTGCTTTCAAAGCTCTCAGAGCGCTACGTCTGCTGAACATCAGCAACACTGCCCGTGACACCTTCCACTCGGTCATTATAGTTGGGTTTTACAAGATTCTGGCTGCCGCCTTTGTTTCCCTGAGCTTGCTGGTGCCTTTTGCCATTCTTGGTCTCAATCTGTTCAACGGCAAGATGCAAGAATGCAACGACGGTGACCTTGTCTATTCCTCGTTAAGCAACTGTGTTGGCGAATTCAACTCAACCCCATTTAAGTGGCCGGTAGTGGCCCCACGGAAGGTTGCCAATCCATTCTACAGCTTTGACGATTTTGGGAGTGCATTATTTATTCTCTTTCAAATCGTCTCCCAGGAAGGCTGGATCGATGTCATGACTTCGGCCATGAGCATTACTGGAAGGGGCCTGCAACCAGAGAGTTTTGCATCCCAGGGGAATGCCGTCTACTTCATCATCTTCAATCTGTTGGGATCGGTCTTTGTCCTAACCTTGTTCATTTCTGTCTTCATGAGAAACTACACCGAGCAGACAGGAGTTGCCTTCCTCACGGCTGACCAACGCTCATGGCTGGAGTTGCGCAAATTGCTCAAGCAGATCTCTCCTTCGAAGCGCTCCTTCACCCAACACTCTTCAAGCTGGAGGCGATGGTGCTATGATTTGTCGGTGAAGAAGTGGGGGAAGTGGCAGCGGTTCATCACTTGTCTACTTCTGGTCCATCTCTGTCTGCTAATCATTGACTTCTACCCAGAGCCTGGTTGGTGGGAACGGCTGCGGGAGTACATTTTTCTCGCCTTTACCCTCGTCTTTATGGCCAACATCATCATTCGAATCATCGGACTCTCCTGGCAGCGATTCCAACGGAGCTCATGGGACCTTTACTCTGTTGCAGCTGTGTCTGGCACTTTGATCACCTCAATTCTCTCCTTATCCATGCCCAATACTAAGGCAGTTAACCAGCTGCAGTACCTCTTTCTTGACTCGCTGGTCTTCCTGCTTATCCCACGGAACAACCAACTCGACCAGCTCTTCAAGACTGCCGCCGCCTCGCTCCCTCTGATCGGCAATTTAATGGCCACCTGGTTCGTTCTGTTCCTCGTCTTCGCCATTGCTCTGACTCAAGCTTTCGGCTTGACTAGGTTCGGTGAGAACGAAAGCGTCAACCTTAACTTCAGAGATGTCCCAAAAGCCTTGATCCTGCTTTTCAGGACTAGCGTCGGCGAGGGCTGGAATGCAATTATGGAAGATTTTGCCACTATCCGACCTCCCTTTTGTGTTTCAGACAGCAACTTCTTCGATTCGGACTGCGGCAGTGAGAACTGGGCACGAGCATTATTCATCGCCTGGAACATCATTAGTATGTACATCTTCGTGTCGCTTTTTGTGTCACTCATCTTCGAAAGCTTCTCGTATGTTTATCAGAGAAGTAGCGGGCTATCGGTTGTCACTAGGGAGGAGATTCGTCGCTTCAAGCAAGCTTGGGCTGAGTTTGACCCAAAGGGCACTGGCTACATCTCCAAGGAGAAGTTTCCCCGTTTACTCGGCCAGCTTTCCGGTATCTTCCAGATACGGATTTATGAGGGTGACTTCACCGTCAAGAACCTTATTGAAGATTGCACTCCAACGGCTGGAGAAGCGTCAGCATCAAACGGCAGAATCGTCGACGGCCTCGATATTGACAAGCTCTCGGAGAGGATACTACACATTCCGGTTGATGAGATCCGCAAGCGAAGACAACGAATGGAAGTATTCTACCAGGAAATGCTTTTCTCTGCCGACCCAGACCGGGGCATCTCGTTTACCTCATGCTTGATGATTTTGGCACACTATAATGTGATTGAGGATTCACGAAGTCTCCGATTGGAAGAGTTCTTGAGACGAAGAGCACGACTTCAGCGAGTCCATGAAACGATGCGACGAAATGTTGTCACTGGCTTCTTCGACATGATGTACTGGTCTCGTAGATTTAGGCAAGCTGTCGAGCAGCGACGAAGTTCACGAATGGCGGCACCAACACTACCACCACCACCACCACCACCACCACCACCACAGATACCCGTCCCAGAGATCTTCATTGAGGATCCGGAGGAAGTAGGCAGCAGTGTAGAACCTGCCGACTTCACAGGGTCAAGGCCAGTCTACGCACCGACCAGAACTCCGCCACCTACATTACCTAGGATTAACACATCACTGGTGTTCAACGAGTCACCAATCCCAACACCAAGATCAAGCTTTGAAGTATCACCCTCGGCAAGTCCAACCCTTTCACCACGCCCACGACTATCGGATGCTGAGGCAGGTTCCCAGAGCCCAAGTCGAGCAGGAAGATCGCCATCCTTGACCCCCACCCTAGGACACAGCAGACAGACCAGCAGCACGGATGCATTGGACGCACAAGGAGTTATGGAGAGCTTTGACTCCTCAGCTTGGGGCGAATCCATTAAACGAAGCTTGACAACGAAACGACGGCCCAGTGAGCGCTAAGGAAATTTACATTTCATAGGTTGTACGACTATCTTGATGAAGAGATGATATCTGAGGCGTTTGATCATGAACATAGTGACGTTTCCCACCTGCGACCACATCCAGCAGCGAGGGATTTATGTGGCACGGTGTAGACAGAGCGATCGCAAATTTCTTCGTTATAAAGAGGGCGTTGTTCCAAGCATGATACTAGATCGTGAAAATGTTGCGCTGAAGGCTGGCATTGAAAAATTTGAATTTTAGGAGCGGGCGGGCTGGGCTGGCTGCTTCGCATGATTTCTTCCTCAGCTACCTCTGTCTATTTCATTCAAACTATGCTAGACACATAGGGGCATTGAAACTTGACGTCAGCATCAGCATCAGCATCGGCATCAGTATCAGCATCGGCATCAGTATCAGCATCGGCATCAGTATCTGCTTCGGATAGCATAGTGGAGAATCAATGACTGATCTAGACCAACGTCGGCAGTCACCAGCTTCGGTCGCGATAGTCGTGTGTCAGTTGCACGAGAGGGGGTATGTTCTCAGAGTCCAGCTCCAATTTGCCTTGCCTGAAACGCCTGAACTTGCAGTAATTATCAGAGTGTAAACTATGTTTCAACCAAGGGCCAAGAAGGTTTTCGTCTCTAGAGAATTTCTGAAGCGTAGAAGCCGATTCCACGCACGTTCTATCACTGTTGAGTTACTTTTTCGTTATCAGTGTCCCCGCCTTCTTGCATGTGGGTCGAAAGTGACAGTTCAATGCAACCAAGAGGGCTGACGCGCGCCATTTCCCGCTATCTGCGCGTAAAGTCGTAAGTTAGACAGAAAAATAGTTTTTCCCCACAATCTAATGTATGTTACCAAGAAGGGATTGAGGCTGGGGGTTCAACTTCATATTCATCGTCAGTGTAGATGAAATTGGCAGTCTGGACCACAGAATAAGATGGGTCTTAGCCACATCATCAATAAATTGTGCTTATGCTTGTGGCAGGGGATCGGTTGGGCTCGTGGGGCCGGAGGTAAAGCATCAAGCATCTCTCTCTCTTCTGATCCCCTGGGCATCCAGATTTTGATCGTAATACAGAAAAGGATCAAGAGTCACCAATGAACTAGCTCCTGCATTCAAGTTTCTTACAAATGTGAGCCTGAGAATCTGTAAATTTCGTATTGGGCATATGCGAGGCAACACCGGGATTCCTACAGCATTGAGAGTCGCGCCTTGTTTCAAGCTGGAACTGCTTTGCCTGATCCGAATCCGTTTAAGAATTTGTTGGCTATTCCCCAATTTTACACAATCCTGAGTTTCTGAATATCGCAGCCAGATGTTGATTACGTTGTGATATCTATCACTCAAGGCGACAATCATAGTGTGCAAGACCTAATTGGTAGTCTTATTGAGAATCCTCTCAGGGGTATAGATGCCAGGGTGGAATGATATCTATTAAATCAACGACGAACTAATCCAAGGCTGATATTGTTGGATACTGTGTAGAGTAATCAAGTAGCTGCATCTTGATATTACCAAATCAGCTTGTTCACTGGCTCCGAGAAGGTGGAAACGCGGTCGCGTGTCAGGAGGGGCAAAGGTACCATACTATTTATTTGGCTTACTAAGTTTAGTTTACGTGTTTGCCGGACCGCTAACTTATCGTCGCACGATTCGTCGGAGGTAGGTTCAGGGACCTGTCCGCACTAGCAACGAACTTCAGGCCCACCAATAAATGAAGATGACCAGGGATGTGTGCCATGAGTTGACAAGGAGTAACATTCTCCAGCACAGGCCAAGGAGATATTCTATGCTACGCAAAACTAGTTTCACTTCATCGATGCCTGCCTGGAGCACACCGCAGTGCAAAGGGGCAAAGTCAAAGTCCTGGGACATATTTGACGCGTTGTCAGCGCACCCACTAGCTACTAGGGTGATGAAACAAGCGAGCTTCAAGGGGTTTCAAGGAGATCGTGCTCCAGACGCGAGAGAAGAGGCAGCCGATCAAGCGAGCAAGCGGGTGATCCACCAACATTAGCTAACTTGGGCTGGCCGTAGTCCATCAGCAATCGCGGACAGCCACCAAACTTGTTGAGGATGATTTGATTAAAGGGAGAACGGTGCTGGGCTCGACGATGCTCATGCTGCTCAAGCTCTCCCTACCCTACCTGCCCTACCTGATCTGGATGCACATCAACTGCCAGTCAAGTGACACAATCACCAGCCTAGAGAGACCGTTGCTTGAAGGAGAAATTAGCGAATATTTGTCGGCATCTGAGACGAAATAGCCTTCAAGCTGACTCGCGCTTGGTAACTTAAAGCCCCCGCGCCTCATTACTCGAACTTGGGTTTTGCTCCGACATACTGTCTCCTAGGCTCTACTTCAACTTTGTGTCTCATCCTTTTGAATTGATATAAGTTAGAAGGCGCTGCCGTTCCATCACTTACATATACAGGCAGCTTGTACTTTTGTGAGGCCTTTTAAAAGTGATTTCCTCTACCAGGGGCCGTTTTTCTCCCTGCCATCATCCCAGTCTGTTTGTTGTCTTTGCGAATCGAAGACGCATGTCGGGGCCGATGAATGTGGAAGAACTTGTTAGACTGTACGAATCAATTGACGGTTTCGCTGCAAGACAACAGCAAAGTCTACTGCGGCCGTCGACACCGACCAAAATGAAGCTCTCTTTGAACACCATGTTTCACCCCAGAGAGGCCAGAAGACGCCGAAACTCACCGTGGACACCACAGCGCCCGTCTCAATCACAGAGTTCGAACCGGGTAATACATGAACAACCACCTTCTTCTGACCGCTCTTCATACCTTTCATCTTCGTCATCCGCCGCATCGCCATCCTCAACGAGGCCATCTAGACGCATTAGGCGGCAGCTGTCCGCCGTGGACCTCGCACTGGAAGAAGAGCGGTTCGCCGAAGGACCCGAACACCTTGGCTTGGGCCTTCTGGAGCCACGGCCAAGTCCCTGCACGCTTGCTCTTTTTGAGACCAGTTCACCGTTCGGAGGGTCCATGCAGAGACCTCAGCCAGTGTCTGCTGTGCTTGATGGAATCTTGGAAGTGTTGGAGGGTGCTTGATTCAAACTTCGAAATCTTTTTCAGGGCATTCATTTTTCTTTCCGGATATCATGGGCTCCTCGACCTAAATTGGGATGCTAGGGCCTTGCGTACTTGTTTGGAAAAATTACTGCGAACGGAGGGGGCTGGCAATACTTCTGTTCTACCAGTGCGAATTATTAGTACTCTCACACTTGTAATAACGACGCGACGGCTGTGGCTATGGTGTTTTCGGTATGGTGGTGTTTTCGGTTATCCGGCAATTTGTTAGAACCTACGCAATGAGAGGGTTGCAGGTATGTGTCAAGGGATTGAGCTTGAAAGGCTCGTGTACTACTGTATTAGTTGCGCATTCTCACTGCTCCCACGTGGTTCGCGTTAACCAATGACGACTGCAATGGCTGCCTGAATGTTCTTTGCTCTCTGCGTTTCGGCCGTTACTCACGGGCCGGGCTTGCGGACTTTGCCTATTCAAGAAGTCTTCTTGGCTGCCGAGGGTCTTTTCTCTGATTACTGAACAGCTTGATACGCCGTTTTTGTACCGTGTAGAACGAGACCATGTCAGCTCTTCGTTTAATGTGCGCGCACTATGGCCATTCGTCTCATCAGATAGTGAATTGACCCAACCACGATCTAGTCGCTATAGCTATAGGTCAGAGAATGACTTACTCCGCATTCTATTTGCCAATTCTACCATAGTGTCATCATCTGACAAGGCACTCCAGCTCTGGATTGGTAAGGTGTTGCTGTTCTAATGCAGAAAGGTCTTGCTCCTTTAACGACTTCCTCGATTACAAAGATTGGTCCCCACTGGGAACATAACATTATGCCACCACGTCACCATTTTGGACTTCGTTGTTGAAAAACCCTGTGCCTTACTTTCTCAAACATCTGCAAAGCTAGCAGTTCCAGTTATGGAGCCTGATATCCTTTCAGCGTCTAGCTATCCCCAGGAGCTTATGTCGTCGTACGACTCGGACTGTAAGCGCGCCAAAAGGAAGGCAGCCCAAGGTTCCAAAACAAAAGAGCTCCCTTGTGGCCTTGTGTTTCGCGCTTCGTCATCGTCGAATAGTAATGAGAATGACTTGTCGTCGGGAGAAATCGAGCTGCCAACAAATCACCCGAACAAAAGGACAAAGCAATCGAAGCCCAAGGAGGACGACGACAACGATGGGAATGGCAAGAAGCAAAGAGGCCGCCCTCGGCTTAACCCACGGGACGAGACTGCCGCCGACCGTAGGAGGACGCAGATTAGGCTCGCTCAACGTACGTACATGATCGCCTTGGTTTAGTCTTCCAATTGCTAACATTGATCAGGCGCCTACCGTTACCGGAAGGAAACGGCGATCATTGCTCTCAGACAGAAGGTAGTTGACCTGAAGACTACTATTGAGAACATGAACAATGCCTTTTTGACTCTTCATGATAATCTTATTAGTGATGGCATCGCTAGTACAGACAATCGTTTAATCACTCAACTACAGGCTGCATCAGATCAGTTTATCAAACTTCACAAAATCGTCGACCAGGATGATGAGGAGGATGAAACGCAGAAATTTTCAGATACGCCCGTGAATGAAACAGACAGTCGACTCGCTCTACTCAGTAGCGAGTCGAAGTCACAACAAACATCACAAAACACCCCGCATGTTACACCTCAGATGACTACCTCCGATGAGACCGAGTTTGGGGAGCTAACAGCTACTGGGCCCTATGAGTATGTCAATGTGAACGAGTGGCTGGGCATGCAGCAAAATTCCACGCAGTTCAATGTACAAGTGCCAGAGATATTTGTGTCCATGGACCAGACCAGCCCTACACTAACATCTTTTCAAGCGCAGCTGCAGAGCAGCGTCGCAAAACCACTGAATCCATCGACCGATTTTGGTTTTTATACACTGTCATTTCAGGAGACTACATTTGCTCGTCGGCTACATAGGATGACTTTGGAGCAAGCATATCGAAAATTGACGAATCCCGAAGCTGATCCAGAGCGCATCAAACGAGCATTCAGGTTTACCTTCTGCCTTTCAAATCGCAGACGCATGCTGTATCGAATTCGAGAGATCTTGAAGCGCAAAGCGGGTGAAAGTTTAGAGAACTGGAATATGCCTTACTTCTATATTGGAGGAGCAGGCACGCACTATCCGCGTCAAGACAACAACGGCAGCACCATCTATCCCCCAAACATGCTTCCTCCTGAGAAAGCTTTTGGGCAGCAATTTGGCCCGCGTGCTCGGGTTGAAGTGGAGACCCCTCGAGAAGGAACCACCCAGGAAATTCTTGATGCCATTGGCTTTGGGGGCCTCTGGTTTGATGCACATGATGTCGAACAGTATCTACGGGGCAAGGGCATCTATTTGGATGGCCACAGCAGTTTAGTCGACGTCGATCCTGGTGTCATCCACCTCACCCTGCCGCCACTCGGCCAGAGTTTGTCTGGATCCAGGGGGTCGAGTACAGCCGAGGAAAGAACTCCATCTGGGACGCTGACCCCGTCCGGTGTCGGCAATGGGGGGATGGAGTCTGCCAGCGACATGTATACACTGCCCCAATTCGATGATGTTTCCAGGACGGACAACTCACTTATGGGTACCAACACCGCAGATGGATTTGACATGTCAGCTCAACAAGTCTACAACAAGCAGATTTGGCCATGGACAGATACACCATTCTTCCCATTCGAATCAGACTTTGGTGGGGACACAGACCCTGTTGATATAGCGGCAGGTCCGGGTCACAAGGTAACCGGCCTTGAGACAGATTCGACAAGGCCTCAGCCTCTAACTTTCGATGTGGATAAGTTCCTCCAGCGGCTGACGGAAGGCAGCGCTTGTCTTGGTCGGGCTCCGGGATATAGGAGGGAGATGGTGGACAATGCGCTGGCCATGAGCCTTACGGATGTCTTTTAGGATTTGCATGGTGGACGATATTCTAGGATGGTTATCACCAGTATATAATATAATTGACCTTCACTTCTCCTTGTCTCCAAACGAAACAGATTTTTTTTCCACCGGTTGCAATCTCTAGCCTACAGTATTTACCAAACCTGTTGAGATGTGTTTGTTAAAAAAGAGGAACTCAAACTAAATTTAATGCCTAGAACACCCCAGCTGGTATCTGAGTGTTTCAATACAATACTTTCCACGTAGCCAATTGGTCCTGAGCAATGCAGCGTCAGCCGCAAAAACACAACTCAAAGTATGAGATAAAAGGATGTTCAAGTGAATTTTGTGCACCAGCATACCGGAGCCTTTCGTCAGTGCCAACACGTCGCGCGCCGCTGGTAGCGCCGGCCGGGTCTCTGGCGCAACTTCCAGAAATCGACAGGTCGGTGTTTGCTAGTTGGTTCCGCCAATCACAGGCTCAGATAAACACAGAGTTTTATTGTGGAAACCGCTCACGCGCTAGTTTCCGCCTGATTCATCCCTGGATTGATGTCGTAGTGAATATCGGCCGCCACTGTATCTTATCATTCCCTCCACAATCACTCTCATTCCAACAACTTTTTTGAGACCTCTCTTCATAGACTGTAACACCACCCCATAGACTAAGATCCCCCGTTTTGGCTTACGACCCTAATGACCGCCATACAACGGACAACATGTCCTTTCTGAACCCGACTCCGAGTCTGCCAAAATTTGCGGGACCATTCGAGGTTGGCAGCACCGAGTTTGAGATCCCAACCTCGGAGATAGACGCGGCGTCTATTTCACCCTTGCCTGAAATTACAACAATCAAATTCCGACTATTTTGTCCTACCGACGCTAAACCAGCAAAGGAAAGCATCTCCTGGGTACCAGGGCCTCAGAAGCAATGGATTGAAGCCTTCTCCAAGTTTCTTAGCGCCTCCTTGGGATGGTCGAGTTTGATCAATCCGGTCCTGTCGATATTGAGGTTGATCACTATTCCAGCAGTTCCGAATGCTCCTGTACTCACCCGGAAGGATGGGAAGGAGTGGCCCCTGCTCATCTTCTCACATGGTCTAGCTGGTAATTGCAACGCGTACTCGTCACTGTGTGGGTGGCTGGCAAGCTGTGGCATCATTGTTGTGGCGCCTGAGCATAGAGATGGAAGCGCGCCGATCACACACATCAGGGCCGCGGACGGGACTCCCTCGACTGACATTATATATCGGAAATACGCACACACGCCTACAGCAGACGTCTTCAATGCGCGCAATGCGCAGCTCCGCATCCGTCTATGGGAGCTCGATCTTGTCTACGCCAGCCTGATGAAGCTCAACAATGGGGAGCGATTGAGTAACTATGCGCTGCCGAAGAACTTGTCACATGATCTCTCCCTGGCAAACACAATGGATGTCCAGCCGGGTCACGTATCTTGGGTGGGCCATTCCTTTGGTGGAGCCACCATAACGCAATTCGTCAAGTCAGTCTACTACTACAACTCTCAGCCTTCGTTGAAAGGAACAAATTATGAAAATGACGAGGATTGGAGGCCGCTATATACGCCATCTTCCAATCGAGACATTCTCTCGCAAATCAAGCCCTCTTCACCCGTTGCCCTGCTCGATGTATGGACACTTCCCTTCCATGCTCCCAGTACCCAGTGGCTGTGGGAGAAACCTCTACCCTGCTACGACCACGTGCTGGACCACCGCGAAGACGAGAAGCCAACTACAGTGTCAGTCATGTCTACCGAATTCTTCAACTGGGAAGCGCTTCGACATCGTACCTCTGCTCTGCTCTCAAGATGCCCTGCGGAAGCGCTCCAACAGATCGAAGAGGACAAGGCCATGTCGCGCGCCACTACGCCACGCATCGAAGAGACACCCTCAAGCCCGCGGATCTCGACGCCGCCGTATAGAGGTGCCGAACAGGCTCTGGCCATGGCCCTTACCGACATGCATACCCCTACGATAGAGACGGTCTATGATCCCCTCCCTCCTCCATCTCTCTGTCCCGACCTCGTCTCTGATTCCGACAACCTCACTCTATCTCGCTCAACCTCCGAGAGTAACTCACATACCCCTGCCTCTCTTTTCTCCACCATTGGCGACTCGACCACTTCCTCGCATACCGATCTCTCCACCCCGTTCGATACGTCTTACCCACAAGATGGGGCACCTTTCACACCGACCGAGACCCTCAAGCCTCTACGCCTTGGCATACCACCCAGACTCTTTTACATTCCCTACTCAGCACATCTGTCGCATTCTGATTTTGGCCTGCTCTTCCCAAAGCTGGTGCGCGTGCTGATGAAAGCTGTTGATGCAGAATTGATCATGCGGCTGAATGTTCGAGCCGTGATGCAAGCGATGCGCAACACCGGACTGCGGGTGGAGAGTGTGGACGACAAGCAGCGGAAGCGGTGGATAAAATGGAACGGCAGCAGCAGATGGATCAGCGGCAGCAAATGGTTGAACTGGGGTTCGTTGACTACCAACAACTCTACGACATCGATTGCCACAACTACCTCAGTTGCGACTGAAAGGGGGAAGGATGGGCCTGAGGAACAAATCTACTCGGACGATATTCTGCTTGTCGAGGGCCCGCGGTGGAAGCGCTTGGATGTTCTGACTAATTGATTGCAATCAGGCACCCCCTCCCTCTGATTTGGCATGTTTTTTTAATATTTCTTTTCTTGTTTCTACAGTGTATTGCCTGGTGGCTTTGCATATTCCCCCCCTGTCCATTCATTTTCTCATAGCTCTTCCCTGATGGAAAAGGCTGGCATTTTTGGTTCTATATACTACTCAGAAGCACTAAAACAAGACATAACGCTCGGATATTGGATTAGATTGGATGGATGTATGACGGATACAAGCGGCGAACGGACGGGATGGAACAGAACGTACCAACGTACCGAACAGTGTACACAGTATAGTATAGTCTAGTCTAGTACAGTACAGTACAGAGCAGAGTACAGAGTCTAGAACAATACAGTCCAGTACAGCGAGAAGGCAAAGTTTGAATCAGCCAAGAACACACTCAGAAGGAGCCGCTGAGGCTTCCCTTGCTGTCCACAATTGAAAGTCGGGCAAGCCTTGGATCATCTTCGAGGTAAGTAACCAAGTTAGTCCTCTTTCTTTTCTATTTCTGACTGTTCTGGTTAGTCCTAGTGCTGGTAGTAAATAGTCACTAAATGATTTATAACTGCTCGCGACTATAGGCAAGAAGAGAGGCGGAATCCGAGCAAGGGGGGCCTAATTGGGAAGGGGTATCTTTGAAGGGCCTCTTGTAGCTTCTTGGCTCTCTGTGTAACCTGAGCAACGCTGCAGTCTAGACATCATGAAAAGAGCTAAGAGAGATATGGGATGGTCTCGTAGGCGGACTGGTAGGTAGGAAGGAATTTGGAATTTCAAGATTCAGGACCTTCTCATGTGCCCTCTCGCTGTACCGAAATCCCGGTTCGCCGTCAATGCTGTGCTCCGTTTGTGTCTATCGTGTCTGTGTCGGAACAAGCGGCGGCATTCTGATGGTCGTTGGTTGGGGCCATGCGGCTAAGGGACGACTGCGTGCGTTGTACGGCCTTTACAATTCCGCATCATCCTCATCCGGCAGAGGCATCTCCTTGGCCTCGTTCATCTCTTTCTCGTACTGGTCCATGAGCTGTTGGTTGACCTGGACCTCAGGAGGGGCAAGAGCGGGTGCAGCAACGAACTCAAGCTGCGAGTTGCCGACCAGCTTGCGGGCAAGCCAGAGGAAGGGCTTCTCGAAGTTGTAGTTGGACTTGGCCGAGATGTCGTAGTATTGCAGGTTCTTCTTTCGGTGGAAGGTGATGGTTTTGGCCTTGACTTTGCGCTCCTTGACGTCGACTTTGTTGCCGCAGAGGACGATGGGGATATTTTCGCAGACGCGCACAAGGTCACCTGCCATGCCGTCAGTTGGGACTGCGGCCTAAGAGGGAAGGCTTTGCAGGTCACTTACGGTGCCAGTTGGGGACGTTCTTGTACGTGATTCGGGAGGTGACATCAAACATGATGATGCCACACTGGCCGTTGATGTAGTATCCGTCTCGCAGGCCGCCGAATTTCTCCTGGCCGGCGGTGTCCCAGACATCAAACTGGATCTGGCCGAGATTCTGATCATCATGTTAGTGAGCGTGTCTTGGCCACGTAGATGGGACTGCGCCTACCGTTGTGAAGCCAAGAGGATGAACTTCGACACCCAGAGTCGCAATGTACTTCTTCTCAAATTCACCGGTCAAGTGTCGCTTGACAAAGGTCGTCTGTGCCTTAGGTTAGACATCATTCTCCGACACCAGTGCCCGTAGCGCCAGGCTGCGCCCAAGACTCAAACAATTGTTTGAAGGCTAGCATTGGTCTTTCACTCACCTTGCCAGTGCCACCATCGCCGACCAAGACAAGCTTGAAGGTCGGTGGGAGTGGCGAAGCAGCGGCCATGTTGGATAAGGAGTTGACGATCGAGATGGCAATGGAAGACGCTGACAAAAGGGGCAAGATTTGATTTTAACTTGTCGCTGATGCAGGACGAGCGCACGTTGATAAAGGTTGGGGAGGAACTGCAGGAGGCGGCAGATATGTGATGAGGGCGGCGATGAAAGATGATTGCAAAACTATGGGCATTTCGCCAAGGCGCTAGTACATTTCGGGAAGGAACAACTTCCGCCTAGCAACCTGCGTCACGATCGTCATTGCTGTTGTTCGTCGTCGTCGTCTACTAGAGCGTTGTAAAATGGCCGATCCCCTCCGATCCCACGATCCCACTATCCCACGATACCAGCTATCCTGGGTGGCTCTGCCTGACCCTCCCATCACCACGGCGCCTCTTCTTATTCTCAGATTCAGGGTGGCCTGACGTATGTGAGGTTCCAAGCACACAATGCTGCTTCTCTCAAGCAGAATGCCCATTCATCATCTCTCACTGTCACTGTGTGCGCTCATCATATTGGAACAATGTGGCATCCAAGAGCGCCCCGCCCACCCCATCCCTGTCTCGGCGTTAGTCTCAGCTCAAGTTCCTGACTCGAGTCTGCCTCTGTCCGTAGCACTTTGACGAGTATCGGCCTTCCCACGTTCTGCTGCACTGCCTCACCCACTTTTCGTAGTCGTTCGTGGTTGGACCAGATCACTGTACCAAACCGTCTGATTTGGTCTCCGCGTTTGAGACCTGCCTCGTTCGCCGGGCTTCCGGGCTCGACGCTGTTGACTCTTGCAAACGGCGTCTCAGGTGCTACAGGTGCGGTGGCCGTAGTCGGCAGAGCACGCTGTGGTTGTGAGGGTTCTGCCTGTTTGGATGAGTCGGAGGCCTGCAAGTTGGCATGATGCGCGTGTAGACCTTTCTCGACTCTGCCCATCAGCTCCTTCCAGTCATTGCGCAGATGGATGATCCGCGCGCGAGTCACTCTGATTTGTGCCACGTCGATGTCTGAGCGAGGAAAGCCGTCCTGGTCAACCAGAGACGTCTGCATGTCCACTCCATGCGTCTCTAAAACAGCTCCAAGGGCTTTGAGTTCTGCCTCGACGTTGTCCTTGTGCTCAATGAGCCGCTGCAGCGACAAGCCATCAAGCTCAGCAGGCCTCAGCTGTAGTGAGGTTGGCCCACTGGGAACATGAATATCCGCCAGTCTCTCGTCCATCGGAAGGCCCATACCTTCCGTAACACTGGCAGAGAGCAGATTATAGCGTTAAGGCGGCGATAAAAAATTACTCACAGCAGGCAGATGCGCCATGCGTGGGGAGGGGCTTAGTTGGAGATTCCTCGCCTAATCAACTTAATTCACTCTAATCGGCGGCGGACGCTATAGCTGGAAGTCTGGATAATTTCATTCTTGCAATGTACAATATATTCCGGCTGCTAGCGAAGTCGTCTCCGCTAATCGAGTAAGATCGAGAGCTAGTGCTAGCCAATGAACAGCACAGGAGAAGGGAAAGGAAAGGGACACCATTCCGCCTTGCAAGAAAATGCGGCTTCTTAACACCTTTAGCCTGGAGGTTGTGGAGACCAACGAGCAGATCCCAAATTATGCTATCCTTTCCCATACAGTCAGTGAATAATACCCTCTGACTTCGAGCCGCCCAGTGCCCCCAATTCCACAATGTAACCAGCACACCGGTCTCCGTGAAGCCGCTGACTCCAGATCCAACAGTGGGACGAGGATGAAATATCATTCCAAGGAATACAAAGCCCCAATTTTCGAGACTTGGATGGCTACGATAAGATCAAAAATTCGACCGACCTTGCTCGGTCCCATGGCTTCGAGTACCTCTGGATTGACACATGCTGCATAGATAAGACGAGTAGTGCTGAGCTCAGCGAGGCCATCAACTCCATGTACAAATGGTACAAGGAAGCCCAGATTTGCTATGTTTACCTCTCGGACATGGATGGGGACGATCTTGACGCCCACATTTGCCGTTGGTTTAGTGTATGTCCTTGGTGTCCGCTGCTCTTTCTCAGACCATCTCCGAGCTTTTTGTAACTGATTTCTCCTGCCACAGAGAGGCTGGACTCTTCAAGAGCTGATTGCTCCTTCGTCTGTACTTTTCTACAACCGCCACTGGACACCAATTGGCAGCAAGGCGAGTTTGAGGAAGAAGATATCGGAGAAGACGCGGGTTCCATACTCGGTGCTCTTGGGCTATGACGACAGCCGTGTTAGTATTGCCGACAAGATGAAGTGGGCAGCTGCACGCAAGACAACAAGGCCAGAAGACTCTGCTTACTGCCTGATGGGTCTTTTCGATGTCAATATGCCAATTATCTACGGCGAAGGCAAAAAGGCCTTCTACCGGCTGCAACAGGAGATCATCAGATCTTCCAATGACCACACAATCTTCGCATGGACGTCTGCTGATGACTCGGTCCATATCCGAGACCTTTTCGCAAATGATCCATCAGACTTTCTGCAATTCTCCCGCCTTTACGGAAGCATCCAACAACGCCCTGCAAACTCTCGGAAAGACTTACCCTATTATATGACCAATATTGGCCTTCGCTGCCAACTCCCCTTCCGAAAAGCGGTCAATGTCAGAACCTGCTCGTGGGTCTTGCTGGACTGTCAAATCGAGGCTTCCAGACGAGGCAGGCATCCTTTGCAAGTCCTGATGGGCTTGGACAACACCAATGATGACCATTACGTCAGGAATGGGCGCTTTCTGCCCATCGATTATGATGAGGATCTTAATATCACTCTTCCCTTGTCTGATCTGGTCATTAAGCAATCAACTGGCCCCAGATCCTTCTATGATGCGAACACAGTGCAAAACCCCTACATCTCTTATCCCGACGAGGAGACCCATGCACCTGGCCGGTTCCGATTTCTCGCAAAGTATCCGCCTTACGACTCCCCGAATCCAACTGGTCCGGACGGCAGATTAAACTCGGTTGATCAGCCCAAAGTGATTGGCGTTGCCTATTGCCACACCGATGGCTCTAACAGGTACTACTTCACGGTCGTCGTTGGTTTTGGCCGTGGTAGTCCCTGGTGCGATATTCGACCGTTTCGAGTTCCGCCAGGACCCAAACCCAAGAGCTATTTCGACTTTTACACTTCTGAAATTGTGGCCGCATTATCAGAATACGACAAGGATACCCTCGAAACTGCCCTGCTGCAAACCGATAAGCTGTCTGATCGAGCTACCAAACAACTGGGTTGTTCCAACATTCACGCCGAGGTTCTACGGGGCCCAAGGGGCCTCAAAGTGCATAGTAAAGACTCTGAGGTCTATATTCTGCATCTGAGCCAGAAGCCAATTCCTTGACTCCTCTAGCAAACGTGCAGTTCTGGATCACCAGCTGACCAAGTATTGTCTTCTTCCTTGTCTCCATGTCCGTAGACTACACCTCGCTATTAATCATCGTCATGTTTCAAACGTTGGTCATCTCTCCACGCCATGTTCCTTCCTCCAAGCCCGGGCCCCCGCTTCCTCACGACTCGCAGTCGCTCCTCCCTCTTGGGCTCTGCTTTCAATTCAGCCGGTTTCTGCAACAATGCCGCCAATTCTCTCACCTTGACAACTTCATTCATACAACACAGTCAGATGCCTTTTGATTTTGGACGTTGAAATGAGCGATTCTTCATTGGCTGGACTTTTGATCTATTCATCAGCATTGCTATCTGTTTTGGTCTGATCACATTCCGCCTTCATCGCGAGCCATGAAAACTCAACTCCTCCCACCTATTGTTAACAGTCCCTTCAGTCACGACTTTGATTCCTTACCAGACTCTTCACGCGAGTCGTTGGTATTAGTGCATTCTACGCCCATAGTCCCTTCCCAGTCATCCATTGATGACATCGTCCACCAGACGCTTCAGCCTTCGTCAGCATCTGTGGGCTCTATCACCACCACTCCGGCACTGACTAACCAAGAAAACGCCGGGACAGCCTCTCAAGCAGCCGTTCTCCCGCTTTTGCTCCACGGTACCAACTATCATGGCAGAAATACATGCCTGCCACGCCACGCCTTTGCCGCTACTCAAACACCCGCTTCCATAAACTCCTGCAGCTACGACGACAGGAAACGATATCCTTCGGACACGAAGAAGGATAGCAACACGTTACTGCATCGGAATGCCCGGTATCACATGGACAGGTCTTGCGTATCCGAAGGCGTATGCTCTGGGATTGAGACTCCCCCTACCAGACAGATCCAATCGCCGATTGCGAATGCCATAGATGATTCATGCGAACTACCGATTCATCAATCTGCGTCTCACCCTAGCCTGGCCTCAACTCAGGAAGATGCTCAGCATTCGCAGCCAGGGGCGCTTCCTCGGCACGACTTTGCAAGTGACTCGCCCATTATCGACCGTTCAGTGTTTTGGCAACCCCGGCTGTCGACTAACTCTTCGGGAGTCGTTCACACCGTTAAAACGACAAGCTTCAGCATTGACAGCTTTAGCGCCTTATCCAGATCTCTGCACCTGTATCGTTCAAATGACACTCGCTGTGTGATCAGCAGTCATTCCAGGTTCTCTTCCGACAGTGAAAGGCCACCGACCACCTCCTCTATTGATGAGGCTGCTCTTTGGCGTGCTGTTAAGCGTCGCCAGATTCTAGACGAGATTATCTCCACTGAGGAAGGCTATATTACCGATCTTAGGGCCCTGGTCTATCTGATGTCCACCCTGCTAGCTTCCAGAACTTCGCTACCGAATAGTGTTAGGGGATCAGTACAACAGAACGTGCTTGATTTGTTGCATTTGCACGAGGCAATTCTTGACAAGTGCCACCGTGCTGCCCTCAAGTCTGCTGCTCGCAAATGGGCTAACACTCTCTCACATCGACGACTTCGTTCTCCTCGGAGATTTCGCAGACTCGAGTCTGTGGTGGTCAATGAAACCACTCAAGCACAGCGTCGGACCCGGAGTTCAGTGGATTCGTGCGACTTCACAAAGACACGTGTTAACGTCAACGGAGCAGAAGCCACGGATATCAGTGAGCTTATCATACCCTTCACCTCGCTGGTGACAAGCTTCCTTTCGTATGAGGAATACACCGTCAATCACGGGCTCATTGCGCATGACCTGAAACGACATCTGCCAGCCTTGTGGTCGACATATGGAGCAGGTATGGAATCCTTGGCCCGATCTGTAGTCTCCTTGGACCGCCGTGAGTCCGATAGTAACAAAGGTCTGACTGTCGGCGATCTGCTTATAAAGCCAATACAACGCGTGTGCAAATACCCTCTACTCTTTCAGGAGTTGCTTCGCGTTACCCCAGTGGTAGATTATCCGTCAGCGCATGCTGAGGTTGAGTTGCTCTTGCAGCAATTCCGCGCTCTAGTAGAAGCTGTTAACGACGCCACCCACAACCCAGAGGCTCGACTTCATATCCAGCGGCGCTGGTTGCTTCAATCAAGACTGCATCTTGGCCGTTCTGGTTTACAACACGAGCAGTTTCGAGACCTTGGCAATGTATTACTCTGTGGAGTGCTTCATATTACATATCAAACCAAACTGAAGGTTGATGGATTCTACGCATTGTGCGTACTATACCAACATTACTTCCTGGTTGCATTTCCTACAGAACCCCCTGGCAGGTTCGAGATGGTTGCTCTCATCAGGTTATGTGATCTGGAGATTGAATCCGCAATGGATGGGAAGGGTAAGCAGAGCATGGTATGGCGTGCTAGGAATAACTAATTCTGTCGACAGGCCTTCAATGCCCCTCGGCTCCTCACACGTGGAAGGTGTGCTTCTCTGTTGGAGGTAACCTCTACGAGCTTGTACTCAGCGCATGTTCGGCGGCTGAAGAGGACCAATGGACCAAGGGACTACGTGGAGAACTGGGCACCAACAACGTCAAAGCAGAGTTGCAAATAGTAGACCCTGCTACAACCCTGACCCTGGAACTGAAGTCTGTCGGGGCTATTTACACCTATCAAGGCACACTCGCTCGAAGGCTTTCGATTCAACGAGCTGCCACCGTAGGGAACCGAGTCAGCGTCTGTCAAGTGATTGTCCGCAATACCAACAGTCTTGAAGAGCTGCATGACTTCCGTCCACCGTGGACGTCAGCCATCAATCGATCCCAGTCACATCTGAGCACGAATCGCATAGTCGTCCTGGCTCCAAAGCGCTCAGAGCGAGTCAGACTCGAGGTAACACTCAGTGATGTCTGGACTAAAGACAAGCTACCCTACCCAGGTATGATTGCATCTCGAGGCGGTCACATCATTAGAGCATCTGCTGGCTCTCTGGTCCGAAAACTGAGCCTTGCCTCCATTCATGCTCCCTTTTCTCGCAGGTCAGCTAGTCTCACACTCTCCAGTCGTAAGTCATGCGAGGCCCTCTCTGGGACCGGAAGATCAAGAGACAGGGTTCCGAGCTTCTCCATCCGAAGAGACAGCTTCGATGAGAAGTCTGTGCCTAGGACCAAGAGAGGCCCAGAAGACTTCCGGGAGTTGGATACCATGGACAGCGTTATTCACCGGATGATTGGAGATCAGAATGATGCACCCTTGACGGATGAACGTGAGAGTCAGAGGAAGCCAACAATGATCAAGAAGTCTATGCCTGTCACATTGTTGCCCATTTGTCCGGATGACCCCGCGGATATCTTCTACCGTGACCAAGGAGAAGAAGTTCAAGAGGATCGAAAAGTAGAATCTGTTCTGGGTGAAAAGAGGAGAAGATGGAGTAATCCGATAGCCAGATTGAAGGGGCCACTGAAAGAGGGATTAAGGGGATTGATGTACGCAAATAAGTGAGACGGATGAAATTAGGCAATGCCTAGTACATTGTCTACAAGATGAAGAGTTGAAAAACGCAACGAAGGAGCAGTCTTGAATCAAAATTCATTTGGCTTGGGCTCGAGAATCTCACAGTTTTCTGTGTTCTAGTGGATTCCACAGTGCCGACCGTCGTTTGCGCTTTCAAAGTCTAGATGTGTTTGTACAACCAGTAGAGCTTGGGCTCTCTCATGATTGGCAGAGGCCATTGTTCATGGGCCGTTGTTGTCCAGGGTCTGGCGCTGCTTTCGCTTTCGCTTCCGCACGATCGGTGGCCATAGCCACTTGCGACAATTAGCAGCACCGCATTGACATCTCACGAGACCATCATCATTGTCGCCATCGCGTTCACCTCTGTCGAGATTCCTCGGGTCCACCAAATCAGTGACACTCTGCTGCTGCAGTCCACTTTGAACATCCTCCTCGGAATCTGCGTCGGCGTCATCCACGCCCACCTGGCTATCGTTGCGATAATCAATACAAATCTCCTCTCCGGGAATGATGTCACGAATGGCAAAAAAGGCCACATGATGCACACGCTTGTCAGTATTCTGGCCTCTCACGACGGTAAAGCTTCTGGCATTGGGGCTACACGAATGATTGACGAAGCGCATTGCGGTGCCAAAATACTCGCCGTCAACGTGATAGCATTCCTGGCCTGGGGATGACTTGAAGAAGTCCAGACTGAAGACGTAGCTGCTTGCGCCTTCTTCCTTGGCATCTTCGCGTCGTTCGAGCTCTTCCTGCGTGATCACTTCGCCCAGGTACAGATCGATGAATTGGCCGCGGATGATGGGCGAGGAGGAGCGCACGCCAAAGCCGCAGGTGGCCGTTTCGAAGATTTCGAGCGGCACGGTGCGGCCGCCATGGACCACGCGGTTCCAGCAAGTCGTGAACGAGCAGCCGCAGTTTTCGTTGCATTCGGTGATTTCAAACTTGGTTGCTGCCGGGTCGAGTTCGTTGGCGAGGAAGGTTTCAGAGAGGGCTATGATCGGGGTAGTACGAGTAGTAGTCGCAGTATTGGTAGAAGAAGAAGGTGAAGAATCGGAGGTGCCAGTGCCAGTGCCAGTAGTGGTAGCAGTGGTAGTAGTAGTAGTAGCAGTTGTTGTTGCAGTTGTTGTTGTTGTTGTTGTAGGGACGCTGTAGGTTCTGATTTGCAAGGAGGGCCCGTTGGGGATCTTTTTCGTCAGGCATTCGCAGACTGAGGGCTTACAGATGCCCAAACACGAGCAGCCAATGTCGAGGCGGTGGTCGATGATCTTGACGCCAGGGTGGATGATATACTCGTTGACGAACTGGAATTTACCGCTCAGGTGTCGGTTGTTGATGTCGTTGGCAAATGTGATGGGTGGGTCATGGTGCTCGTCATTGAACCGAGCAGAGAGAATTTCCTGCGCCTGTTCAACCGGGTGGACGATGGTACTATCTCCATGAAGACGCCGCAGAGGAGGATCAGCAGCAATAGTAGCAGTAGCAGTAGCATCCACATCAAGAGGGCCCCAATCCAAGGCAACTTGAGATCTATCAACGTGGCGCAACTTCCTTGAAGCAGATTTCAAATGCTGTGCCGTGTCATCGGTGGAGAAGTTAGCTGAGAAGCCGGTTTGTCCAAAAAATTCTTCGACTTCGGCGAGCCGCTCGATTGCCGGCTGAACACTTCTCTTGAGTTCCCTGAAAAGGATTCTTTGCTTGGACTTGAATTTCTCTCTGAACCGTGCTGGAGCCCTGTCTCGGGACAGAGAGACTTCCAAGGTGAACTTGGTTGATCTTCCTGGTGAATTCACCGGCGACGGCTTCGGCAACACCGCTGGGGCCGGTGATGCGGGGCTAGGTCGATGGGCCGGAGGTGCTCCAACAGCATGTTGCTGATGACGGAGGATTCGGTCTTGCCGCGGTTCTAGTGTAGCTGCTGGACGAGCTTTTCCGGCCAATTGTTTGTGCGGAAGCGGCTTCGAAGTGAGTCGTAAGATCTGGGCATCGCTATCTCTCCCCTCGTCCTTCACTGTAGCTTTTGCAGGCCATCCTGTTGACTGGGTCTCTGGTGTTGCTCTGAGAAGCCTTGGCGGATACACTATTATCGGTGACTGAGATCTAGAAGGATGTAGGAAGCCATGGCTTCGAACCGGTGATTTTCTTCCAACCACTCCCTGGTTGACGTCTTTTCCTGAGTCTTGCGTAATTGGGCTTCTAAGTCGGGCTCTTCCACGTTGAATTCCTGGGGCATTCTCGGAAGGGGGTGCACGTGACTGATTTCTAGTGTTGCCATTATAATGTCCATCCGAGAAGGATCCGAAGTGTTCAGCCTTGGCATTCTGTTCATTTATTAGGCTAGCTTATCCCGTTCGACAAGTGATTGGTCTAAATATTACCTGTCTGTGTTGCAGTAGAGGTGTGGTGGACTTGTGGCGTTTTCGAGGCCCTAGAGATTCGCTCTAATTACTTGAAGGTTAACTACAGTCATTGTGGAGAGAGGTAAGGGTGTGCCGGATGTGGGAGACGCGCCAGGCGTAGCAGACGCGCCAGTAGCATAGCGAGAAAAATAGGAAATAGCACTCACCGAGTCGCTAGATAGTTCGATAACCTTTAGATCTTCGGGCTATAAGAGAAGTTAGCATCTGCTGTTGTCAAAGACAACCCGATATCTATCTATTGTAGGGTCACGCGTTCGTCCAACTCGTATTACATTGGAAGGTCGAGGCGCGTCTAGGTTCGTACTGAAAACCATAGCCTGGGGTCTGAGAATATTTACTATCCTCGTATTCTAAAATGAGAAGCGCAAAATATAACTTACTGATGTGTCTGATGGCTCCTTCAGGCGTGATCTCTTTAGAAGATTGCGCATTATACCGAATAGCTGGTCTTCCAGGCGATAGTGCTGCCACGTGACCTAGTATCTCAGTCAAGGTACTAGAAGAAGTAGTCAAACGATTTAACCATATGGAGAATTGGTTCAAAAGGCACAGGAGAAAGATATGGCAATGTTGTAGGAAACTACAAGGTGAGTTTAAGCTGAACACCCGAGAGGCCTTGTGGATCTGTGCATCACGTGACCAGTCTATGTCTGCTTCTAGTAATACTTTAGTTTTCGGTATAAATTGTCTTTATTTAATTCATTTTATCTTCTTAGAATATAAAAGTATTAATTCGTTGTGATAGGGTGTTGTCCCTCTGCCCCTATGGAGGTTTGCCATCTCAAAGTATGGGATAGGCTCTGGAGTTACATCAGAGTGGGGCCAATCAATGGGCCTTGGCGCATTCGCTGAATTGCTTAAAAAGCATTAGAATAATTCTATACGAGTTATAATCTTGATTCTCACTCTCTCATGAGCTGTTTAGGACCCACTTAAGAGCAGGTCTAGTTTGCTAAACATGTTTTCACTGGAACTATTGTGTCACGGAATGTCACGTGACACGGCATAAATACTACGAGTTGCAAGATGTAATTACTCTTTAGTCTTCTTGGGCGATCCCCAATGGCTTGTGGAACTTGGCCATGACATATTGTGATGTCGGTTGATCTAGATGCTATGTCAAGTTCAAATGCTTGTGAGTTTGAGCAGTGATTAATACGCTATGCTATCTCAACCAGACAGGTTCAAATACCCCACTTAGGTGCTTCTCGTCGCGGATCTCCTCCATGTATTTTTGGCTTATTGGGGTAATCATGGGGGACCATCGCCCAAACCTTGTCTGTCCGAAATCGACGCAAAAATAGTGGGTTCGCAAATACTCAGGAGGCTGTTGTCGTCTGCCATTCGATTTCCAGCGGCTCTCATAGAGCGTCGGGCCAATGGCAATGGTCTCAAGGCGTGGTTGGGTGCCTCCTCTGCTTGCTGGATAGACCCATTCCACAAACTTGGCGGCGTATTCCTTGATGGAATAGTCGCCCAGCTGGCTCAAGACCTGACTCTCAGGAAAGTTCCGAACGTGAACTGTCTTGAGGTGCTTCAGGGTGGGAAGCGGAGATTTGCGTAATCGAACAGTCTCTTCATTCCATGGAAATCCTGTGCCGAGTTCGATGAGATTTGGGCATAGCCGGCATACATCGCAGATCAGGCGATCCCATAACTCCTCGGAAAAGCCGTCCATACCAAACGGACGAGAAGTATCGAGAGCAAGCGATTCGCGCGGCTGGATACGTGACTCGAGGATGAGAGTGTTCAGGGTCAGCCCATGTTCGGCAATGAGACTCGAGGCTCCATCGAGCAGAGAAGCATTCTCAAACAGCAGTGACAGAGTCCGCAGACCTTTGAAAGAGGCCAGAAACCGAGTAAGGGCTTCTTTCAACGCAGCGGTCGGCGTTTCACTGCGGAAGAGGAAGTGCTGGAGTCGAGGAGCTGTACGCGACTCGGACGAGTCACTTGCATTCTGCGATATGAAATATGCATCGGCGAGAGTTCTGAGAAAGATCTCCGTACCAGGACACGACTCTAGTGAGAGACGTGTCAATTTGTAGAATTCGAGCCCTTGATCTGCTGTTGTAGGCACCAGCGGCCTGAGATCTATGCCACAAAGGTCGAGTTCTTGGAGCTGAGGTATATCTTGCAGGTCCTCGGCGCAGAGCAACGGACTCGAGGGCTGTGATATCGTGTCAAGGAAGCCATGTCTTGTCTGTG
Organism: Chaetothyriales sp. CBS 132003; assembly: GCA_003709865.1. Lineage (NCBI taxonomy): Eukaryota > Fungi > Ascomycota > Eurotiomycetes > Chaetothyriales > Chaetothyriales sp. CBS 132003. The sequence continues at coordinate 25,146 of QRBJ01000055.1, read as the reverse complement.
CGTACTTCTCCACCATCTCTTTCTCTTGCCCCAGAAGCAGCCTTCTCAAGGTTCTCTTGTTTGCGTTGATGAGCTTTCCGATTGCCTTGCCATTGCCAATGACACGGCATTCGAGAGTCTGCAGATTCACCGGAAGGTGTGCAGTGCCTGGATCCGTCGTCTCGATTTCGAAGACACACAGTTTGCGCAGGCTAGAGCAATGTGCAGTTGAGATGGACTCGAGTGTACTGAAAGACAGCGGTGTTCGGTGCAAAAAGCTGGAGTTCTGTCAGTCAAGCCGATATGGTCTCCCGGACAGTGTCTTACGAGAACGAATTCAACTGGCCGTGAGGTATTCTCTCGACCATCGGGCGAACTTGACAGTCTACGCAGCCAACATATGGACTGAGCCCATGGCTATAGCCCGAACGTTTGAAAGCGGATGGCCCGTTGCGAACCGACAAGCACCTCACAACTTGATACACATGGGATCGGAAAGTGAGAAGCTCGCCGGACTTGGAATACGATGAGACCTGATGTGGGATTTCGAAGTCCAGGTTGGCATAGAGCCTCGCAAGCACCGCATCTTCGAATGCTCGTGATGCAAGAGACAGATTGTATAGGTCTCTTTTACGTTCAAGCTGGGCACTCGTCAGCTACAGAACGTCGGATCATTCATTTCATATGGCAGTCTCACGAAACCCACGATGCAGAGTTTGAGCTCGCTCGGGAGGGTCAAAATCCAGCAAGAACGCTCTCTGCTGGCGCTCGCCATTGCAGCTGAGGCCGTGTGCTTCAGTTAAAAACGCTTGATTCCCTTGAAAGTGGCGGTGATATGCGATACAGAGGGTCATATGTCAGTCTTGCGAAGGTAGCCGCTCCAGGTCCAGTGGCCCTTGTGACCGCAAGTCGCCACACGGCCAGAAGATCAATAGTTGATGCGAATGAGTGGCTGCATTAGTAGAGCAACAATACGATGTTAATACGAAGATGTCACGGTGAAGAGTGTAGGTTCGGGTTGTACGGCTGGTATAAGCATAAGGGGGTCCTAAAGCTCGCACGGGTCATTAGCCAGCAAGACGGGAAATATTGACAATATAATTGCTCCAGTTGCACCATCGTGGCAATCATCAATCAAGTCTAACATTAGTAGCGGTCTGCGATTGCCTAGCATGAGATGGCATTAAGATGGGACGGTCCCGAAAAGCTGGTTGGCAGCACATGCTAAAAAATGTTGGGAGATAAGCCATCGCGCCCGAAATGACACCATCTTGCCTGCAGAAGGAAGGTCTGATTCGACAGGCAAAGAGCCCTGTTTCAGGCAGGCGGTGTCGTAAAGGTACTCAAATTTTGGACCCGAGAAGTCACATCAAGTTAGTCATAAATGATTACATTGGAACGCGATATCCTTGGGGGCTGAGGAACTCCAACCCCGGCTCGCGTCTTGGAGATTGTCGGCTAGCCTTATGGGTGTGCGAATCGCGGCTCAGCCTTGCAGTGGCGTAGAGTGACTCAATGGAGGATTGTTGTTCCATCCCGAAGCAACACTCCAGAGCTGTTAGCCTCGATTTTGCCCTTTTCAAGCCATTTGCGAGGAGTACGCGAAGCCGAATCTACGATACCAAGGTTCTCGGCCCCTTTGTTAATGCAGTGGCACTCAGTCTCGCCATCCGAAGGCAGGAAGCGGCGTGGCGTTTGGCGCTCTCTATCAAGCATATCAACATTACAGTTGCCCTAAGAACAGACACCGTAGGTGCATAGTTCACGCCCGATCCACCCAAGAAGAATGAGCATGTTGCGCCACTCGTGAAAACGAGAAGTATATATTGACTTATTACTCGAAGGTATAGTTTCTGAGCGGCTCTTTGCCCACTGTGTTGCTCCCCTGTGTTCCCCATGCTACCCGGCTCTCTGCCCACTGTGTTGTTCCCCTGTGTTCCCCATGCTACCCGGCTCTCTGGGCCCCACAACGTTGGCTTGCTTGAATTTTAGATCTGCCTTCGGAGAGTCCTTATGCCGCGGGCGGGTGCTTACTCTATGCAGATTCATCACACCTTGCGGCATGAACCATGGATAAAAGGATGCGCCAGAGTAAGCCCAGGCTTCTCCTGATGGGTCAGCGGAGGTGAGCCTTTTCCATCGGCCAGAAGGCACAGACAGACGCTGACAATAGAGCAGGAGCGGTAAATCATCTATCACAAGTGTCGTGTTCCACAAGATGCCTGCCCATGAAACGCTCTTTCTGGAATCTACAACGAAAATCCAGAAAGACACCATGAAGTAGGCGTGGATTCTCAATCGCCGGGGCAATGCTGACATTCCTAGCTCGTTTATGGACTTCCAGATATGGGACTTTCCCGGCCAGCTGGACTACTTTGACCCGACCTTCGACACTACGGACATCTTTTCTGAGATTGGAGCTCTGGTCTGGGTGATTGATGCTCAGGATGACTATTCAGACTCTCTCAACCGACTAACAACTACAATTATGAATCTTCAAAACACCTTCCCGCACATCAACGTTGAAGTCTTTGTCCACAAGATTGATAGCCTGAATGACGAATTCAAGGCAGACATCTTTCAAGACATAGTTCTGAAGGTGGGCGACGAGCTCAATGATGCCGGCTACATCAACCCAAATGTCAGCTATCATCTCACGTCCATCTATGATAGTTCCATCTTCGAGGCCTTCAGCAAGGTCATTCAGAAGCTGATCCCGGAAGAAGACACGCTCCAGAATATACTCAACATTCTCGTTGACAATTCGGGAATGTCCAAAGCCTACTTGTTCGATATTCTCAGCAAGACGTATGTAGCCAGTGACACGCGACCAACGGACATGAATGTGTATGAGCTGTGTTCGCATTACATCGACGTGGTCGTCGACATCATCGACCTCAACACGTGGGACCGGAAGGATACAAAGGTGTTGGGAGAGCAGAAGCCTGAAGTTGAGTCGTCGATGATAGCACTCCCCGACCAATCCATGATCTACTTGATGGAAATGAACAGGCAAGACTCCACACAGTAACAAGTTGTGCCCTCTCTAATGAATGGTCTTGCAGGTACCTTTGCCTGGCCGCACTGATCAAAGATCCTAAAGCACGTGAGAAGAAAGGGTTGATTGACTATAATGCACACATCTTCCAAGATGCGCTTGCAAAGATATTCGAGCGAAAGTGGGATCACAGAGCAAATGAGATTGAGAGTGAATCTGGCGAGCAGACAGAAGAGGCTGTGGAGGGCAGCTGAGATGATTCCAGCATGCCATTGAAGGGGGATAGCTCCAAAAGCCAGTTCTGCTAATGGCAGCTGAGAGGGCAATTGAAGAGGGATAACTCTCCAAAAGCCAGTTCTGCTAATGGCGGCTGAGAGGGCAATTGAAGAGAGATAACTCTCCAAAAGCAAGTTCTATTAGTGACAACTGAGATGATTCCAGCATACAATTGAAGAGGGATACCTCTCTAAAAGCGAGTTCTGCTAATGGCGGCTGGCAGATGTAAAACACAAGAGGGAGCAGTGGGTTGGCTTCATTGACATGCATCACTATTTGGCTGTGTCGGTGTGGTGTGTTCTGATCGAACCCTCCTCCAGTACTAAATAAATATCCAACACAAAGCCAAACGTCTTTCACTTTGTATATCGCAGTCTTGGTTGCCATTTGTCTATGAACTCACTCGCATTACCGTTCCCACGCTCCTCTCAGTTTGTGGTGGGCAGGCGCCAAGCCTTTCGACATTTAGATATTAGGACAGAATTCTGCCTGTCAACATGACAACACGATCAAATTCTATGCAAGGCCAGCCTTCTGCCTACACGAGTGCTTCATCTGAGGTCATCCGACACCTCAAGGACGCTGAAGACTCAAAAGATCAGCCAAGTTCAGATTCGGCGCAAGAGGCGCAAATAGACGCTTTCGCCAGACGCGTGACCCACCCACGAATTTCCTCACTTCGCCTGGGCTCGCAAGCCAGAACGGCACGTGGCATACCAGGAATCACTCCGCCGTTTCAGCCTGCAGCGCCATCTCTGTATAGACATTGGGATCCGGAAGAACCGGACAAGCCGTTGCTAATCTCGCCTTCCTTGGACCCTTCGCCGTTGCGACACTTGGCATTCTCGAATTACTCAATCGGCGCAGGACAGAGGTATGACTAATCGCATTTGACTATGTATTGATATTGAACAGACGCAGCAGCAGGATGCCGCATGCGGTGAGCATGGCCCACTCGGGCTTTCAGGCCCTCATCTTGTGCGGGCCGGGGATTGGTCTCAGCACGTTCACTAGTGTGCCAGGCGAGTATGCCAAGGCGCTCGTCGAGATCGCCAACCGGCCCATGGTGTGGTATGTTCTTGAGTGGTGCTACAGCATGGGAGTTACGGACATTACCCTCATCACACCGCCGTCATCAAAAGACAGCCTTGGGGCGGCGCTCGCGCAGAATCCTCATCTTACATCGCTGCCGTCGCCCAGCCCGAATCTCTTGGCGCCAGCTGATCTCGAACACACGACACCGACGGCAGAGCTGCTGAGATTGCCAGAGGTGCAGAAGCTGATTAAGCGCGACTTCTTGCTCCTACCTTGCGACCTGGTCTGCCAAATCCCCGGGGAGACCTTCCTGGAGACCTATCTCACCAGCCTCGCGGGTCTCGGGGGCATCGGTCTTGGTCCCGACAGTGGCTATGGAGTATCGAAATCAGAGACCAACTTTCTCGGTGGGGAGCGCAGTGGCAGACGCGGCGGGCTTTCGATATGGTACAACACTGCCAACCGTGAAGAAAGTGTGAAGAAGGAAGAATGTGACTTCATGTGTACGACCAAGCTTGACGCTCAGAACTGCCCACCACTTGTCGCGAAACGGGCGACAAAGGACATTGGTATCATGCGGAAGCTTGCGTGGGCTATGCCCATGTCGGAACTGTACGACCAGATCGAGGCAGACAAGGACAAGTCGTGGAAGATCCGCCAATCTCTCGTGGCCAAACACGGCAGCATCAAAGTTTTGACGCAGTACCGCGACGCGCACATTTACTTCTTTCCGCATTGGATCAAGGACTTTGCTCGACTGAACGAAGACTTTGAGTCCGTCAGCGAAGACCTCGTGGGCACGCTGGCAAAAGCAGAATGGCGAAGTCCGAGTTACCGGTCGCGCTTCAGCATCCAGAAGATCTTTAGCACCAAATCAGACGGAGCCAAGGACCAACGACCGCGTGGCGAGATACCGATTGAAGAAGAAGTCGACCTCCTCTCCCTCAGCAGCACACAAACCAGTCTCGCTGCACCTCGTCCACGATGTGCGCCGCATCTGGCGTCGCGCGTGCATACCGACCTAGACGACGGCATCCCGTCGGGCGAATCCGGCACCATGACCACGACCACGACTACCACGACTACCACGACTACCACGACTACCACGACTACCATGACTACCATGACTACCACAACTACCACGACTACCACCCCGATGGCCCCGCCGATCCTAGCCTACATCCTTTCCTCGGCACCTACAGCACCGCTCGTGCGCCGGGTAGACACAACCCCACTCCTGCTCAGCGTGTCACTCTTCCTCGCCAAGATTCCGTCTCTCGAGGAAAGCAGCAGCGCGATCTCGACTCCAAGCTCGAAAGCGGGCGGTCTGCAGTATGCACATGGTCAGAAAGTGGCATCTACGGCCACAGTGGCGCCGCGCGTGACGATTTCGCGCTCCGACAGCTTGATCGGGCCGAATTCGAGTATTGCAACGCAGTGCGTGGTCAAGAACAGCTGCATTGGAGCAAATGTGTCGCTGGGGCAAGGGTGCCGGATTAGCGGGAGTGTGATTATGGACGGCAGCACGATTGGGGACAAGTGCGTCTTGACAGGGACCGTGGTGGGGAAGAAGGTCAAGCTGGGGGCCAAGTGTGTGCTGACGGGGTGTGAGGTGCAAGATGGGAACGTGTTGAGCGAGGGCGTGGAGGGCAAGGGGGAGAAATATTTGCTTGGTGGGTTGGAAGATGAGCTTGACGACGATGGCGGCGACGACGACGACAGTCGTGAGGGGCAGGATCATGATGATCGTGATGGAAAGGAAGGAGGTCTTGATGGAGAGGAAAGGGGTCTTGGTGAAGAAGAAGAAGCTGATGATGATGAACAATAACAGACAGCAAAGAAAAAGGCACAAGAAGATGGCAAGTACGGGCAGACGGGCAGACGGGCAGACGGGCACCATTGGCAAGGCTGACTTGAATAAAAAGTCATCATGTGGCCATCTATTCATGCATCCTCAACCCTGAACAACAGCGCCCGTGTGCTCATCCCACCGCCACTGCCCACTCCGGCCGCCACTCTTGGCCACCACCCTGCCGGCGTCCAGACTCATGCCCCGGTCGACGGCCTTGAGCATGTCATACATGGTTAGCCCGGCCACCATGGCCGCGGTCAACGCTTCCATCTCCACGCCCGTCTTGCCCTCGCACTGCACCGTTGCGGTAATCCTCACTCCGCCATTACTGCTGCTGCTGCTGCTAGTGCTGCTAGTGCTGCTAGTGCTGGTACTCTGCCCAGACGCAGCAGCAGCCACTCTGTCACTGGTGGAGGTAGATGCGGGCGTGGGAGCAAAAGCGAGGATATCAAGCTCGACGGCGGTGATTGCCAGGCCAGGGTGCGCCAGGGGGATGAGGTCAGCCGTCTTCTTGGCCGCGGAGATGCCGGCGATACGGGCGACGGCGATGGCGTCGCCCTTTTTCAGCGTTGCACTTGTGAGCGCGGCGTATGTGCGGGGGTTGGAGAAGGACAGAGTTGTGGTGGCGGTGGCGCTGCGGGCGGTCGGCACTTTGGATGCGATGGAGACCATGTGTGCGGCGCCGGACGCGGTGAGGTGTGTTAGTGTTGGGCCTTCTGAGGGGGGCAAGGAGTGACGGGCGGGAGAAGTAGAGAATGGGCGGCGGTGGTGAGCTTGGCGGAGGGGTGGCAAGACGGGGTGGTTGATGTGGACGGGAAGGAGATGGGTTGGCACGGCGGGGTTGATGGAGCTGGCAAGGGGATGGGCTGGGACGACGGGGTCGATGGAGATGGGAAGGAGATGTGATTCTCCTCCTTGTCGTCGTGGTTGTCGTCGTCGTCGTCGTCGTCGTCGTCGTGAGGGCGACGATGGGCTGGGAACAAGGGGGCATCGCTTGGGCAGAAAACGCATCGAGTCTACCTCGCCCTCTTCAGATCAGTAAGGTTAGAAGAGAGAAGTGAAGAAAAAAATAGTATTCAATTTTTGGGCCCAGGGGGATATATCTATGCAATGCCATTCGTTCATTCGTTCATTCATTCCATCACTCGTCCGCTTGAATCGTTTCCGACAGCCGTACACATACGCCGGTTTGCAAGAAAGGGGAAAAGACCGGAAGAGAATAGATGGATTTCACCCACCAATTAAGATCATTGGCCTGTTCTTCATCTTCTCCAGCTCGCCAAGACCAGCGTGCTTCTCCTTCTTCCGCTTGACGGCCATGCCAATGACTTGAAGCAGTCGCTGCCGCTGGCCTGTCGACAGGCCAAGGGCGTCGGTACGGGCTGAGGCGTCGGTACGGGCTGAGGCAGCATGTCGGCCGCCCATGTAGAGCTGTTTGAGGGCCTCGACGGCGGCGTGGATTGGCTGACCGTCGTTGGACTCACGCAGGATATCTCGCAGCGAGACCTCGTCGCTGCCAAAGAGGCACACCTTGAGCTTGCCGTCGCTGGTGATGCGCAGCCGGTTGCACGTGCCGCAGAAATTGTCCGTCATGCTTGTGATGAAGCCGACTCGGCCGGCGAAGCCGGGGACCTTGAAAGTCTTGCTCGTGTCGTTGGCATGGTCCTGCATTCTGTGCACATCGGGATACTTGCGTCGGATAATCGCCAGCATTTCCTGGTAGGCAATCATCTTCTTCTCCGCCCACTTGTTCCCATCAAACGGCATATACTCGATGAAGCGCACCTCCAGATCCTTGTCCCGCGTCATCTCCACAAAGGGCAGTATTTCGGCCTCGTTGACGCCACGCATCACCACACAGTTGATCTTCAGTTTGATTCCGGCGCCCGTCTTGTTCATGTCCAAGATGCGATGGATCGACTTCATCACCGCCTCGTGTCCATTGCGTCTTGTCATCAATGTAAACTGGTATGGATCGAGCGTGTCGAGGCTCAGGTTGACCGCGGTCAGGCCCGACTCGACCATGGCGTCGAGTTTGCGGTGCAGCGACACGCCGTTGGAGGTGATGCACAGCTCCTTCAGTCCATTGCGGCGCAGTTGTCCAATCTGCCGCATCAGACTGACAATGTCCTTGCGCACTGTTGGCTCGCCGCCCGTCAGGCGGATCTTATCGACGCCGTGGTCGACAAAGACGGCAGACAGATACACAATCTCGGCTGTGGTCAGCAGATGGGCCGGCGGGGACAGCTGCACGCCCTCCTCGGGCATGCAGTACAGACAGCGCAGGTTGCATCGCTCCGTAACCGAGATGCGCAGGTAGTTGTGCTCGCGGGCATAGTTGTCGGTCAGGAAGGAGGAAATGCCGCGTGGCCTGGCCTCGTTCCGGAGACGCTCGAGCCGCTCTCGCCGCTCGAGCCGGGGAGCAGCGGCAGCGGCAGCAGCAGCAGCAGCAGCAGCAGCAGCAGCAGGAGGAGGAGAAGGAGGACGATTCGGCTGTGGATGCGGATGCCGATTCGGATGCGGACTCAGGGACGGCAGAGGCTGAGACGACCATTGCTTGGGCTCGTCTGGCACTGCATCGGCTTGGCCCTCTGCTGGCCGTGCCGCAGTTGCCAGGCGCCTGCGCAGGATGCCGAATGGAAGTGCCGGTGCGGCATGGCGTTGGCGAGCAAACGTCGTGATGGTCTGCCGAGTCACTCGCTCGGCCATGACTGCCACTGCATCGGCTGCAATGCCATGTCGCCTCCGCGTGCAAAAGCCCTTCTTCAGCTGCTGCTAGTCGCCCCAGTGGCCGCAGTCGACGGGCCGATTAGTCAGGTGCAAGCGGCGGCGGCGGCGCCGCCTGCGTCATGCGTGCCTGAGGGTGGTGTCACGTGATAGCCAGCACGTGCCGCCAAATGGGGAGCAGGCCCCGCCCATCACGTGTCCGCGGAGACCTAAATCCGGTGGTCCTTATCGAGCGCTAGTGGCCAAAGGGGTGCCGAGTTCAACTACCGCAAGGAGTCCGTGGGGCCGCTAGCTTGGGCCACACCCGGCCGCACATGCTTTATTTTGGGACCGTGGGCGAATGAATGGGTCTGCACGGGCGGCGGGTGGGTGAGTGGACACGGTGTTGTTGTGAGTGGACACGGTGTTGCTGTGCGCGAGCCTGCTAGTCAGGAGAACTTCTTCTTCCCGTTTCGGACTTGTTTCAAGCCTAGACTCGCCCACTTGCCGACTGGCGCACTGACTCGTCGAGGGCCTCCTGCGTCCCCGGCAGGGGTGTTTCACGCCTGTTCCAGCACCAGGGTGCTCAAGCAGAAGGGCCAGCGATGCCCTGAGCGTGCTGCCAGCAGCAAGTCACCAAGCGCCGCTGTGCCTCAACGGCCGCCTCTCGGAGAGTGTGGCCCAAGGGGTCAATCTAACAGCATGATGTCGGCCCGTGTGAAGGGGTGTATTGCTCGCCACTATGTGGGTCTAAGGTGCTGTGCAGCGACGTCATTGGAGCCGCGTTTGGACTACGGGCGAAAAAGATGGGGCCCACCAGCGTGGCGCACTGCGGATTGGCTCGGTCTTTCTGCCTAGCACAGACTCAGCCACTGGTCGGAGAGCCCGTGCCTCCGATCAAAGGGCCAACTTCTCAGGCGCTATAGGCACCGAGCGCCTTTTACTATCTCTCTCTCTCTCTCGCTCTCTTACTCACACACACACACTCTCTCCTTTCCGCTTCATCGCCTCCATTCACTTCACCCGTCACCCTCACTGTCGCCTGCATCATCTCTGTTCTACGGCATCATCTCTGTCTGCCGCACCACCACCACCACCACCACCACGCTTTTCTTGCCACTGCTCAGACCGACGGCTACGCCAACCGGCAGCAACACGCCTCGGCTGATAACTTTTTGAGCTGCAACTTCTAGCATTTCCCGCTTTCCGCGTGGCCCCCTTTTGGCCTATTTTAGGCAACAGTCAAATCCATCACCAACCCAAGCCAGTGCTGGGCCTTGGATCTTATCCGTCTTCCTGAGGCATCCTTCATCCACTCCAGGCATGTCTCATATCAACACTGCGCTTGAGCCCAGTTTTGAGTCTTTTCTCAACGTCGACAGCGACTTCACACCCGCCTCGGCATCTGCCACACCGCACACCAGCATCCCAACTCTTGCCCACCAGAGCTCCTCGTCCGCGACCTTTGACGGCAGCTCGCAGCAGGAAGTCTTTTCCGGCCCCAGCTTTCCGTATGATGCCTACCGTCAGCAGACCGGTCTACCTGTCGGCGGCCTAGCCAACACGTTTGCCATCAACCAGAACAGCGGGCTCACCCACTTTGACGGCAACAACAGCTTTGTCATCCCCCACGAGGTCACTCACTTCCCCCTGGCCAAGATTGAAGATTTTGACTTTGGCCGCAACCCGTCCTTCGACATGACCGACGTCGACTTCGAAGAGGACTCGCCCTCGGAGGGCCTGCCAGCTATGTTCTACCCCGGAAGCAACACCAAGGACTTTGTGAGCCCCAACAACCTTGTCGCATCCAATGCTCCCCCCACCGCTCCCGTCCAACGCATGTATCCTGGCATGCACAGTCAGCAGGCCGCCGCCAAGGCCCTGCAAGCACAACAAAAGCAACAGGAGATTATCCAGCAGCAGCAACAGCAACAACAGCAGCAGCAACAACAACAGCAGCAGCAGCACCGCCAGATCCCTGGTCAGAAACCTCTGCCCAAGTCTCAGCCGGGCAAGGACCCTGCTGTCGAGGAGAGCATCTCGCGCATCCTCAGCCAGATGAGACAGAAGAAAGACGCCGATGCCGAGTCTGAGAACGCCAGCCCAGTCCCCAGTGCATCCTTGTCTCGCAGCAAGAAGGAAGAAGATGAAATGGACGAAGACGAGCGCCTGCTTGCCAGTGAGGAGGGCAAGAAGCTCAGCAGCAAGGAACGGCGGCAGCTCCGCAACAAGGTGTCTGCTCGTGCCTTCCGATCCCGCCGCAAGGGTAAGTCGTCCCTCCCCATTGTTGTAGTGGATTCATGGCTAACACGTCACAGAATACATCACTCAGCTCGAAGGCGACGTTTCGGCCAAGAACGACGAAGCCAATGCGCTGCGTGTGGAGAACCAGCAGCTTCGCGAGGAAAACAACCGACTGACCGATCTCACTCGCATGCTCCTGTCTTCTTCGGCCTTCTCCACCTTTTTGCAGGACCTCAGCCAGTCGGGTGGGCCGTTAATCCCGACGCCAGCCCCGACCCCGGCCGCTCAGCCCGTGCGGCAAGAGCGGCCCAAGACTCAGCGCAAGGATGTCAATCCGCATGAAGGCGCCCGTCACTTTCAGCAGCAGCAAGTTGGAATGGTCTTGATGCCCGAGAACAACGTTGACATGTCGCTCTTCGAAGCACCCGCCTGGACGGCGCCGGCTGTGCCTTCGAATGACGTGCACATCTACGCATTGACCACTTTGCCTGAAGAGCCTATCATTGACGTGTCCAAGATGTCGCAGAAGGCCCGGCGGGAGGCAACACCTCTGTCGTCGGCCTCCAAGACCTTGCCTGTTCTTGCCGAGATGCCAGAGCATTTGTGTGAGCCGGCCGCCCTGGTGGCGAGCGAAAGGCGAATGCAGTCGAAATGCAAGACTGGCATCAACCTGAAATGCGCCGACTCCTACTCGTCGGAGTCTAGGATGTACTCGGCGCACAGCGAAGAAGGGTCTTGGCACCGACTGCTAGATATGTGTGATGCATTGGAACAGTCGTCGCAGCGCCTCTGCAGTCTGATACCGGCCTCGAAATGAGTCGTGTTGTGTATTTGTCGTGGCGGGAGGAGCGTCTGGCGTCTGGCGGGGGGGCATGGGAAGCACGAGTCTCTACGACAGTGTTCTATCACGATAGCCTTGACCTACGGACAATAAATGAATTTCATTGCAGCCCTAGGCCTGTTTTTCTTGCTCTCTCGTAGCTCTTGACTCTTGACTCTTTGTGGTGTTCTTGACTCTGAAAATTTTAATCTGTTCTTGACTCTTCAACTTGTGCTCTTCTTGACTCTTGACTCTTTAACTTGTGCTCTTCTTGACTCTTGACTCTTCATCCTGTGCTGCGGCGTGTCTCTTGCGTGGCCAGACGCCGAGTTGACGACCCCGGTGCCCATGTCCTTGGGGCGGTGACGTCGGTGACGTCGACAGCAGGCCTATTATGGCCTGAATAAAATTTTGAAAACGCCGTCGCTGCCTCGCAATGTTGACTGTTGTTGCCCGTGTCTTCCATTTGCGTGCCTGTTGCTCAACCCTGCTTCCTGTCGCTCCTTTTGACTCGTTTGTGCCTTTTGTGAGTCGTTGGTACTTTTCGTGAGTCGTCGCCGCCTCTTGCCACCACGCTTCTTTCACTCGAACTCTGGCCCTTCACCCAACCTCTGGCCGTGCACCCAGCCTCTGGCCGTTTACCCAAACTCTGGTCCTTCACTCAAACTCTGGTCCTTCACTCAAACTCTGGCGCCCCGACGACTGGCTGTTGGACGACTGCCGCTCCTGCACCCGACTGCCACTGCCTCTTCTCTGGTGCCGCCACACTCCCGGTCATGGTCCTTCCCCCTGGTTGCCCTCCCTTCTCTGGCGGCGCGTGACGTACACGGCCCTGCCACTCCGGCTACGGCCAATGCACGGACGCGACGGCGGCGACATCACGACCAAGCCCAGTATCTCAGCCACGACGGCGCCGGCGTGCCCACGCTCCGTCGCTTCAAATCGGCGCGGTCAAAGGCCTCGCGCACCATGGCCGCCTCCAAGGATTCGCGCCAGAGCTTTCACCTGCAGTTCGTGACCTCGCCGACGGCTGACACCCAGGGCACCCTGGCTGTGCTGCACTTTGACAGCCAGCGCTACGCCATCGGCCGTATGGCTGAGGGTGCCCAACGTGCCTGTATCCAGCGCGGCGTCGGGATCAAGAAGATCCACACCGCCTTCCTGACCGGCACCACTACCTGGACCGACAACGGCGGTCTTCTTGGCTTCGTCCTCACCTTGGCCGACCTGCAACAGCGCGCTGACGAGGACTTGCTACTACGCGCTGACCAGCCATCGTCTACTACTGCCCCTGGGCCCGCAATCAGCATCCATGGCGGGCCAAAGCTGCTGCACACCATCACCTGTGCCCGCAGATTTATCTTCCGAACAGCCTGTCCTCTGCATGTCCACGAGCACCCGGTGGGCGACTTCACGTGGCCATGTGAGCCGCAGTTCGTGGATGAGAATATCCGCGTGTGGCCCATCGCTATTCCCGCCAGCGACCTGGCCTCGCCCGCCGAGCACACGTCCGACGTGATCAAGCAACAGCAGGCCGTGCGCAGCTCCATCGTCTCGGCCATGTTCAATTCCGACTGGCGCGCAGATCGCCTAGACCAGAGGCCCTTTGAATCCGTCAAGCTGCCTGCCACCGTCTGGCGCCGTGACCCCGAGACGAAGAAACTCCAAGGCACCTTCTGTACGAGCATGAGTGATGCTCCCCACATCCAGCCCGGCGACATGGTCTCTGTCCGCCAGCCCTGGCCCGCATCTCTCATCCGCGAGATTCCCGATGCCTCTAACCTGCCCGAGGGCGTAGCAATGTCGTACATTGTCCGTGGCCATCATCAGCGGGGCGCCTTTGACGCCAAAAAGGCCAATGCGCTTGGTGTTCCGAACAGCGCGATCAGAAAGGAGCTGATCAACGGAAAGCCCATCACCTTGGACAATGGCACCCTCATCACCCCGGACATGGTCATCGGCGCGGGACGGCCGAGCAAAGGCCTCGCCTTCTTCGACCTGCCCTCTGTCGCACATGTCGAGCGGCTTGAGCGCTTGCTCTCGGCAAATCACGGCATGCTGGAAGATGTCGTCGCCGTCGTCTGGACCTTGGGACCACGAGTAGCCGACAGTGAGGCTTTCAAGTCCGCCATCGAGTCCTTATCAACCCTCGACCATTTCATCAGCCGCGCAGACCCCACCACCAATGCCCTGGCTTTCGAATCCGCTGCTGCCTCGGCCATCCGTCTGTCAGAAATCTCACCCTCCCTGTTCCCCGTGCCCCTCTACGACACCACCGAGCCCCAGAAGACGGCCGGGCCTTCTCCCACACACTTCCCCGTTAGGCCCGGTCTTCAGCTCAAGCTCGAGCCGAAATACGGTCGGGATGACAGTCAAGTTCCGCCGCCGCTGACAATCGGCTCGGTCGAGAGGGCACAGTCGCGGGAATATCTTGCTGCTATCTCAACCCTCGACCAGCACGCCATGACGTCTGATGCTGCCTCGGGTGAGCCTGAGATTATCACGCTCGGCACGGGCTCGGCCCTGCCGTCAAAGTATCGCAACGTGTCGGCGACGCTGCTGCGCATGCCCAACGGCCAGGGCAACTACCTCTTGGACTGTGGGGAGAATACGATGGGCCAGCTCCGTCGCATGTACTCTCCGCCAGACCTCAGAGACATTCTGCTCAATCTGAAAGGCATCTGGATTTCTCATCTCCACGCCGACCACCACCTGGGCACGATGTGCGTGCTGCACGACCGCACAGCCGCCTTTGATCAGTACGCCCCGCGTGCAGACCGGTCTATCTTCCTGATGTCGGAGCCCAACATGATTGACTATGTGCGCGACTACGCCTCGGTCGAGCCGTTTGTCACTGAACGCTCAGGACTGATCCCCGTGGTCTGCGACCAGAATGTGGGACCGTTGGTGGACGGCCGAGAGTACGACTTGTCGGCGCGAGAGGGTAGTGCAATCTCGAGCGTGCGCACTGTCAATGTCAGCCACTGCCATAATGCCCAGGCGGTCGCCATCACCTTCAAGGACGGCTTCAAAATCGCGTACAGTGGCGACTGCCGCCCGAGCGCGCGCTTCTGCCGCATCGGCCACGCCAGTGACGTTTTGATCCACGAGGCCACGTTTGACGATGAGATGGAGGGAGACGCGCTCGCCAAGA
Source organism: Chaetothyriales sp. CBS 132003 (assembly GCA_003709865.1). Taxonomy (NCBI): domain Eukaryota; kingdom Fungi; phylum Ascomycota; class Eurotiomycetes; order Chaetothyriales; species Chaetothyriales sp. CBS 132003. The sequence goes on along the minus strand of QRBJ01000055.1, from coordinate 10,082 downwards.
AGCATTGCACCGTCTCCGAGGCCCTCGGCGTCGCTCTACGCATGGAGGCCAAGAACGTGGTGCTCACGCACTTCTCGCAGCGCTATCAGAAAGTCCCGAACCTGTCCATCACCAAGCTTCCCGGCGAGATTGTGTTTGAAGAAGGCCGTGCCAATGCCGCAGCTGGACCGGTGGACGGAACTGAAGGAGGTGGCTACTTTGATTATGACGACAACAACAACAACAACAACAACAACAACGGCGACGACGACAGCATCATCACCACAGACAAACAGTCGGCCATGTCGCTGCACCATGACTTTCTCGACATTTCGGCCCAGCCGCCGTCATTATCGTCTACCGACGGAAGCAGGGCTTCAGACGATGCCAACCTGATGGCCTCGATCTCGGCATCGCGCACCGCCTCGCTCGAGCGTCGCCGCGCCACCGTTGCGGCAAACATGGCCGTCTGTGTCGCTTTCGACTACATGCGCGTGCGCGTGTCGCAGATCAAAGACTGCAAGCGCTTCTACCCAGCCATCGAGGCCATGTTTGCCGAAATGGCGCAGCGCAGCGACGAGCGCAAGGCCGTCGAGCGAGCGGCCATTTCCTCACACATTCGTGAAAAGACCGAATTGAAGGAGAGGGAGAGGGAGAAGATGACCATGAAGAATGGGGGAAAGAAGGACAAGACTGCTGGTGGTGGTGGTGCTGATGGTGCTACCGCTGCTACTGCTACTACTCCCAAGCACAAGGGTGAGGATTAACCCCTGTCTGCTACATCTGTCCTCTTTTCTCTTCTACTTAATCTAATTTAGACAATGATGAATGCATGTTGACCGCTTTGTGGTATCAATAGGACTGAAACGGAAACGCGAAGTTGATGTCGAAACCACCGCTCCTGCCGCTCCTGCCGCCCCTGCCGCCCTCACCTGACCTGACGGGCAGCCCTGGTATCAAACATCTATAAAGCTAAAATGGGTAAAAGAAGGAAGAATGGAAGAATGGCAGATGGCAGAATGGAAAAATGGAAAAGGAAAAAAGGGGGGGAAGGAAGAAAGAGACAGCGGCAGGGAGATTAACAGGAATGGGTGTATTCTACGGTGCTGTGGAGGGCTATATATTGCATATGAATCCTTGTTCCGCCTCCGCTTCCGCCTCCGCCTCCGCTTGCGCTTGCGCTTGCGCTTTCCCTCTCGAACCGCCAAGGCCGCGTGACTGCCAGTGCGGCCATGCCAAAAATTCTCCTCAAGCACACGGCCAGGATCGGGACAGTTTTTGCACAGTGCAAGATGTACATGCTGCTGTGCAAGTATGGCGTCAATGCGGGACGCAAGGGGCCCAGGCTAGGAGTGGCGATAAGTTGACAGCCAGGGCTAAGGTCCGTATGACACATGTCAGTGTCCCGGGGAGCCGGGGAGCCGGGGAGTGGGGGTGTGGGGAGTGGGGGTGTGGGGGTGTCAATGTGCTGAGATGTTGGGAGGCTGGGATGTTGGGGTGGTGTGATGGGTGGTGCGACGGTGGAGGGGGGATAGGGAGGGAGGACTGAGGATGGGAGCTAGAGGGGGAGGACCGAGGATGGGGGCTAGAGGGGGAGGACCGAGGATGGGGGCTAGAGGGGGAGGACTGAGGATGGGAGCTGGAGGGGGAGGGTGAGAATGGGGGCTAGAGCGGGATGACTGAGGATGGGGGCTAGAGGGGGTGGGCTGAGAATGGGGGCTGATGGGTGGTGCAAGAGCTGAACCAAACAAAGCCACAGGCCGCGGCTGCTGTTGTAGGACTAGGAGCAGAGAAACAGAGGCGGTACAGCAGCACGTTTGGCTGGTTGCCTCCGCCCCATCTTCTGGGCCCGTTTCCAAGTTGAAGTGGCAGGACACTGCTGGCGACGGCTCGGAGGGGAAGCGAGCTTCCCTTTCGATGATCCACGCACTGCAAAGTGGCTAAGATCGGAAATGCTGGGCTAGACTGTGCTAGGGTCGTAAGGGTGAGTCGGTCATGAGGCCGGGGTGGGGTGGGGGGGGAGGGGGGCGTTTCGCCAAATGGGCTAGATTTTTTGTGTCGGGGCTCATGACGGATTCATGAGGTTGCCCTGATGCTTGGTCGTCTGGATCTTGACGATTTGGCGTGCCCATCTTGCCGCTCCCCGCGTTCGTTCGGAGAAATCGCGAGCGGCTCGCGTCTCCCTGATGAGTCTTGTAACGTATTCGGCTCTGAAGAAATCGGCCAGCTGGCCATCGGGGAAGGCCTCGCCCAGATCACTGTGTTTGTTAGCAAGTTGCCGGTGGCGAGAGGAGGGAGGAGGAGGAGAAGGAGGAGAAGAAGGAGGAGAAGAAGGAGGAGTAGAAGGAGGAGAAGAAGGAGGAGAAGGAGGAAGAGAAGGAGAAGAAGAAGAAGAAGACGAAGAAGAAGAAGAAGAAGAAGAAGAAGAAGAAGAAGAAGAAGGACGACGACGACGACGTCGACACGACATACCCGATAATGCCCATGCAGGCTCTGAGCAGGCCTTCATTGTGGTTGGTATCGTTGGCGACAGTTTCAAGGAACTGGAAGATGTTCTGCAAGAACGGCTGCAAGACGAGGACTGAAAACTCGCCATCAGCATCGAGTAAGAAGCACATTCGGGCACATGGACTCACCTTTGTCGGTGCCCTTGAAGGCAAGGATCATACCGCCCCAGGCATCGGCAATGCCGGAACGGAGAGAGACGACGTAGTCGAAGAGGTCGAGCGAGACATCTCCAGAGGCCGACACGGTTCTTGCCTGCTCGAGCACGGTCGCCACCGTCTGCGCATACGGCTCAAAGGCAGGGCCAATCGAGGTGGCAATGTCGCCAAAGGTTTCGAGGATGGGCGGCTTCAGCTGATTGGACATCTTGTTGGAGGCCAGGGCCTGTAGCAGGTAGTTCATAAACGTGTCGCAGAAGCGCTGGGCCTTGGCCTCGAGAGCACGGACAATGTCGCTGACTAGACCAATGGCCAAGGAGCACATGTCGGGCACCTCGTGGTTGCCGAGGGCATTGTACAGGAAGGGCACGAAGCCGTCCATGTAGACGTCGAAGGCGCCGAGCAGGGCATTGGCCAGGCCAGACACAATCTGGAAGACGACCTCGGGCACGGTGGAGGAGGAGGATGACTTCAACAATTCGAGACAGACCTGCATGATGGCGTCGGCCATGTCCCGGCTGATGCCGCCCTCGAGGCGCTGAACGATGCAGAGCAGGACGCTGGCCAGGCTGACCTGGAGATCCTCGAGCGCCATCTTCTCGTCGATGCTGACGAGCTGCTGCTGGTAGGGAATGGTGCTCCTCAGGCGCTGAATGATCTCGCCGGCCAGGTTGTCGAACAGGCCCCGGCTTTCATCGGCAGAGTTGGCGACGAAGCTACCGAGCACCTCATATGCCGCCGTGCGCACCTGCTGGTTGGCGTCCGGCTTGACCGTGACGGCGAGCAGCAGGCGCACGCTCTGGTCGAAATACTTGGTCAGCTGATTGGACGAGGAGCTGCCGTCGCCGGCAAATCGCTCCGTCAGGTTGAGGAGAGCCAGGCAGCACGAGGATGCGATCTTGGGATTGCTCTCGAGGCCGTGGAACAGGGCCTCCATCAGGTTGGGCAGGTGCTCGCCGGGGTCGATGCAGTCGGCGCAGTAGTCGCAGATCCGGCTCAGGGCGTACGCGGCCGAATCCTGCACCTGGACCTGCTTGTCGTCCAGCATGGTCTTGATGAGGATGGGCAGGGCCTGCTTGACCAGGGGGTCGAGAATCTTGACATCGGGGCCGTCCATGATGGCGCCGAAGGAGGAGACGGCGGCATCGCGCTGGCGCCAGTTCTGGCCCCGGATGTTCTGCTCGACGAAGACGAGGACGATGGGGACGATCTCGCCGCCGATGGTCTGAGCATAGAGCTGCAGGCACTGGTAGGCGGCGCGAGCCGTGTTGTACTCGTCGTCCGCATCGTCCTCCTCCACCTGCGTCAGCAGATTCAGCAGCACCGGCACAACCTCCTTGGCCGCAATCTTGGCAAACTGGAAGAAGGGCCGCACGAGCTCGGTGGAGCCCTCGTGCTGGGCCTGCTGGTTGTCGTCGTCGATGCTGATCTCCTCCTCGCACACGGTGCACCAGAATTCAATGGCCAGCTTGGCCACGTCCTCCTCGCTGCTCTTCATGCCGCCGACCGTCAGGCCGAAGAGGGCGCGCTGCATGTAGAAGCTCATCTTGTCGTAGAAGACGCCCATGATGCGGTTGAGGCAGCCAAAGGCCGCCGCCTGCACCGGCGTGTCGTGGGCCTGCGTGGCCTCGCAGACGACCTGCATGATGTAGTTACGCTCGGCCTCGTTGTCGAAGTTGGACCGAATGAACTCGGTGGCGTCGCTGAGCGCCGTCAGCGCGGCCAGGCGCACGCCCGCGTCGGGCTCCTCTTTGCGCGCGCCCTGGACGACGGCGGTGAGGATGGCATTGGACTGGCCGACCAGCGTGTCGCGCAGGTCCATGTCGTCCGACTCGCAGATGAAGCCAATGGCCGTCAGGCTGGACTGCTTGAGACTGGCATCGCCGTCGGCAACATTGGTCACGAGCGTGTTCATCAGATCGGGCCACTCGTTGCGCGGCAGCTCGATGGCCGCGATGGCGGCAATCAGCTGGGCCGCCGACGCCGCCGCCATGCCGGGAGCTCGCAGCGTCTGCAGCGCCACCTTGCGCACCTTGTCCTTGATTTCCGGGCTGACAGCCTGCAGCCATCGTGTCTGGACAGCGCGTAATCGGTTGAAGTCCTTGGCTGTGAAGGCGTTCTTGAGCGCCAGGCCGGCCGCTTGACGGACCGGCTGGCTGCTGGCGTCATTGCCAAGCTCGCTGGAGAGGATGGAGAGGTATTCAGACTGTGGAAGACGCGGTCAGGCGTGGTCAGGCGTGGTCAGGAGTGGTCAAGAGTGGTCAACAGGAGTCAACAGGAGTCAACAGCAGTCAACAGCAGTCAACGGTGGTCAACAGCAATCAACAGTAGTCAACAGTGGTCACGAGTGGCCAACAGGGCAGTGCCAAGACAGACAGAGGGGAACAGAAGGGAGAGGGGGGAGAGAGGGCGCCGAGAGTGCGCCGAGAGGGGCGGAGAGGGGGCGGAGAGGGGGCGGAGAGGGGGGCAGATGGGGGGGGAAAGAGGGGGGCAGACGGGGGGAGAGGCTGGCGGGCCATACAAAGTTCTGCTCCTCAGCCTGCTTTAGTTGCTGCTCGGCATCTCCGCGGATTTTGGCATCTGCGGCTTCTTGTTAGCATCTCTGACAACCGGGGAAGGCACCGCAACGCACCTGCCGAGAAGGTGGCCTCCAACACGGGCCGCACATCCATGATGGCGCGTGCCCACAACAGCGCCTATTTGTCCGCACAATCGGCCCTCGCACGACAATCAGCTCGGGGGATCAGAGGACGGCGCAGGCAGTGGTCCCGCCAAAATTTGATCTTGGGGCCCGGCACAGTGCGAGAGAGGAGAAGGGGGGAGAGTGTCAGCAAAGACGGCGGGCGGCGCGGTGGAGAGGAATTGCGGCTGTCTGGGTTTGTCGGTCGGACAGGCAGGCGCTGTTCCCGGCAGGTGCGATGTACACTGACAAGGTAACTAAACAGGGCAAACCCACTTCTGCGCGGCTGCTGATTGGTCCAGGCCCAGTCATACTGCACAGTGCACTAGATTTTTTCACTCTCTTCATGCCTCTGCCTGGAATGCTGCTGCTGCTGCTGTTCTCTGACAGCGTCCTGGCTATGGGCTACTAAACACTGCAAACCCCATCCGCTTCTCGTCAGACACCACCACAGCCGGCGCCCCGTCTTTCTCACCAAGCGATAGGTAGCCGGCCACCATGCCGGCGCCTATCAGCCCCCCAGCAAACGACTGTTGTACTTCCCACGCGCCGTTTGCTGACGATGCGCTGCCTGCCTCACTAACCTCGACCACAGGCCGCCGCAGCACTAGACGGTCGCTGCCTGTGCCCGCAAGCACGAGCAGGCTGCCGTCAGACGCCCACTTGGCATCGTAGACCCGGTCAACCGTAGGCAAGGGCAGGGCCCGACGGGATAGTGAACCACGCTGGGCCAGGACGTTGCTGTCAAGCGCAACGCTCGTGTGCCATATCCTATCGCCTTGGCCGTCGGCGCAGTGAGTGCTCACCATGTGCAGCTCCAAGTGCTGCGCATTCGTGCTGGAGCCAAAGATGCGGCATTCCATCTTCTCGCCCGCTGTAGGAAGTTCTGCCACGTGAGAGAGCAGCAGGCTCTTTCTTAAGCTCTCAGCGACCTGCTGCAGGAACGTGTCTGTCTTTGCGCGCAGCCGCCGGATCAAGGCTCCCAGCTTTGGCAGGCCTGGGTCGCCGCCGCCGCTGCCGCCGCCACCGCGCTTCTGCCTCTGCCGCTTGAAATTGCTGTAGAACTGGTCGTTGGCCTTGACCTTGCCACTGGTTGGCGTGCTGGCGTCTGCAATCTCGCTGCCGTTTGCTTCCACGTACGCCAGGACCCGGCTTTGGTTGACGGGCCCGTCAATGTAGTCCATGACAGTGCGCAGCTCGGCCTCGGCCCCAAACGCCTCTCGCATTTCTTCCCCCCGTTCGCTGTCCTCTCCAAAGCCCTCGACTTCAGCTTCCCACCTCAGCCACTTGATAAAGGCGCTGAACTCGCGGCTCTCGACGCACACATCTCGCAGCACGTCCTCGCACAGGAGAGCAAGGGCGTCAAAAGTCTCGCCAATGGGCCGAATGTCGTCAGCACTCAATCCCAGCCTTGAGGCTGTGTCGTCGAAGCGCGCCAGGCCCTCGAGTCGAGACAACACGACTTGACATCGTTCGACTGCAGGCAGCAGACATTCGCTTGCCATCCTCCGAATCAGGTCCAAGCAATCACTGACTGCCTTCTCCCATCGCTTGAGGCCGCGCTCGCCAACGTCGTCGACTAGCCATTCCTTCAGTCGCCCATCACACTCGCCCGTCACAATCAGATGGTATGCGGCAGTTCTAAAGCTTGCACTCCCGCCGTCATCTGCTAGCGACTCGTTGATATTGGCCAGGAATCGCCGCGGCAGGTCAAAGGCAGTGCGCACTTCTGACGCCAACTGGACTTGAATTTGCTGCAAGTACCTCAGCAGGTTCTGCAGCTGAGTCACTTTGGCCGCGAGTAGAGGCAGATGCTTTGATGTCTGGTTGAGCAACAAGAACTGGACCCGCAGCAGGTGAAGAGAAGTTTTGTGGCCAGCGCGTTCGCTGCTACTGCTGCGCGGCACCACACCGTCTGGCTCAGTTTCCACAACAAAGTAGTAGTCAGACAGTACAGGATGGCCCACGGTTGCCAACGTACGGCTGATTGCGAGACCTCTGGGCAGCGCAGACGAGAGGTCAATGCTGCCAATCTCGAACGAGTCAAACATCCTGAACCAGACCTCGCTCTGCAGCCTTCTGTGCAATAGCATATCGACCGTGCCAGCCTTGGCACCCGAAGAGCTTGAGACGGCGAGGCCTGAGTGAAAGACAGAATCAATAGCAGCGCGGCTGCTGAAAATATCATCGTCCGCCCCCGTGGGTGGCAAGGTTGCCAATTTCGGCAGTGAGGATTCTATGTCGATGCTAGATAATGCCCGAGGAAGATCGGCTCTGGCGATTTCGCTGACCTCATTACCAGTCAAAGCCTCGGGTAGTTGGTCACAAGCACCTCGTCGACTATGTGCCTTCGGCTGGCTGGTGGAAGAATGCGAAAGCCAGGTCAAGCTAGAATCGTGGTCGTGGTCACTGGATGACGGCGACGTGGTCAAAGATGCTGCAGACCAATCTGGTAGACTGGCTGCAGCCTTCGACGAGGGGGCGGGAAAGCGGTGGGCTACCTTACCCGCAAAGGTGTCTAGTAAAACGAGCGAACCGTTGGCCAACGCCACGGCCAACATCCTCCCATCGGCTTTCCAGGCAACGCCTTCAACCGCTTTACCTGGTCCATCCTCGGCAGGGAGGCCGAAAACACGCTGGCCGTTGAATCTCCACACGTCGACAGAGCCTGCCTCGGAAACTGTTGCCACGAGATCCAGAGTCGGGCAGTACGCGGTTAGCCATGGCTTGCAGGCTTCCAAGAGCCGCTTCAGAACGAGCTCCATGGCGGCCTGGGTGCTGTCTTGTCATGCTTCCAGTGCATTCATCATCTTTGGTCTTGGCTTCCTGGTTGTTGTAACAGGTATTGTACGGATTGCATACCCATACCTGATGTTGACTGTGGTGCCGTGTTTGAGGTATTTCCCTATTTCTGTATTTCTGTATTGGCGGCTTGGTGGAGGGCGTCAACAACACGCTAACCCGTAAGCGGCTTAGGTCGGCCCGACCATTAAGGATGAGAGTCCTGATGTGGATGTGGTTATAGTATCAAAGGCGAGATTGACGTGGTCATAGTATCAAAGGCGAGATTGATGCGGTTATAGTAGCAAAGGCGAGGTTGACGTGGTCATAGTGTCAGCGGCGAGGTTGATGCGGGTGCAGCATTTCGCATCCCGGCTTTGTCGTTCGGGTCGCCCGCGCTGGCTCAGAAGCAATGTTTATAGTCTCCCGCGACCCAACACAGGCCGCTTCCATTCTACAGGCAGCGCAAACTCCGTCGAGCATGCACGAATTATAACTCCGACAACATTTCAGTGGAGTCCCCTACCCGACGGCAGCAATGGAAGGCCGGAATCAGCAACTATCAGCGCGGCGCCGAGATCCTTCTTCGGCTTGTTGTGCTCGGCCATGGGCGGTGCCACGCATGAGCACCTCCAGCAGCTTGCCAATGCTGTAGTGCTCCCCGCACACGGAAGCAGCGTTCTCAGCCGTGCAGATGCCGTCCCTGTCGGCACTGGGTGGAATTGGAACTCACGGCAGATGGTGGCGGCGGCAACGGAGCGAGTGGATTTCCATTCGACCGCAGCAGCAGACCTGGCCCGCGAACTTGTCGCGGCCACGCTTCTCGCAGCGAAGACAGGCACTCGGGGCCCTGGAGCTGAGCAATGGGCTCACGGCTTGCTCACCGCCGCGATGTACCAATACAGGCAAATCGATAGGCGCTTGGAGTCCGAGCATGCCGATTTCGGGCTGAAGTGCTTTGACATGTACGCGCAGCTGCTTGACTTGCTGGCGGCGTGGAATTTATGCTGCGAACGGCACCAGACGGGGGCGGAGAATGACAAGTACAGCGACAGCCCAGGCCAGGATGTCGATGCCGGGGCGCAAAAGTCTACGTATCAGCAACGGCTCCTGTCTTTTCTGCCCGCGTGGCCGTCGTCATCAGCGCCGTACAAAGTCGGCGCCGATTGCGAACAGGACCTAGTGTTTACGTCCTTCATCATACTGGCACTGATCACGAAGTTGCGGTACAGAATGCTTCGCGGCCTGCACGCCCACGCCGACACCGGCATGGCGGCCGAGGCCGGCGCTGGCGCGCTGGCAAGCACGGATGCCAGCCTGCTCAACTTGCGCAACGTGAGTCTGCCGGAGGCGGCCTTCTTGCGGCTGGTTGGCACGGCGGGCCAAGGCACGCCGTTCAACCGCATTCATCTGCGGCTGGCGTGGGCGCGCATCGGCTGCTCGCCGGCAGAGTCGCAGAGCATCGGGCGCACGATCGACAATCTGCACGCGTACCACGACTACCTGTTGATGGAAGCAGAGCGGTGCTTTGCCCAGGCTGCTCGCGACGGTACGAAGACTGGCTCATCAGGCTCAAGCGCAGATGCAGGATCAAGCGCAGATGCAGGGTCAAGCGCAGATGCAGACTCAGGCTCAGGCTTAGGCACAGACGCAGGCTCGACAGATGCAAGGCCTGCGGAAAAGGAAACGGGACTTGATGCTAGGGCGATAGTGCCAGCTCCGTTGCTGGCGTGGATTCACTATGCAGATGCACAGGCGCTCAGGCGCTTTCGCGATGGGCTGTCAAAGTCGAGCAGCATCTCCGTTCACGCGATTTGGCCTGAGCTGCTTTCTGCGATCACGCAGCGCTTTATCACGATTGGGCAGCAGCAGCAGCAACAGCAGCAGCAGCAGCAACAGCAGCAGCAACAGCAACAGCAACAGCAACAGCAACAGCAACAGCAACAGCAACAGCAACAGCAACAGCAACAGCAACAGCA
>QRBJ01000054.1:0-171157 GCA_003709865.1 Chaetothyriales sp. CBS 132003 | reverse complement strand
AGTAGTAGTAGTAGTAGTAGTAGTAGTAGTAGTAGTAGTAGTAGTAGTAGTAGTAGTAGTAGTAGTAGTAGTAGTAGCGGAAAATCAATTTTTGTATAAGTCTATGTAGTATTTGTACCTAGTACTAGTCTTGTCAAATATTCTACCCTAAGGTGTGGTTTTGATGATAGTAATGGACGTCACAAAGCGAATTGTGGCCGGCTCTCTGCCAATGTTTGTTTAGAGGGGCCTCGGGAGTCCGCGGATATCTTCCTGGTCAGGTGATGTAACCGAATCAGTTTTCATCCATCTAAGTCGCATTTCTATCGCACTTTCCTGACTTTCTAGTCAATTCACACACATTCTTGTTCCTAAATGTTCTGCGTGCTTCGTGAGTCAAGAAACACAACAGTTTCGAGCATGTCGAATGTCTAGTCTATCTCAAGGCACATTCACCTAACCCAGCCTGTGATGGATTCCTCGCACACATCCGGCCCCGGCTTTCATGTTGCTTGGGATGTGCAGGCTTCCTTTATAAGATCGGAGTGTGCTGGAATTTTTATGCATGCTCCATCGCATATGCTGGACTGAGTGCGAAATCTAGAATGTCTGGATCTGCTCGCCCTCCTTCAAAGCCTGCGGAGCCATGCCGCAGCCGTTTCGGTTCCTGAAGAACAAGACACCCGCATTTTCGCCGGTGGTGCCAGCCAGTGGCTCGACCCACTGACAGGCCCTGAAGTTGTAGTATATGCTCTTGAGGAAGCCCAAAGAACCCCCACGGGTATCACTGCGATAGTGTTTGCCCATCACCGGCTTAATGGCCTCGGTGGCCTCATCGGCATGATAAAAGGGAATTGTGCTGACATAGTGGTGTAGGACATGGGTCTCGATAATGCCATGGAAGAGGTGCCGTCCAATGAAGCCAAATTCTCGATCAATCGTGGCAGCGGCACCGCGAGTGTATGTCCAAACCGATGGAGTGTAATGAGGCAGACTTGGATCGGTGTGCTGCAGGAAGGTGATGGCGACTGAAAAAAAAGAATAGTCAGTAGAGTCGCGCAACAGCAGAGCGAGCGACTTACCTAGCCAGTGGTTGACCCACAGATATGGAACGAAATACCACACAAGCATATTGGACCAGCCCCATGTGCTTCCAATCCAGTACAGGATGCTGAAGGTAATACCCACGCCCAAGTCACTCAGCAGAATCAAATGGGCGTCCTTGGCCTCGAACAAGGGGCTGGAGGAGTTGAAGTGGTTGACACCGGTAAAGATGCCGTTCTTCTTCCCCTTGCCCCGGCCCTCCTTCTGGCTCTCGTGATTGTTGTGACCGGTTACATTGGCGATAAGATACGCGGGCCAGCCTCCTACCTGCTGAATGACCAGTCCATACAGAGTCGTGATGGGAGTATCCTCGGTCAGCTCGTGCAGCTGGTGGAGAAGATAGCCCCTGCGGGAGGCATACTCCTGTCTGGTGTTCGGCACAAACGCCATGTCCCTCTCCATGTGTCCGGTGGCCTTGTGGTGCTTACCATGGCTGATCTTCCACGAAAAGTACGGTACCAGCAGGGCTGAGTGGCAGATCCAGCCAACCGTGTCATTCAGGATTTTGCTTGTCGAGAAGGACTGATGGCCGCACTCATGGGCCAAGACCCACAAGCCGGTGCCGAAGAGACCCTGGACGATGGTGTACAATGCCCAGAGAGCAGCTCTCAGAGCCGTTGAAGGCACATTCTCTGGCGTGAGATACTTGTTGGTGAGGTAGAAGGTAATGGCAAGCGAGGCGATGTCTCGACCGACATAGTACAGTCCGGTGGCAGCGGACCGCTCGAGGCAGTGTTTGGGGATGGCTTTGTGGATGTCATTGATGGTATAGTCTGGGATGGCAAAGCTGTTGCCGTTGGAGTCCAACAGCTTCTGCTGCGGAGCTGGCACGTCCTCCGACGCAAGAGAGGAGAGGGACGTCGACGAGGGGGAGGAACGAGGGCTGTCGATGGGCGAGATGTCGGTTGAGTTGGTGGGAGTCGAGTCGACCGAGGTCAGGCGGCGGAGCGCCATGGCAGAGGAGGGCACGGCAGTCGAGGTCATGGCTGGTGGGAGAGGAAGAAAGAGAGTGGCGGGAGAGAGAGGGTGGGACGAAGAGAAATAAGCGGTGGGACAGCGAGGCAAGGAAGCCAACGCCGACGCCAATGTCAAGGCAGGTTAGCGTGCAGAGAGAGCGAGAGTGAAGGATGGGCAAGGCGGCAAGACTATTTTGTGTAGTAATGGGAGAAAGAGCCCAGCAGACAGACTTGTTTAGACGGACCTGCGTGCCAGTCGGCCCTCGTTTCTTTCTGTTGTGCGCTGCGGCCGCGGCCCATGCTCCAAGAAATTTCTCAACGAAACAGAGAGCGTCTAGGCGCGAGGCCGCCCCAGCGCCCCGATACCACCAGGGACTTGCGCCTAGACTTACCCGATAGTGCGCGCGCCAAGAGCCTGGAATGCCCCTAGCGCCGGCCGGAGGCGACTGGACGGCTCACCGCTCGGCATCGCGCTCATGGCATGCTTCGAGCTCTACGTTCGCGGCCCGCCCTCCCCCAGTTACCAAATCGCCATCGTACTCTGCACAGATCTTGCAGCCATCTGGCATCTATGATTTCTGGTGGAGGAGGAGCGCTTCAACACATGAGTCCACAATTGCCCGAGCCTTGCGTGGCCTAGATGGGAAAACAGACCGGTCCTGGCGGAGAGTTTCCCCATGTGCGAGTAGAGTCCAAGCTAACTCGTGCACAAGCTCCTGGCTGAGCCTGGAGATCTATTTGCCGCATTGGAAGAACCCGTTGCATTCAGCGCCGATCGGGCCCGCTGGGCCCCCTCGTCCACCGCGGGTATTGGCTTGAAGTCACAGCAAAGCCTAGGCTTTGCTTCGGTAACAAAAAGTGGGATATTTTCGAGCTTTCCCCATGCTCTGCTTGGCTGTGTGTAGGCAGGCTGTGGCCGAATCGCTCGGGAGAAATGTTCACATGCCAGAAACATGAGGGAGAAAGGCGAGAGATAAGGGTGAAGCAATACAACCCGGCTGGTGACATGTGAAATCCATTTCACTTGCGTGCGAAGAAAGCCCAGTCTTGAAGTCACCTGAGCCTTTTCCATTCAACCCAAGAAAAAGTATCGGAACCCTGGTTCCCTTGCGACAAGTGGGGGTGCTTGTCGCACCACCACCCTGCTGGACCGTGCCATTTTTTTTTGTTGGGGAGCATCGACTCTTGTGTGGGCACTTTCTGCAGATCCGCTTGGCGGGTGGCGCTGGTCTATCTGGCTTAGTCTCGGCTCGTGCCGCTCGTTCCTGCATTGGTATTGGTAAGGGTCGTGGCCCTCTCTCTCTCGAAGCGCTTTTTCATGCCCTAGTGGGCGCGAATGCTTCCTCATATAGACTTCACCCACCGTCTCGGGCTTGAGCAGCTAGGGCGTGGCCTCCTCTCGCGGCAAAGCCGTCATCACTGCCTAATACTAAGGTCGTCGACTTTAGATTTGGGGTCACGGTCACGGTCGTCGATGCCGACCGATTGTTCATCTCAATCGACACCTCTTCCCACTCCGCTTCTGCTCCTGCTCTCCCCTGTTGTTTTCGGCGACATCTGACATCGACCAAGGGCAAGAGAATTGATCCTGCTTTCTGTGGAATGAGGATGACTCTAGCCTTTGTCGTTGGCTGGCTGGGTGGCAGGTACCCCTTCTTACTTCCCCCAATGAGCCATGTATCTGCCTGAGCAAAGATCTCAAAAATGAACTCTGTCTCGTCCCGTGCCAGCCAGGGTGGAAGCAACTTCTCGATCAGGAGCTCGCAGAAGAGGGCCTGACCGAGGCTTGCAACGCCAGCTGAGCTGGAAATGCCGCCCGTGATACTCAGTACGGCGGTAATGATGGGCGGCCGTGGCGGCAGCTCGACCGCAAGCTTGAGAGTCCTAGTTTGCCCCTTGGATGCATCAAGTTTGATAACATTTCGAGTGCGGTGCCAAGCGGCAAGCCATGTCTCAAGCTTTCTACTGGTTGATCCATCGAGTCCATTGACGATCGTCAGGAAGTCGACGTCGTCCTGGTGCCAGATCTCCATCTCTCGTGTCAGGCCCGCAGCTTCCAGGTCCTGTTCAGTCCAGGCACTTTTGATGTTTTGCACGAGGTGCTTTGACAGAGGCCGTATGTATTGTTCGAAGCCGGCTGCTGATAGATCTTCTTGAAACGCCTGCTCCACGGACTCGAGCATCATTTGGTCAAGACATTTGTACCGCACAAGCAAGCTGAACTTTTGCACCCGGGAATCTGGTGGTATACTCTGCAAGCGCACCGTCCATTGTGCAGGCTGATCAAGAAATGTAATGGCAAGCTGATCAAAGATGTTGTGTGCTTTGGCTTTGATATCTGACCCCTCCTCTACCTCACACCCAAGGATCATGATTGGCACCAGTGTCGAAGGCCCGATATGGAATCGAGAGAACCAGTGGGAAGTTCTGTAGATATCCTGCACATTAACCGAGATTGGTAAGAGCACTTGGGCTTCACATGTCTCAAAAAGAGTCCATTGTTTCTCGCCAGAGCTGTAAGTGAGTTCGCATCTAACCAAGATTGAGGCCTCATTCGCGTTTTCCAAAGTAAATGGCACCACAATCTCAGCAGCTTCTGTCTTGCTAATGGCGGGAAACCGGAGCCAGGTCGCGTCATTTTCTCGGATTACCTCGAGCTCTAGAGCTTCGGTATGTGCAACAGCATCGTAGAGCTGAAGGCGTAGGCCAGCAGTTGCCGCTCGCATTCTCAGTTTGCACCTTGATAGATCATGCTCCATGGCCTGAACTTTCAACGTCACCGTCCGGCGCTCGCCCAGAGAGATGTCGGGCGACGGGGACAATTCGAGAAGAGGGCTTTCTGGTCCAGGGTAGAGGAGAATCAATGGCTTGCTGAGGCTAGGTTGCGCCATGTTGAGATACGCTGTCGCGTTATCATCATTTTCCTGTAGTGTAAGGAAGAATGAAATCTGCCCGATCTGCACCTCGAGTCGGGAAAGCTGAAACCAACCACTGGTAATGACATCACTTTCAAAAAGCACTCTTGTGGGTGTCGCAGAAATTGAAACAGGAGCAGAAGTGTGCAAAGTGATCTCTAGCGGGTCCTGTTTCTCAATGGCGCGCAAGACCAAGCGCATAGGGCATGCGATATGAATTTTTGCTGCAATTCGACTCTGTAAAGCCATTGATACACCAAACCCACCGTGGTTCTCGCATCGGGAGATGCTCCGACTGATATCAACCACTTCGGAAATGATGCTGAGAGGCAGTGTTCGACTCGTTACGGAATCCGCCACGTAAAGTAATTCGTCGACGTAGGCTTGGGCAGAGCTACCAGAGCTACACAACGACGAGTTTTGCAGGCACTGTAAGAGGCACTTTGCATATTCGTTTGGAGAGTCTGATTCCTTTAAACATCGAGCGTAAAGTGCGAGTGCCTGTGGCTGATTCTGAAGAACTCCCTCCTGCTCTGAAATATTGATTAACTTTCGGAGAGATTTGGCCGCCTGGTCAACCTTTGACCAGCTGTAATATAATTTGGCATTGTCGAGAAGGATTTGCTGACTAGTCCTTGCAGTACCGGCAACCAAGGATAGTTCTAGAGCAGCCTCAGAGAGTAGTTTGAAAGCAGTTCGAAAGGATCCTCGGCTAGAAACAGCAAAAGCCAGGGCGGGAGGCTCAAGAATTTCCAATGATGCGTGACTAGGCTCTTGGTCATCACTCTTGTTGCGCATTGGGGTCGACTTTTTGTCTTCCCAAGAACTTGGTCCGCGTCGATGTGAAAGTCCAGCCTGAGATCCCAGGACAGTCAATTTGCGGAATTCGTCTACCCAAGATCGACAGGTGGGAAGGCCTTCAACAAGATCACGAGCAAGTAGCAATAGTCGAGCAGCCCACGCTGCTAGTTGAACTGCACCAGAAGATAAAGGCCGATCTTGACGGACAGGAACATGTGCTTGGTTGGACACACCATTGACTGGCGATTCAGTGTTGCCGGTGCCATCGGGTGACCTGTGTGGGCTCGAGGATGTGGAGAACAGGTCTGAATCGACAGACGTACAAAGACTGTCAGCGCTCTCAATGCTGCTATTGTCGTCGGGAGGAAGAGTATGAACGTATGGCTCAATGGCGGGCTTGATAATGGCTAATATTTGCATCGAGGCCATCCAGGTCCAAGACATCACCATGTTGCCAATTAATAAGGTCTGGATGACGCTGTCCTGGCCGGCAAGACGGTCGCCATGGGCATCAGTCAAGTCAGTCCTGAGTTGGCGAGCGGCGGAAGTGATGAAGTCTAATGCGTTCTCAGTGAGCAAAGCCAAGATAGTCAGATTCACAGGCGGCTCGTGCCCCTTTGACTTTGACTGCCGGTGCATTGAGACTCGTGACTGGGCCAAGAATATTTCCATTCGACGGGTAAAGAGGTAGATGCGCAAATCCAGAACCGACACCTGATTTGTTAAGATGAGTTCCTGGTAATGGCGTCTTTGAAGGTCAAAGGGTTGTGCCCGGGGGTTGGAGGTGAGAAGCTCGGCGAGGGTCATTTCCGTCTCAGAGACATTAGGTTTTGGGTGTTTGCTCCTCGCTTCATCAAGAGCCTGTCTCAGCTTCGCCTTCAGGTCTCGCGAATAGGGCAAGAGGCCGGCAGAGGACTCGAAATCGTTGGATGGCGAGCCGGCTTTCACAAGTGCACTGAGATCAAGCTCCATTTCGTCGTACACACCAAGTGCGTCATTGTGCAGGCCGACACTTTCGAACTCACGAGCCAAGCCTTCCTTGAGAAGGAAGAAAGTGCAGAAATTCCAGCCAGGCAGGCTTCTTTGAGACTCCCGCTCGCGAATATCTTCTTCATATTGTTCCACGCGAGTAGAGAAGGATTTGAGGATGACTTCTTTCAGATTGCTGACTAAGTCTGTCCATTGTTCCTCAATTTCTGTGGCTGAGAGGGGACCCGCAAGTCTTCCTGGTTCAGTGATCCTCACCTGGGACACTCTGGATACCGATGATTTGCTGCTACTGAAATCTGCTCGCAACTTATCATAAAGAGTCGACGCGCTTTTACCCGTCCATTTCGACTTGCTGTTGAGGCTGTCGGTACTTTCAGAAGCATCGAAAGAGATGTGCTTTGATGATTTTGGCTGGCTTGCAGCTGGCGTGTTTGGTAAAACAACATGAACAATCATCCATTCATATGCATCATGGTATTCTTGATTACGGAGAGCACTTTTGGTCTCCTTCTCCAGAGTGTTATCCTTGATCCATTGTTTAATATCCTTCCGGATAGACTCTCGGTATGCGTCTTTGTCATCACATCGCAACAGATACAGTTTGACATAAGGTGTGTCCCTTAACCCAGGTATTTGGTGTCGACGTGAAGCCGGAGTAGAGCCATTGTGAAGATTGTCATTTTTGAGTAGGGAGACTTCGAGCGAGGGGATTGATCGGAGCGGACGAGTAGGGGATTTCCAATGCAGATTCTTGAGAGGAGTATGTGTGTCGAATCTGCTCTTGAAGATTGCTAGAAGGTTGGAAGGATCCGTGCACTGCACTGTCACCTTGGAGGATGGAGTACCTGCTGTCTCCATACTGCAGCTTGCAGTCCACAATCCAGACTCTCACAGGGAGTCATTGTGAGCACGGGCACGTATCCCAGTCGGAGCGCATGTGACGCAGCGGCAGAGAGTCCAAGTATGCGAGAGAAAAGCCATTGTCGATGGGTCTCTGAGAAACAAAGAGGGCAGCAACCTAAGTGACGTAGGGTTAGGGTTCATAAGTGCCAAGCCTTGGGTCTCCGCCGCTGCCTAATTCTAGAGTTCGAGTCTAACTGAAATAGTGTGTCTGTCTGCCTTACTCTCCCAACCACTGGACCGCTAATAGGAATTCTGTGGCAGTCCAGATGTGATGACTCCCCGAGTGTCTGCCTTTTTGATCTGAAATGACTCTTAATACATACATGAAATGACTCAGGTCTGTGTGTGTGTGAGCAAATAACAATATTAATCTGATGGCAGATGGCCAAAAGGACAAGCAGATGAGCGAAATCTGATGATTTCAAGTGATTGATTCCTCTCTATAAGCTACGAGCTACAGATGAGCAGATAAAATAGGCTGCCACCAAGCCTGGCTGCTCTTATCGCTCCTTCCTCCTTGACAATTGAGTCTCCTTCGTTGCTTTGCTCTGATTATCTAATTGTGATCTACCTATCTTGTTTGAGGCGAACTACCTCTCCACTCTCTTAAGACTCTACTAGGTCAGCACACACTTTCAGTGTTCCTGCTTACTGCAAGATCACTCTGATCACCATGGCTGCAGCACTCCCCACCACACTCAGATCTGTCACAAATACAAAGATCATCGAGTTGAAGAAACAGCGTGATGTGTATGAATCTTCCAGAGCTGCGATTGAACAACGGGCCAACAATCGCGGCAAACAGCTAGAAAGGATTGAATCTCTCCTTGAAGGATCCTTTCGCATCGAAGGTGTAAGAGTCCCGGATGAGGACTCTTCCGACGAGGAGGAAGATGTCTCGGCAAGACCGCCCAACGCTCAAAAACTCAACAACCATAGGAAGCTCTTAAAGCAGGCTAGAGTCGACCCTTCTTTCCCACCTGCCGTTGTAGACAGAATTCAGCAGGCTCTTAACAAGGACCTCGAGCTTAAGAGCCTCCAGCACCAGCACGCTCAATTCTACTCTGAACTCGTCACGGAATGGATATCCGATGCCCACGAAGCGGCCCAGGTTCCCGCAGCCGACAATGGCGCCATGTCAACGTCAAATTTTGAGAATGTTGGAAGAAAAGAGATGCACGAGCAACGGACTGAATGGGAGTCCATCGTGTTCTCGGAACCAGCGGTGGATACAGAGGCCATCTTGGCCTACCTTGAGAAACTCTTCACATCCCAAAAGGAAACCAAAAAGGTATTTGAGGACATGAAGAAGAATATCGTTACATTCTGCCATGATCTCAAGGAAAGAGAGGTCTTCACCAGTGACTCCGTGCAGCTTGCTATCAAGGGTCTGCTGGCAAGTGACCTCCTCTCCGAAGATAAACGAGCCATTCTCAAGACCTTTTCGACCAACAAGGAGGTGCTAAAGGAGGTTGCAGATGTACTCCAGATGCGCTTTGAATCGCTCGAAACATGGCAATGGACCACGACTGATGGTGCCATCACGCTGGAACAACGCCGACATCTTAATGGCAAATATCGGGTCTTCATGGATGAAGATGTTCTTGACGCACTCCTTGTGCATCAGATAGGCATGGAATGGGCCAGTCTTCTGAAAACACAGTTCACCATTTTCTTTCATAGCTTTGCTTGGAAGCGCGCTGCCGACACAGTTCCGCTCGAAGCTCGCCATAGACGAGAATGGTTTCTAGGAAGAGACGACAGCACTGATCTGACGTTGCCAAAGAGCCGCCATGAGTCATATGCTGTCGATTATTTCATGACCCAGTTGCCCGAAAGTGCTGATGACGGTCCTCGGGGCTATGGTGATTCTGATGACGAGCTAGGGTCGACTTCGAGAAAGAACCCACTTGAGACGAAGCATGGACTTCTCCATCTGCTTATTACCGAAGCTCTAGTAGCCAGACACCTCCATCCTGAACGACCGCACTCGATCATCCGCTCCGACTACAAGTGGTTCGGCCCATCTCTCCCTCATCCTACCATCTTCACCACTCTCCGTTTCTTCGGTATCGATGATTTCTGGCGAACATTCATTCGCAAATTTCTAGATGCGCCCCTCCGCTTCATTCAAGATGGTGCTGATGGCCAAGTCCGCGTGCGTACCCGAGGAATTCCCATGTCGCACGCATTGAGTGATGTTCTTTCCGAAACTGTCCTCTTCACTGGTGATTTTGCCATCAATCAAGCTACTAGACGCAACCTCTACCGCCTGCATGATGATTTCTGGTTCTGGGGGCCCTTTGACATCTGCCGCCGCGCCTGGCACGAGATGAGCGTTTTCGCATCAGTCATGGGCATTGAATTCAACACGGAGAAGACGGGTAGTGTGACACTTGCGCCTTCCTCTGCCACCGGCAACGATTCGTCCGACGATGATATCTCAGTCGATTCGGAAGACTACTCTGGCCTCCCAGATGGTGACATTCGCTGGGGGTTTCTGCATCTCAACCCCAAAAGTACGCGGTTTGAGATTGATCAAGCGATGGTAGACGAGCACATCAAGGAACTGAAGCTTCAGCTCGACTCCTGCTACTCCATCTTTTCCTACATCCAAGCTTACAATTCCTATGCCAGCCGGTTCTTCACCAACAATCTCTGTTCTCCATCATTGGCATTCGGCCGCGAACACGTCGACGCCATGGTCGCCACCTTTGCCTATATCCAGAAAGCCCTCTTCCCGAGCGGCCGGGTCACTGACCACCTCGCGTCGGTGGCATATTCGCGCTTCGACGTGTCCTCCATCCCCGATGGATTCTGGTACTTGCCCATCACACTAGGCGGCCTCGAACTCCGCAACCCAGTCATCCCCCTACTCGCCATGAGCGAGAGCATGCACCACTCTCCAGTTCGCATCTTGGAAAAGGCCCTCGAGGAAGACGAAGCTCGCTATCTGGTCGACAAGGAAAACTATGAAAAGAAGAACACGGGCAGCGGCCTTGGAACGTTCAACCTCAGCAAGAAGCGCGCCGTTGGCAACATCGACGACCAGCAATTCATGCCCAAGGACGAGTACCTCCGCTACCGCGAGGAGCGCTCACCAGCTCTCGCTAGAGCCTATGGCCAACTCCTGACGATCCCCAAGCAGCAAAGTGTTGATCTAAGTCCCGAAGTGGAGGCGCTGTTCAACACCGTCAAAACCTCGCGCAAAAGGCGCAACGGTGGAAGAGGAGCCCATAAAGATTTCGATGCTGCAGATCCCTATTGGCGGTGGATAGTTGCCGTGTATGGACCAGAGATAGTGGAGCGGTATGGCAGCTTGCAAATGGTCGATCCGGGCCGGGTGCCACTGGGAGTGGTTGGGGTTATGAGGGCAGGCAAGATTCGGTGGAGAGGTTGATGTTGCACGTATCCAGCACGCAAGGATAGGGGCATATCTCATTGCTGCTCGGATCTGCACCAGCAGAGCACAATTGTCATCATACATCAAGCAGAAAACTTTGTAAATACTCTGTGTCATCATTCGACATTGGCAATTGCTCGGGTATCTTCTTTGGAAACCATTCCAACTCCCAACCATTCGTTCATTTGCCCAGTCACTCCGTCGTCAATCACGGCAAATTAGCAAAAGAGTCCAATGCATGCTTGATTGACATGCTGACATGCTTCAATACCAGTTCCGTTAATTAAGTCGTTACTCCTCTTTGCTCTTACGACTTCTCCTCCTCGCCCTCCCCCAGACAGATCTGGGCCTGCCTCAACTGTCCTACGATCTTATCATCTAGCACATTTCCCACCTTCAAATCCATCTTGCCCGTTCTTCCGTTAACAAGTCCAGTCTTCTGCCACTGCGCTTCTCTTTCATTCGTCGGGACCGTTCGTACCACCCTATCCTCACGGTTTTGTTGGAGTACATTCCGTACATCGTCCGCTAGAGCCCTCTTATGTTGGTCAAACGCTTCCAAAGGCAAGATGGAGTCCGGATCCACGGCAGCCGATGCGCCCGCATCGCGGAAAGAGGACAAGACATACGACACAAGCGAGAGCGTGGACACCTCGGTGACAAGGGGAAGGGTGAGTAGGCTGCCGCTTACCAAAGTCGGCGAGGGTGTGCCCGAAAGGGAACCGGTGGCTCGATTGAGCTGTGTCGGAAATTGATTGAGAAAGTTAGAAACTTCATCTGCGACACCACCACCGACGTGGTGGAGGACGGAGAGACAGATGGGAAGGATTCCCTGGCTCCAAACAGAATACAAGAGAGATCCATGTGGACGTCTGTCGAGGTGGGCAATCCCGTTGGGGATATTTTGGAGGCGCTGAGTGAACTTGGCGTTCAGCAGTCGGGTGAAGATGCCTTCGACTGCAAGATCTTCTGCAAGAAGCACAAGGGAGGAGAGTGAAGCTAGGAAGCGCACGGACAGCGTGGCAAAGACGGGCTCGTCATTTTCCAGAAGGAGATGAGACCATGAGTAGAGTGAAATGCATGTCTGGGCAGCTCCTGTGCTAATATAAGCTTCGCTGAGCTGGACAACGAATTGTGAGAGTGTGGGAATCCGCAGAATGGTTTGGCAAATGGTCAAGAGCAGTGCAACGTCTTTTGCACCAACAGTTGAGTCTGCATCGTCTTCCTGGCTCCGATTTCGGTCTTGATGGCGGCTTTGCAATGCCGTGACCACGACTGGAAGGCTTCCACCGACGATATCGCGAGCAATCTCGACGAACAAGGTGCTAGAAGGGTCAATGACCGCAAGTGCTGCTCCCTGAAGACCAGCGTTTGGCGGCGGCTTTTTCGGCTTCTTCTCAGTATGAAAATGCAGGCATAAGAGAAGAATGTTCAGACAGGAGCGCCAATACTGGAGGTCACCATTAAGGATCGCCTTCTCATATGAGCCATTCCGAAACCTGAGCGCATTCCAGGCATCCTGCAAAAGCGAAAGACAGTGGGAACCTTTCGCCTGGGCTGACACTAGGGCGCGGAGGAGGGTCATGGCAATATCAGCACGTATTTGGAAGACAGTATCGAACAGCTTCTCGGCAGGCATTGGCCGGGAATTTGAGACAAGACAGTTTGATACCATCGTGGACAATATTCTGGCGACATTTGTGTTTCGTGCAAAGAACGACGCATGCTCGGCACTGAGATATTGGATGCTGCGCAGGAGAAGGAGTTCTGAGTCAACAATGGACAGGTTGATGTTAGCTCGTTCAAATTCTGCACGGAAACTCTGTGCTCCGGAGCCCTGACTCTTCCAAAACGGATTGTCGCCAATGAGTTTGTCGGCAAGTTCAAGATCATAAAAGTAATCGTCTCCATACGGATGAGGTACCAGGCCGCTGCTTCTGAAATAATCTGCTTCCAAATTAGGATACTTCATAGAGAAATTCTTTTTCAAGTTTGCGTGTAAGGAGATGTTGTAGGCCGCTACAGCAACACCGTTTTCCGCCAGCCAGTTGAGCAGAGGAATGAAGGCTGTAAAGGCTTGTTCATTTCTGAGCGTGATTGAGCGGTGGAAGTGAAGCACAGCCAGTTCTGTCACGAGGGCGGCAACTCTATTATGAAATGCTTGGTCGATTTCTTGCTTGCGGCTTACATCGCGTCTGCAGATCCACTCTATGAGGGCTGGGATGAGCGCCGATTCGGCTGCAATGGAATCCGAGACTGAGGGCCAGTTCCGCTGAGCCTCGAGCAAGAAGTCTAGCAGTGAGGCTAGTTCTTGGGGGTCGACCGCACTCGGCTTCGATAGCGTATTGATGGCTCGTTGCAGGTATGTCTTTCCTTGTGTTTGGAGCTTGGGTGGTGTCTGCTCCTTGCTGTGAGGGCCTGGTGGAGCTCCGGTAATCAAAGCGATTGCTATCCACTGCTGCTCCTGGGTAACAAGAGACGAGTATATGCCCCAAGGCACTGTGGGTTTGATGGGCTGTTGTGGCTTTTCAGACAAATGCCGAAGGGTGTCAAGCCAGGCGACTGACGAAGCAGCACCGAGGTGGCCAAGGATTGAAGTCGCCCCCGGGTGGATGCTGGTCAGAACAGTGGATAGGAGCATGCACGTCTTCTCGGCACGAGAAAACTGCGACAGCGGCAGTCGAACAAGAAGAGGCAACGAGTCGCGTAGTCGACTATGGAAGTCATTGCCCGAATCATCATTCCGGCAAGCACATCGTAGAAGAAGGTTGAGCAGTTGAATCGTATTCTCTGTTGGCGCAAGAGCATTGCCGAGGATATCCACGTCTTTTGGATCAACTACTGCCGACACGAGCTGCTGAAGAAGGGGCCCAGAACCAGGGCTCTGCAGGCCTGGATTCTGGAGAGCTTGAACTAGTGCAGTGGCAGCAGGCATAAAAATGGCCTTGGACGGTGTGACAGCATCAGCCTTCTCGCCAGATCCAAATGCATAGTTGATGGTGTTGTAAAAGGAGGCGGTGACGGAGGCGAAGATAATCTGTTTCTGTTTGAAATTCTGGAAAGACCACGAATTGAGCGCTTCTAGGGCAAGAAGCATAACTTCTACACAGTTTGACAGAGTGGTCCTAGCAAGGCGTTGCCCAGCTGACAATCGGCCAGCCGAAGGAATCGCGTTTTCGTCTCGAGGCGACAGAACGAGGGCAACGTCCAGCATGGTGCCGAAGAGCTGTGAGGATGCCTCCAACAGCCTAAAGTCTTGCGTGGGAACTTCAATGGCTCCAGAGAAGGAAAGGACATTTTTCTTCGCTCCACTTACGCTGAAGAGGCTTGAGCGCGTGATTTGAGGCCATGCACGGCTTGGATAGATCTTGGCGTAGAAGGTGAAGAAGTCCACACAAGCAGCAAGGAGGTCACGTGAAGCGATTGATGAGACCTGACCTCGGGCTGCCTGAAGTTGGTGCTCTGAGAGCTCGAAAATACAGTTGACAAGGTCAACATCTGCGTGTAGCCATTCAGAGCAGTCTTCAAGAAGTTTGTCGCAGGCATTTTGAGCAGCCTCCCGACTCTTGGTAGCTTTGACATGGCTATAGGTATTCTGAAGTAAAGCAACCAGCAATGAGATGACCACAGCGATAATACTGTCGGGATCCTCAAAGTCTGAGACAATGCCGCGTAGAACACCTTCGCGGTGCATTTCGATCCACTTGCCGAGTAAAGCAAATCCGGGGTAAGTGTACTGCCATTTTATGGTAGGGGGTATCGACTCTGAAATGACTTCTCCGATGCTCTTGGCTGGAATAACGATGAGCCCACTCTCATCGACCTCGGTAGAAGTCAAGAGGTTGTGTTGTTGCAAGTCGAAGATTCCCACAGACTGGCCGAGGGTGACTAAGTTGGCGTTTTCATCCTCGCGGATGGTATGATAGGCGGCGAATCCGTCAGTAGCAACTTGAGTAAAGAAGTCAAGCTGACGCAGTCGAAAAGTCACGTATTGGGTGCCTTCGTCATCAAAGACGTTTGCTCGCGCCAGAGACTTGCATAGCTGGAGCAGAGGTAGTGATTCGTAGGGAAATCTCGCCGTAGCAGTGTCGAAGAAGGACTCCATAAGCAAGCGATCTCGGATAAAGCTGCCTGCAGGATCGATAGCAGGGAGCTGGCACTCCAAAAGGGTGTTTTGAGTGGACAAAAGGTCTGGTGAGTAGCCGAGGAGGGGCATGGCCTGCTTGACCAGGTCCTGAAGCACGGGCCAGGTAATTGAGAAGACTCCGACTCGTGTTTGGGAAGCCCATGCGGATATCGAGGAGGCAAAGTCCAAGGCCTTCATGCCCGATAAGGAGTAAGAGATCAGAGAATCAATACTGTCTTCGCCAGCCGGTCCTGGTGGAATTTCTCTGAGGATTTCGTCAAAGACGGATTGGTGACTTGATCCAGCACTGCTGATAGACCATCTCCTCGTGTCTTGGGGGCTCGTCGTGACGGCCTTTTGCATTGCACGATTTTCAGATGTCTCTTTCGCATACGATGCTAAACTTCTGACCTCGTGCAGAAGAAGAGCCCAAGTCAAAACTCCTATACTTGCTGGCAGGCTACAAGCCGCTGCAAAGCTCACAAATGCATCGTGAATAGCCCCCAGGGATTCGTAATCGTACAAGTAGCCGTCTTGGCGCGTCTCTGGATTTTCTGATAAACGGAGCAGAACAGTAGTTGGCTGGAGGAGCGAACCGGACACACAGGCCGAGATGTTGCGTATGTGGGTGATGGCCGTCTGCTGTACGGGAACTTCCGAGTAGAAGTTGGCGAAGTGATCAACATGCCGTACGATGTTGAGCCACTGCAGTAGACCTTCAGCAGGGATGAGCTTATCTGATCGTGTGGAAGCCAAGAGAAGGAGGTCAAGGACCAAGGCAATACTTTGAAGATTCGAGGTTGCATTGCTCTCAGTGAGATCGGCATGATACTGCTCAGGCAAGGACCAGGATTGGCCGGTCTGCAAGGTGTCAATCCATTGCCTTATGGCCTTGCACGTCTCAGAGAGAACATCGTCCAAGGTGTGCTGAGGCGGGTGGAAAGGAGGCGAAGAGACACTATTATCGGTCACGGTCGAATCAGGGCCCGAATCTGCCAACGCATCCCGCTGCAAGAGCTCATTGTAAACGGCCAGCAGTCGAACCTTTTCATTGAGATAGACTTGCAATAGGCGCGAGCGAGTGCCGTCTACTGAATCAAAGGCCGATTCCGACCGATTCAACGGCGAACGCGGCACCAGGCCGAGGCTCTCACAGTCCTCGGGGCCCAAAGCACCCCTTAAGCTGGCCAGTTCGGCATCAGAGAAGCCAGCCCTTAGACATGCCTCCGGGCGGTACTGCCACTCAAGAAGGGTGATACGCAGGGCCTCGGTTTCGTCGATGTTGGCCTCGGTGCTGAGCCACAGAGCGTCCTCCTTGATCTTGTGAATGTCATATTGGTGCGAAGAGGAGGGTGTGATGTTGATGGCAGCGGTGCGGGAGTCAAATGAAGATCGTGATTGCGGTGACGGGGGAGGGAAGGCGGGCACAGGTTTGGAGAGCAACCGCTGTACATGGTCATCGGCGAGGAAGGATGAGCATGAAAAGGGCGGTCGACTGTCATGAGCGAGGATGGCTTGCAAGACGTCGTCCCAAGATCTGTTCAAGTGTCAGCACGTTCGTGGCGGCGGAGAAGGGGAGTGAACGCACAGCAGGAGCACATCACCAGACAAACAGGTGGTGAGATCAGGAAAGTAGGTGCCGTGAGTGGCTTTCATTGTGCTGAGTATGGCGTTGGCTCCATCAAACACCGGCACTCTCTGTCATGGCCGTCGTTGTCGTCGTCGTCGTCGTCGTCGTCGTCGGTTGGTCTTGCGGCGGCGGCGATGGTGGCGGCAGCGATGGGGGCGGCGGCGGCGGCGATGCTTAGAGAGGAAGGAGCGGCACAGTCGTGGCTTCCCTCTCTGTCCACAACGCGGTTTCAAAAAAAAGGGCAGGCGCGTCACTGGCCGGTTAAACTTCGGCGTGATGGCAGAGCCCTGCTCGCTTCCCACCTTCTCACTCAATGTGTCGACACTCCTTTGTAGTAGTCAGGAGACAGTAAAGCACGCGGCCAACAAAACACCCCAGCATGCCTGGCTTCGACTTGATTGACCATTCACCACAACAGCCTGTGCCGGCCCCTAAACTGGCGGCTGCTAGCAATCTCATTCTGATCGATAATTATGACTCGTTTACCTGGAATGTGTACCAGTATCTCCTGCTCGAGGGCGCGACGGTCACGGTGTACAGAAACGACAAAGTGACATTGCAGGAGCTCATAGACAAAAACCCCACCCAACTCGTCGTCAGCCCAGGCCCGGGGCATCCAGACACGGACGCCGGGATTAGCAAAGCAGCCATCCGCCATTTTGCCGGCAAGATCCCAATCTTGGGCGTCTGTATGGGCCAGCAGTGCATCATTTCCGAGTTTGGAGGTCAAGTCGATGTTACTGGCGAGATCTTGCATGGAAAGACATCTCCTCTAACGCACGATGGCCGCGGAGTATATGTCGATGTGCCTCAAGGAGTCCCTGTGACTCGCTACCATTCCCTTGCTGGCACACACCCTACTCTGCCGCCGTGCTTGGAGGTGTCGTCATGGATTGACAGGGGCCCAGGCGGTGGCAAAGGGGTCATCATGGGTGTGCGGCACAAGGATTTTGTGATTGAGGCAGTTCAATTCCACCCTGAGAGCATCCTGACCGAAGGGGGCCGGAGAATGTTCAAGAATTTCCTCGGCATGACAGGAGGTGTCTGGGAGCAGAAGCCATGTGTGAAAGCTGCTGAGTCAGCAAAGCCCATTTCAACGACAAACGGAGTATCGACAGAGGAGAAGAAGACCTCGATCCTGGACAAGATCTACGCTCGACGGCGGGAAGTGGTTGCTGCACAGCGGCAGATTCCTTCGCAGAGATTTGAGGACCTCCAGGCAGCCTATGATCTGGGACTTGCGCCACCACAGATCTCCTTCGCCGAACGACTGAGACAGTCTAAGTACCCGTTGGCACTCATGGCCGAGGTGAAGAGGGCATCGCCGTCCAAGGGTGTCATCTCGCTTTCGACTTGTGCGCCTGCCCAAGCTCGCAAGTATGCCAAAGCGGGTGCAAGCGTGATATCTGTGTTGACGGAGCCAGACTGGTTCAAAGGCAGCCTGGAAGACATGAGACTAGTGAGACAGAGCCTAGAGAGTATGCCAAACCGGCCAGCGGTACTACGCAAAGAATTCATCTTTGATGAATACCAGATTCTTGAGGCTAGACTAGCAGGTGCAGACACTGTGCTGCTGATCGTCAAGATGTTGGATGTGCCGACTCTGACGAGATTGTACAAGTACAGTCAAAGTCTTGGAATGGAGCCATTGGTCGAGGTCAACACGGGCGAGGAGATGAAAATTGCTATCCAGCTGGGTTCGCAGGTAATTGGTGTCAACAACCGAGACCTGACCAGCTTCGAGGTCGACCTGGGCACGACAAGTCGACTGATGGATGGCGTTCCTGAGACGACGATTGTGGCGGCGCTGAGTGGTATATCTGGTCCTGATGACGTCGCTGCGTACAGAACAGATGGCGTCAAAGCTGTGCTGGTAGGCGAGGCACTGATGAGGGCTCAGGACACGGCCGAGTTCATTGCTCAATTGCTCGGAGAGCCAAAAGACGTTCTACCACCACCGATGAAGGAGCTGCTTGTCAAGATCTGTGGGACGCGGACTCCGGAATGCGCGAAAGCTGCCATTGAAGCTGGAGCCGATGCCATTGGAATCATTCTCGTTCCAGGGCGGAAGCGACTGGTTGACGATCAGACTGCACTTGATATCGCGCGTGTTGTAAAAACGACACCAAAGCCTGGCAGCAAAGTACCAAGAGTAGCACAGGTCGGGGCCAGTGGCTTCTTCGAGCATGGCGCTGAACTATTGAGTCGACCTGATCGTGCACAGCTCGTTGGGGTCTTCCTTGACTCGCCGCTTCATCACGTCATTGAGCAAGTCTACAAGCTAGGTTTGGACGTGGTGCAGCTGCACGGGTCGGAGCCTTTGGAGTGGACCAGGGACATTCCCGTGCCGGTGATCAAGAAGTTCTCGCCCACGGACGCAGGTGTGAATGTGCGAGGATACCATTGCCTTCCTCTGCTCGACGCAGGTATCGGCGGTTCGGGCGAGAAGGTGAATGTTGAGGAGGCAAAAGCCTTACTAGCCAAAGATGAAGGCTTAAAGCTCGTCCTGGCTGGCGGGCTCAGTGCTGACAATGTCCGGGCGGCATTGGAGAAACTTGGAGACTTGCAAGAAGGTGTTGTCGGTGTTGATGTCAGCAGCGGTGTCGAGACTGAGGGTAAGCAAGATGTGGAAAAGATCAAGGCGTTCATCAAGGCAGTAAAGCAGTGATGGTCGCGCAAAGGACTCGAATCCAAAGATACTTGAATGTCTTTGACTTCAATGTCAACTGACTTGATCCGGTGCTCTCTTCCCTTCACTTGCTTTGGATGTCCTACTTCTATTTGATCTCATCGACACATTCTGTTGCTCTTTGATCAAATCTCCAAAGAGATCGAACGATGATCTCTTGACCGGCCGGCCTACCACGTTCTATTCTACTAACACCTTCCTACGTTCTATTCTACGAAGATCTTACTGCATTCTATTCTACTAACATCTTACTACGTTCTGTTCTACTAACATCTTACCACGTTCTGTTCTACTAACATCTCACTACGTTCTGTTCTACTAATATCTTTCCAGTGTACTCGATCCAAGAATGCCGCGGCAACCTTTCGCCAAGGTCGTCCTCTGCTCGACCGACGACTTTGGCGCGGACCGGAACAGCCAGATGCGGCGATGGGTGGAATCGAACGGCGGGCGCTACTCCAGCAGCATGACACCCGAAGTCACGCACCTGGTGGCGACAAAGCAAGCCTTCAAGCAGCAGGTCGGCCTGGTCAAGGACGCGCGGCGAAGTAAGAAAACCAAAACTGTGACCTTTGACTGGCTCGAGGATTCGCTCCTCCGGAAGAGCAGGAAGCCACTGCCGACTGACAAGTATGAACATGGGAATCGGAAGAGGAGGGGCAGGAAGAAGAGGCAGAATAGGCAGCCCCAGGGAGGGGAGGCGGTGAAGAATGGTACTGAGGCAGACGAGAAGAAGAGCAATCAGCAGCAGAGGGCGATAAGCAGCAACGCAGAGGCAAAATCGGTCAATGACACGGCTGGTGGATGTGCAGAGATTGCCAAGTACGGTGCGGCTCTCGACCAGGAGGCACGAAGGAATGAACTGGATTGGAAGATGAGTAAGTCCCTTGTATTCGCTGTACTTTGGTGTGTGTGTGTGATGAAAATAGCTGACAATGGCGAACAGAGGGCTATCACATCTACCGCGATGCGAACGGGTTCGCTTACGCAGTCAACCTGGTACGGCAGGATATCCTGGCCAAGTTCAGCGAGCGGTGCATGATTAAGGTGTGTTGCTCGTCTCTTCGTTTCAATGCGTGGCGGGATTGCAGCGCTCTGGCTGCTGGTGCTAGTGCGAGAGATGATGTATTGCGAGAGATCAGCATCTCGCATGAGTCGGGCAATCAGCAACAGCAGCAGCAGCAGCAACAACAACAACAACAACAACAACAACAACAACATCGTCATCATCTTCTCACGATCCCTTCCCTGTCATTCCCCTTCAACACCCCGTTCTCCTCGTACCGCTGCATCCCTTCCAGCCTCCCCGTGCACCTCAACACGCGCACCAACCCGGAGCTAAAAGTGCACGTCTTCGATCCATGGGCTCAGTGTTTGCAGGTTTTTGAGTCGGATGATGACCACGGCCATGACGACGACGATAACGTGGCAGGCAGCAGGCCACGCACCTATGCAGCGGAATGCCGGTATCTCGATCGCAACGGCCAGGTGCACAGTCTGATGGTGGCGCCGCGGGGGAGCTCGCTGGACTTGACAATGGACTTGTTCAGAAGGTATTTCCGGAACAGGTGTGGAATGGAATGGGGGTCGGACGGGGAAGGGCAAGGAATCAGGGGTGGAGATTGTTTCGTTTATGAGGCAGCCGCGGAGGTGGAAGCAACTGGCCCGACATGACGGAAGCAACTGGCCTGACATGACGGAAGCAGCCTGGTTGACTGGCTTGCTAGATGGATGCTGGAGGCGGATGTTTTGACTGAATCTCCACAATATCACATACAGCAGTTAATGGCCTAAAAGAGGCACAATTGGCGTGCTGGTCGTGGCTTAGTCCGTACTCAATCGATGCATCACAGATAATTCTTCTTCCTGGCAGTGCGCGTGTACTGGCTCAGGGCCCACTCAACCTCGGCGCCGCTGGCGTTGTCAAGAGTGCCAGCGCGGATCTCAAAACAGCGCATGGTCATGCGCGGACCAACCTCGGCTAACTCGACCGTCTTCCAGGCGGTCATGACAAAGACGTGGTGGCGGACATGGATGCTGTCGTCGACGTTGCGGAAGGTCACGACGCGGTTACCAAGCCGGTGCGGCCCATCCCGGGGCGGGAAGAGGTGCTTGAGGATGCTTTCGACCCGCTTGCCCAGGCGGGTGGTGAAGCCCTCGAAGATCAGGTGCGGGTAGGATTCGCTAACGGTGCCACGCGCCGCGTTAGGGATGTCGGCACGGAGCAGGACGTTGTGCAGCGAGAAGGAGGCCGTGGGACCATGGGGAAGGTGGGAGATGGTGATGGCAGTAGGAGTGCCACGGTGCTCATGAAGAAGGATAATGTCGCTGAGACTGGCGGCAGCGGCCGAATGCAGCAGCGTCGGCAGGATCAGATTTCCACGGTTGAGTCGGATGGCCGTGGGCAGCAGAAGCCGGATCTCCTTGGAAAAGGCGGCCAGCCGCGTGCTGGGGCTCCGCGATGTCGTAACCAGCGGCCGCGGGTCGGTAAGTCCGGACAACAGACTGTACTCATCGTCCAGGCTCACGCGGGCGGCGGCAGTCTCATCGTCGGCCTTGGATTCGTCGTATTTGAAGTCCCGCCGTAGGGACTTGTCGTCGGCGATGCTCCGGTCCAGTGGTTTGCCGCTGGCCAGTGACCGCTTGAGCAGCGCGCGCTTTTCGGCGATGGAGGCGTCGCGCAGCTGCAGAGCCCGCCGGTACAGATAGTCGCGGCGCTCGCGGGTTTGTCGGCGGAGCATGGCGGACCGTTGTTTAGATGTACTCTTCTTACTCTTTATACAGCCAGACCGTTGTTAGTAATGGTGTAAAAAAAAGTTAATAAACGGCGAACCGTTATACAGATGTACTTTCTTTATACAGGCAGTACTAATGGTATAAAAAAAAGTTAATGAACGTCGGACCGTTGCCAAGCCTCTAGCGCACGACTTCCTGCCCTTGGCGGAGATAGGATTTAGGCGCGGGAGGACGGCGAGGGAAAGAGCGCCTCTCCGCTGCCGCCTTCCTTGCCTTGCTGGCCCGAACACGACCTTCGCCACCGACTGGCACGTGAGAAAGGGAGCAGGAGGGCCTGTCGGCAATGCCCACGGCGAACGACGGATGACTTGACGGTCGTTGACCCGCTTGAGAATCTTCCCCCGCGCCATCTCCATCCCGCAGGCGCCATGGACGCCTTCAGTGCCATGGGCAACCACATGGTGTCCAACTCGGCCGCCGCTATTAACGCCAGCGACGACACCAGTACTGTCGACCCCGACGAGAGCGTGCTCAGTCTGGCCAAGGGCCCCCGCCGGCGCCAGCACGACGACGACGACGAAGACTCGGATGGAATTGAAGAAGATGACCTCGACAGCCTGGCCAGCCATCCGGCCGGCGACGGTGCCAAGAAGCCGGCCAAGGGCGACGACGAGAAGGAACTGCCGCCCCATGCGTGCGCGTGAGTCAAGCGCCCCGTCCTGATATTGACGTTTCTTCTTTGATTATTTATTTGTTACTTCTGTTGTTGTTTTTTGGCCCTTTCTTGGTTCTATGTTTTCTCTCTTATGACTAATATGCCATACATAACCAGCTACTGCGGCATCCACAGCCCCGGCAGCGTCGTACGCTGTCTAACATGCAGCAAGTGGTTCTGCAGCGCGCGCGGCAACACGTCGTCGTCGCATATTGTCAACCACCTGGTGCGTGCCCGCCACAAGGAGGTGCAACTCCACCCCAGCAGTCCGCTTGGCGACACGGTGCTGGAGTGCTACAACTGCGGCACCAAGAATGTCTTTCTCCTCGGCTTCATTCCGGCCAAGTCAGACACGGTCGTCGTGTTGCTCTGCCGCCAGCCGTGTGCGGCCATGCCCTCGTCTAAAGACATGAGCTGGGACACGTCGCGCTGGCAGCCACTGATTGAGGATCGCTCCTTCCTGTCCTGGCTGGTGGCCCAGCCAACCGACCAGGAGCAGCTGCGTGCACGCCACCTCAGCCCGCAGATGATCGCGCGGCTGGAGGAGCTGTGGAAGGAGAATGCGACGGCCACCATCACCGACCTGGAGAAAGGTGCCAGCATCGACGACGAGCCGGCGCCGGTGCTGCTGCGCTACGACGATGCATACCAGTATCAGAATGTTTTTGGCCCGCTAGTCAAGATCGAGGCCGACTACGACAAGAAGCTGAAGGAAAGCCAGTCGCAGGACGGCCTGGTTGTGCGCTGGGATCTCGGCCTGAACAACAAGCACCTCGCCAGCTTCCTGCTGCCCAAGCTCGAGCTCGGCGACGTCAAGCTGGCCGTCGGCGACGAGATGCGGCTCAAGTACAACGGTGAGTTGCGAGCGCCGTGGGAAGGTGTTGGCTACGTCATCAAGATCCCCAACAACGTGTCGGATGAGGTGACCATCGAGCTGCGCGCCAAGGGAGACCACAAGTCTGTGCCGACCGAGTGCACGCACAACTTCACGGCCGACTATGTGTGGAAGGCGACGTCGTTTGACCGCATGCAGCTGGCCATGAAGACGTTTGCCATTGACGAGCTGAGCGTGTCGGGGTACATTTTCCACCGCCTGCTCGGCCACGAGGTTGCGGCGGCGCCCATGAAGACGCAGATGCCGAAGAAGTTCAACGTGCCCGGCCTGCCCGAGCTGAATTCAAGCCAGATCAATGCGGTCAAATCGGTGCTGCAGAAGCCGCTCAGTCTGATCCAGGGCCCGCCTGGCACGGGCAAGACGGTGACGTCGGCCACCATCATCTACCATCTGTCCAAGATCAACGGCGGCCAGGTCCTTGTGTGCGCGCCCTCCAACGTTGCCGTTGACCAGCTGTGCGAACGCATCCACCGCACCGGCCTGAAGACGGTGCGTGTGACGGCCAAGTCACGTGAGGATGTTGAGTCGCCCGTGCGCTTCCTGTCGCTGCACGAGCAGGTGCGCATGAACGACAGCAATGTCGAGCTGACCAAGCTCAACCAGCTCAAGACCGAGCTTGGCGAACTGTCGAGCCAGGATGAGAAGAAGTTCAAGTCTCTGACGCGCGCGGCCGAGCGGGAGATCCTGCAGAACGCCGATGTCATCTGCTGCACCTGTGTCGGCGCTGGCGACCCGCGGCTGGCCAAGTTCAAGTTCCGCACGGTTCTGATCGACGAATCGACGCAGTCGGCCGAGCCAGAGTGCATGATCCCGCTAGTGCTGGGCTGCAAGCAAGTCGTCCTCGTCGGTGACCATCAGCAGCTGGGCCCGGTCATCATGAACAAGAAGGCGGCCAAGGCCGGGCTCAACCAGTCGCTGTTCGAGCGCCTTGTGATTCTCGGCTGCGCGCCCATTCGACTGAACGTGCAGTACCGCATGCATCCCTGCCTGTCCGAGTTCCCGTCCAACATGTTTTACGACGGATCGCTGCAGAACGGGGTGACGATGCAGCAGCGCGTGCGACGCGAGGTCGACTTCCCTTGGCCCGTGACCGACGCGCCCATGATGTTCTGGTCGAATCTGGGCAACGAGGAAATCTCGGCCTCGGGCACCTCGTACCTCAACCGAACCGAGGCTGCCAATGTGGAGAAGATTGTGACTCGCTTCTTCAAGGCTGGCGTGCGGCCCAGCGATATCGGCATCATCACTCCGTACGAAGGCCAGCGCAGCTATGTCGTCAGCTCGATGCAGTCCAGCGGCACCTTCAAAAAGGACATGTACAAGGAGGTGGAAGTGGCCTCGGTCGACGCTTTCCAGGGGAGAGAGAAGGACTTTATCGTGTTGACGTGTGTACGTTCCAACGACCACCAGGGCATCGGTTTCCTCAGTGATCCGCGCCGGCTCAACGTGGCCATGACTCGTGCCAAGTACGGCCTGGTTATTCTGGGAAATCCCAAGGTTCTGGCCAAGCATCCTCTGTGGAACTATCTCTTGCTGCATTTCAAGAATCAGAATTGCCTTGTCGAGGGACCGCTGTCGAACCTGCAAATCTCGCTGCATCAATTTGGGCGCCCGAAGCAGACGTACCGTGGGCCGCAGCGATACCAGATGGCATACAACCATGCCAGCCACATGGCTAGTGGCATGATAAATGGACGCAGCAACGGTGCCCGCAGCGCCGACTATCGAGATGGCGGTGGTGGTGGTGGATCTGTGGTCGGCTACATCCCAGACGACGTGTCATCCATCCACTCGTCTGCCATGGGCGGCGGTGTCGGCGTTGCCGCAGGCTATCCCCCAATCTTCTCTAGCTTCACACCCGACACCACCTGGCCGACGCTTGCTGCCAATGGCCAGCGAACCAATGGCGCCAAGGCACGAGGCGTTCCTGGAAGCGTGGCGGGCGAGTCGACCGTGGCCACGGAGTCGGATATTACGGCCAGCGCGGTCGGTGGCGTCAGCCTGGAGCCGCTCAGCATTCAAGACAACCACCGGCAGCAAAGCTACAACCAGTCCGACCGGCTGAAGCGGTACATTGAGAACAGTGCGCCCGGACTCTCCTCCTTCCGCGGCGGAGCGGTGGCGCGGCCTGCTCGCGGCGTGGCCGAGGATGAGGATGCGCGAAGCGTCAGCACGGCCTTTGCCAGTCAGATTGGTGGCGGATTCGATTGATGAATTGGATGACTCGCACGCGAGCCAAGAAGACTTGAATTCTCTTTTCTGCACTCGATCATGTATCTATGCAACATTGCTTGCACGCACGATAATGGCCTGCAGCAGTCGACACACGGCTGGCCACACTAGACTGGCCAGGGTGGCAATCATGAAGCAAACCTCGGCGACTCGGCCGCGGCCAGAGCGACT
Organism: Chaetothyriales sp. CBS 132003; assembly: GCA_003709865.1. Classification (NCBI taxonomy): domain Eukaryota; kingdom Fungi; phylum Ascomycota; class Eurotiomycetes; order Chaetothyriales; species Chaetothyriales sp. CBS 132003. The sequence continues at coordinate 144,912 of QRBJ01000054.1, read as the reverse complement.
CTCCCAGCCAAGCAAGGGAGGCGCTCGACAGAGGCCCAGCCCTGACAAAAGAGGTAGCTGCTACTGCTAGCTGGCTTGCAACACCAATGCCGCCACCGACGACGCGCAGGACCGACCTATCCATGCGCCTGCACGGACCGAGTGTCGGAGTCGAGCGGGGGTCGAGCGGGCATGGCGATGGTGGAGAGCATTAAGAGTAAGGAATGTGGGTGCGGGTGCAGACGCAGGCTCCAAGGCGAGAGAATGCGTTGAATCCTGGAACCCGGGGGCGGAGGGAGGCAGATTGCATTGATAATGTGTGTGTTTTTGGCATTCGGCATTGGCCATGTGGCTTGCGATGGCCGGTCATGTTGTAGGCCGACCGTTGTGCCATTATCCGCTCGCTTACTTTTTTTTGTTTTGAGGTGCGCGACCGAGTGGAAGGAAGAGAAGATACATGCGCTCACGGCGCACAGATCCGTGTTGATATTTCAGACAGTCCTTTTTTCAGAGAGAGGGAGGAGGGAGGGAGGGAGAGGGCATGAGAGCATGAGAGAGAGAGGGTATGAGAGTATGAGAGAGAGACAGAGAGAGAGAGAGGGTGTGAGAGTATGAGAGAGAGAGAGAGAGAGAGAGAGAGAGGGAGGGAGGGAGGGAGAGAATATGTGTGTGAGAGAGAGAGAGAGGGAGGGAGAGAATATGTGTGTGAGAGAGAGAGAGAAAGGTGGCAGACATATTCAATTCGTCATAGTGGGAAATCGAAACACGGTAGTACATGGTCGTCATAGCTTCGTTTTCACCATTACTAGACCTTGATTTTTTGATTTTTTGATTTTCCCTCCTTTCTCCGGCCTCACTCAACATTCATACGGTCGAGAATCTTGCGCACCTCATCACCCCTGCCGGTGGCGGCGTCCATTTCGGCAATCAACCGCGCGGCTTTGGCCTTGAGCTCGCGGATGACCTTGCGCGAGTAGTCGAAGCTGCCAACGCTGTCCATGTACTGGACGGCATAGTTCTTGACCTGGACATCGGTGGTCTTGAGCTTGAGGATGTTGAGGAGCTGCAGATTGGCCGGGTTGGCGCGGATGGCGTGGATGACGGGGAAGGAGAACTTGCCCTCGGTCAGATCCTCGCACGGGCCCTTGTTGCGAGTGTAGGCAGTCGACGACAAGTTGAGGTGATCGTCGCAGATCTGGAACACCAGGCCCATCAGGTTGGCCAGCGGCACACAGTCCACGCGGCCGCGCTCGACCGACTCGGCCTGCATCAGCTTGACGGCCAGGCGGAAGAGGCCGCCGGTCTTGTTCTGGACCATCTCCAGGTACTCGTCTTCAGTCGGGCACGTCAGCGTGTCGCGCCAGTACAGGTCCATGCCCTGGCCGCGGTGCAGGTTGAGCAGCTCGGTGGTGAAGATGTCGATGGCCTCGTCGCGGTGCCTCAGCTTCTGCAGCTCCTTCAGCGCCAGGAAGTAGACGTAGTTGGCGCTGTTGATCGTTTGCGCCGTGCCGAAGATGTTGTGCGCCACCGGCACGCCGCGCCGGAGCGTGCTGTTGTCCTGCACGTCGTCGATCAGGAGCGATGCCGTGTGCAGCATGCCGACCACCTTGGTGATGACCGCCAGCGAGGCGGCCGGCACTTTAAGGAAGTCGTTAAACGCGCGGATAAGCGCGCTGCGGATGTCCTTGCCCGGGTGGTCTTCTAGGTAGTCGTAAGGGCCGAGGATGATCTTGTCCTTTTGGGCGCTCCATTCTCCGCTTTCGGCAGCGTCTTCGCCTGCATCGCCGCCGCCGCCGCCGCCGCCTCCTCCTCCTCCTCTCCTTCCCGTCGCTGTTTTCAACGTCGTTGCTGTTGTTGCTGTTGTTGCTGCTGTTGCTGCTGTCGCTGCTGTCGCTGCTGTCGCTGCTGTTGCTGCTGTTGCTGCTGTTGCTGCTGTTGCTGCTGTTGCTGCTGTTGCTGCTGTTGCTGCTGTCGCTGCTGTCGCTGCTGTCGCTGTCTTCGCCTTCCCTAGTGACATACGCCGCGCCGCGCCGATCTCGCCCGAGGACATGCTCTTTGCGTGTGTTTTGCCAATGCTGCTGGACCGGTGCAGGAGCGGTGGATTCGGCTGGAACGGCTGAGACTGTCGGGCCTTGGGCGACATCCACGACTCTTCAGGCAGCGGCCTCAGCACCGACTTGGACGGCGGCTGGTGGAGACTGCCATGAATAGCCCCGGCCGAGCTCGACCGCGCCGGGATCGCGTTCGGGGACGACGGATTCTCACTCACGACCGAGGACATTCGCCCGTGCTATTCGCTGTGGTGGCCTGCCTTGCTGCTGATCACGTGACTGGGCCTGCAAGGTGGAAAGGGCGCAACACGCGGCGCGGAAGGAACTGAGAACACGCGCTGAGCGTGCAGTAATATGTAATTATGTTGTGGCTTATAAGCTTCCAAGGTCAATATGGCTGGCTTATATCGGCGTCGAGCAGACAGGCAGAACTAAATGCACAGATGTGATAAGGCAGAGAGAGAGGCCTGCTGCTGACTGCCGGGCCGCGTATGGAAGAGCAAGGCATGGATGGGGTGTTAAGTTCCCTGTAGCCGCCATGTGACCGAAGCTATCGGGTGGCGCCTTGTGTCCTCACAGGGCCAATCTGGGCGTGAGAAGAGGCTTGGATTATTATCCTATCCTTGGTTGGCAGCTCCCGCAGCACAGGTAGACTCCCCACCTCTACCAGCACGATGCATTCTTCATCGTCGTTAGTGGCAAGGGCGCGCTTCCATTCATTAAATCGCTCTAGTATCTCTTTGTGGGTGGGGTGCCTGAAACACGTGACCCGAGCAGCCGTTGCCGTGCCAGACGTATCACGTGCCATTGCTTACCTCTAACCCAAAACGGCAAGATGGTCAATTCCATGCATTCCGACGGCCTCGACAACGACAACGGCAACGAAACGACAACGACAACGGCAAAGAAATCGACATTGACATAGACATCGACATCGACATCGACATCGTCATCGACATCTGCATTGACATTGACATTGACATCGACATCGACCTCGACATCGACAACGACAAAGACAACGACATTGCTAGCTAGCCCTGTCTATACTGTTCTCGCACTTTGTCGCTCTACTATCGCCGTCGCCCAGGATGGAAACGCTCCTCTCGCACTCCTTCGACTACCTGTCGTCGGCCTCGCCGCAAAAAGTCCGCAAAGGGCTGCGGCAAGTCGAAGGCCTGCTGGCGCAAATATGCCTGGCCAGCGCCTCCTCGCCAGCGCCCAACAAGCGACAGTCGATGCTGGCACTGGGGTCCGCTTCTTCCGCAACGCCGCCATCCAAAAAGCTGGCCGACCTCAACCAAGACCTGGCCTTCCGTGAGTTCTACAAGCTGCAGCAGTCCTTCCAATGGAACGTGGCCATGCGGCTGATCGGCTGCCTGGAGCGGCTGCTCGGCAAGGGCAGCAACGGCACCAACGACCTGTTGATCGTGCAGACGCTCGACCTCATCCAGGGCGTGCTGCTGCTGCACCCGCCCAGCCGCGAGCTGTTTGCGCGCGAAATCCACATGACGGTGCGTTTTTATAGCCATGGCCTCCTCCCTGTCCTGCCTAGTCATTGCCAACAAGGACGAGACTGACTTTTTTCTTTCTCTTGTTTCTGTACAGATCTTCCTCGATCTCCTCGACCCATCGCTCTGCCCGGCAATCCAGTCCTCGACACTCCTCGCTCTGGTCACCTCGCTGCTCGACTCACCACTCAATGCACGCACCTTTGAGGCCTGCGACGGCCTGCTGGTCGTCACCTCGCTCTTCAAATCACGCGCCACCTCTCGCGAAGTCAAGCTCAAACTGGTCGAGTTTCTCTACTTTTACCTAATGCCCGAAGCTGCCCCCAAACGGTCAGCCGCGGCAGCACAGCAGACCGACGTGCTGGGTGGCCGCCGGAAGGAGCTGGTGGCGGCATTTGATCGCGATCGACGGAGAGAGACGCTGAGTGGCAACAGTGGCAGCAATGTTGTCGGTTCGCCGTCGAATACGCGCAGCACGGATGAGAAGCAGGCCATGCTCGGCAGGTACATGAGCAATGTCCAGGACCTGGTTGAGGATCTGGCCGAGGGTGGCGGGTTATTTGGGGGAAAGGGTAGATGAAAGCATGCACAGCTCTCCCGGAGTGCATACTGTACCACCACAACCACAAACCGCAGGCACTCACCCGCTACATGGACCAGTTGACATATACAAAAGTCTTAGAAACTGCTAGTGATTAGCCCGTGGTGTTTTTTGGTTTTTTTTTTTGGTTTTTGTTTTTTTTTTAAAAAAAAAAAGGTGTTGCTGTTCTATAGCCAACGATCCAAGGCATATAGATATAGGTGGATCCGGTGTATAACCCTCGGCACTACCCGCACGAGGGAAATAACACTCTTCTCCACAGGTAAATCTCATGTGTCTCCCTGTCTTATCACCAGCCCATCCACTAGTGCCTTCGCCTGTTGCGTCTGCACGCGTCTTTGTTCTTTTACCCTTGGTCTGGACAACGGCCAGTTGCGAGATAAAAAGTCGTCTCCTGGGCCAGAGACTACTATTAGGGTCGTAGCCCAATAGTTCCCATCCCCCATTCGCGATGATCTCGACTTGCAGAGTGGCAATGCAGACCGCGGAAAATGGTATCCGAGGCCACACTGCCCCACTGCCATCCATCACCTCGTTGATGACACCATCGGAGGTCTCTTTTTGGCCATGTTTCTTTCGGCAGTTCTTGGTACTGTGGTTGCGGCGCGCCTTAAATCCCTTCTTGCTAACCCCATTGCTGGTAGATTGGCCGTTGCCCCCGGGAGCACACCGCTTGCCTCAATGCAGACCTGTTCAGTGGCCCATACGGCCAGCTTTCAGCTCCGGTGCCCATTGGCTCGACGGTCCAGTAAGTAGACCGAGGCAGGGGCTTCTCTATAAACTGCTCTATTACGACGCCGACAAGCTTCCTCCTGTAATCTTCATCGTACACACTGAAGTCAGCGGCCTGACAACAATCCGCACGTTCCCCCCCTTTCCCCCCATTTTGGTCTCCTCGACAGTGTTATAGGAGAAATGTGGGGCAGGTTCCTGCCACATCATACGTAGCTGCCTTTCGAGCCGTTGACGCTCCTGCCATTTTACTGCCGTGTTGACGAGATCTTGCAGCCACTCTAGGTTGGCTTGTGGAAAAGCATGACTGGCTTGTGGATCTGTAGACTCCAACGGCGTATTCATGCCTTCTGAAGCTGGAAGTGGTTCCATTGATAGATAGATATGACGGCTATGGCATTACTTCCTAGGACAGGGAGGCGGGAGCAATCGGCGGCAAGGTCCCGGGCAAGGTCCCGGTCAAGGTCCCGGGCAAGGTCCCAGGCAAGGTCCTAGGCAGGGTCCCAGGCAAGGTCCCAGGCGTGGGGGTGAGTTGTGCGTCGATCTGCCCACAATTCGCGTCGGATTCTTCAAACAGGGGTGTGCATTGCCTACCTAGCCTTCTTCTTCGCTCGACCTCGTCGTTTTGCAACTTGGCTCATTGTCACGGGGGGAGAATGAGGTTAATACATGGTACAATTGTCAGATGCTATCGAACCTATCATTGTGAAACAGCGCGAGCGGCAACCAACGTTTGTGCGTTGATCACGTATGATGACTAAGCTTGGCATGCCACATCACGCATGTCAGCTCGGCGCGCTGACATAACAGCATTGAATCAAGATTCACTGCATCGCCCTGGTTATGCGTGAAGCTTACAAGTTGGGAGCAAAAGACGGCACCTCCTCTGCCTTGAGCGCCTCCTGGACAGATTTCCGACTCAGCAATTCTACCACCAAGCTGGAGTACTTGGGGTACTTGGCAGCCATGTCGATGCCGGCGCTCGATGCCCAGCGGTAGAACACATACAGATACGCGTCGACGGCGGTGAATTTGGCCCCCACGGCATGCACGCCTTTCAGCGTGCTCTCGACATAGTCCAAGCTTTGGATCAAATTCTTGAACCCTTTGGCCTTGATCCCCGCGTACGCGGCCTCGTCGTCGGAGTATCTGTGCGGTCGCAAGATCTGGCCCCATGCTTGAGTGTGGACGGAGCTTGACAGATAGTTCATGTACTCGTACACCCGAACCTTTTCTAGATCCGTCTCGCCCATGAGGTGCTTCCCGGGCGCAAGTTGGGCAATGGCCGTCATAATGGCTGGGTTCTCTGTGATGGTATCGCCATTCAACACCAGGATGGGCACACGCAGCTTGGGATTGAGGTCGCGGTGGTCCTCGGGAAATCCCTTCTTCACCGATAGCTTGATGATCTCAGCTTTGGCGTCGGCCTCACGTAGAAGGATGTGTGGTGCCAGTGAACAGGCACCCGGGGAGTAGTAGAGCTTAATGTTGGACATGGCCACACTTGACCGTCGGAGCATGGGCTGACTCTAGGGCTATTCTGCTTCTTAACGGAATTAGACACCACCCCCTCTCTCTCTCTCTCTTTCTCTCTTTCTCTGAGTAATTAGCTCCATGACGACCACCGAGACTTTGGCAGGTCTTATATGTACAAGGGCTTTGCTTTTCGAGACAGATGTGACTAACAGAATCTCCAACAAGGATGACAAAGCCTAGGAACTAGCAGTCGGCTCCCGTGCCCAATTCAGTTGCTGGTATACCGCGTCGCGCCAGAACCAGCAAAAGCAGCGTTGGGCTGCACCCAATAGCTTCTACTATCTCCATCCACGGCTCGCGCCCTGCCTCTTAGTATAGACTAGCAATAGTAGACTAGTGCAGTAACGGTAGCTGGAGTCGAGAATGCTGGCTCAGTTGAGTGTGTGGGGCGGTGTAAAGCAGCCTTGAAATATGCTAAAGCAGCGTGAAATTTGGCACAGCTCTTGCCGGACCTCGTTCCATCTGGCAGCTTTCCAATGATTGTTTATATCTTTTTTCTCTACATCCGGTAGCTGGAGATTTCGGGGTTGGCCTCGGAACCCCTGCTGTACGAGCAGGATAGCTAAGTGGGTGTTCAATTTGAGTGGTTGTTAAGCCGAGAGATATAGTAGAGTAAGACCTAGAATATAGTAGACTAAAGCTTTGAATCGTAGACGAAGACCTTGAATATAGTAGACCGAGACCTTGAATATACTAGAGTAAGACTAGAGTAAGACTAGAGTAAGACCAGAGTAAGACCTTGAATAACTTGGCTGGCAGGTATCTATGTCCATGATCTACAATTCCAGTCTGAGGGGACGGCCAGGGCGTACGCTGCGAATATGGCCGAGGGGAGATGGTGGGTGCCCTGGCAGCATTTGTCATCTCTGAAGGATTTCATAACTACACCGAAATTGACAATGGCTAACATGATAGAGCCAATGCAGCAGGGCGGAGCGGGCACGCGCTAACACCGGACTTGCATGACGCGTGGAACTCAATCACAGTACACGCTTGCACGCGATGAGTCACTCTGACTGGCAATGTCAAGTAAAGTAAATAGAAGAATCCCCTTCAATTGGCATCCATTTCGCATTGAAAGGAACGAAGAAAGAGAGAGGTGTAGAACGATGACGAGATTTCAACCACGCAAAACTACAGCTGCAGTCCGCTACCTTCCGACCACCGAGGCATATGATCGGTGGGCGTCGGTATACGACACGGATGGAAATTTCCTCGTTTCACTCGACACGCAGGAACTGCGCACCCTGTTCCCACGCTTTGTGTCAGAGATTAGCACTGCGCCACCGTGGCGTCTGGTGGATCTGGGCTGTGGCACGGGCAGAAATACAGGCCTGATTGCCGAGACTGGCGGTGTGGGCGAGGTGGTGGCGGTTGATGCGAGCAGTGGCATGCTGCAGCGGGCAAGGGACAGACTGGGCACAGCCACTGGCCGAGACGGTGGTCCAGCGGTGGCATTTGAGCTATTCGACTTGATCAACGACGCGCAACCACCAACGGCAGTGCTCGAGGCCGACGCCGTCGTCTCGACGCTCGTGCTCGAACACATCCCCTGTGATGTCTACTTTGCACAGGTTGCCAAGATGCTCAAGCCAGGCGGGGTGCTCCTCCTCACCAACATGCACGCCGACATGGGCAAGATCAGCCAGGCAGGCTTTGTGGATCCGGCAACGGGCGAGAAGATCCGGCCAACGAGTTATGCGCACACGGTTGAGCGGCTGAAGAAAGCGGCTGAGGCGCACGGCCTTGAGCCAATTGGGGAGATGGAGGAGAGAAAGGTGGACGAGAGCATGGTTGACAGTCTGGGGCCGAGATCGCGGAAATGGATTGGAGTGTACTGCTGGCTTGGCGTGCTGTTTCGCAAGCCAAGGTAGATGATCGGATCGAGTGCGAGCTATTTCGCAAGCCAAGGTAGATGCCAAGGTAGATGCCAAGGTAGATGGTCTGATCGAGTGCGAGCTGTTTCGCAAGCCGAGCTAGATTATCTGATCGCGCGCCAGTGGGGATTGGCTCTGTGAAATGTATTTGCACGGTCCGTTCAATCATCAAAGTACTGCTGGAGAAGCCGGTCACGGTGTGCCACCAGATTGTCGTACTTTCTGAGGATGCTGAGCAGCTGCGGCGTGGCCCATCGCGACTCAAAGCCGAGGAGCAGATGGGTGTATGCAAACAGACTGGCATCGAACAGGCCTGGCTCGGCAGCGTCGAAGAAGAAATTCCTGGTTCCCAGTAAGGTAGACAAGGCCTTGAAGGCCGCGTCGGCCGCGTCGTACAGAGCCGTGCGGTCGACGAGTGGACCGGCCTTGGACAGCTCGTCGAAAGCGGCGGTGCGCAGCTGATTGGCCGTCACCCACTGCACCACGCGGCTCCTCGAGGTGGTGGCGACGTACAGCGGCCACGACACCGCGCCAAAGTTGCCGCGGTCAATGTAGAGAGTGTGCAGCCAGGCCCTGCGGATGTCGTTCTCAATCAGCGCCGCGTATGCGTCTTCCCGCTGGTGACGGTCTTCTACCGGATTCCCCTGGCTGGCAACCCACGCCGGCAACTTGTTGGCCGTCACCGGCGACTTCGGCCCTTCTCCACCACCGGACGCGGGCAGTAGAAATGGCAGTGCCCCGGACGGAGAGGCATGGTTGTTGGATGGGCGAAGGTGCGGCTTGATGCGTCGGAATCGCAAGAAGGCCTGCCACTTGAGGCACGACGGATTGCATGACGGGGCGTTGGCGGAGGCATTCCACGGGTCTTGGAAGATGTACAGGACATGCTCGCTGCGGTCGCGTGGCGATCGCTGGGGAAGCTGGTTTGGCGTAGGTGTGACCAAGGGGAAGCGTTCGAAGAGCTGCCGTACGGGCGCAGGCAACGACAACCACCTGGCTGCCGGCGTGGTGCTGGGGACGGTGGAGTCGTTGGCGGTCATCAAGGGCAGCAGAGCGAGGATGAGGATGAGGAGGACTCTGCCAGAGAACTCAGAAAGCACAGTGTGGTAATAATACCACGCAGGGACCGCAGACAAAAATACAAACAAACTGACACGCTGTAACTTACCGTATGGGTCTTTCAATACTCCCCGATTGGGGCAGTGTCTTGGCGCGTCGCCCTTCTGGCTTGGCCCTGAGTGACTTGCATAGTACAGTATTGTGCACCGTTGTCATTTGGCTGGCGCTGTAACCAGGACGGAGACGGGGACGGAGACGGAGACGGAGACAGAGACAGAGACAGAGACAGAGACAGAGACAGAGACAGAGACAGAGACAGAGACAGAGACAGAGACAGAGACGTGAGTTGTAATGAAACGAACCCAAGGCGAAAGGGAGGTTGGTAAGAAAAAGGCGCGGTACGACTGAGGACACCGAGATCAGCCGCTCCGTCGGAAACCAACATTCTGCACAGCTGCTCAGAGCGGATCTGATCCCTTGATCCCTCGAGTGGGATAAATGCTGAAGACGCGATACTTGCGGTGGAATTACCATCGCAGCCTTAGTGTCATCGTGATCACGCAACCAGGAACTCGGCTCTCCCCCGCCCAGGGTCATTCAGCCTTCTCTCCCAAGGCCTTATTAGCTAATAAGGGCCGAGAACCCTCCCCCCCCGGCCGGCTTTGTCCTCACTGTGCGGCGCTGCAAACACTAATTAACGGACCCCTAATTAACTAACTGGCAACATGAGGCACCCTACGTGACTCGCTCCTTCCGCAATTGGATTCTGGCGAACGGCCGCCACCGGCCTCGATCGCTCTTTCCTTCTGCCGCTGGCCTCCCTGCCCTGCCTCTCCTGCCCGCCGACTCCCCACGTCGAACCCGCACGGGCGACGGCCTACGCCCATCAACACCAACACCATCAACACCAACACCATCAACACCAACACCATCAACACCAACACCATCAACACCATCAACACCATCAACACCAACACCACCAACACCAACACCACCAACACCAACACCACCAACACCAACACCATCAACACCAACACCACTAACACCATCAACACCACCAACATCGACACTCCACCCCGTTCGCCGTTCGGCCTGGCTCTGCCATGCTCTGCCATGTCCCGGCGTTGACCCCAACACCCCCCACGCACCATGCCGCCTTCCAAAGTGACCAAGCGGCGCAGCGACTCGGTCAAACAGCACCAGCAGCCCATCCAGTTCTGGGACGGCAAGACGTACGCTTGCAATGCCTGCAAGAGGGGCCATCGAGTAAAGCTGTGTGACCACGGCAGAGCGGGAAAACTGGTCTCGGCCACCAATCAGCCTGGACGGCCGTCTAGCGGCTCCGACCGCAAGTGCACGTGTCCCAAGTCGTGCACATGCACCGGCAACTGCAAGTGCGTCAAAGACGGCTGTCTGTGTGTGCAGCAGATGTTTCTCGTCGTTGCTCTCAAGTCTCGGCCCAAGCCCGTGTGGATCAACCAAGAACCCGAGCAGACGCCCCAGTGGACGGACGAGAATGGCGAGCAGAAGACGCTGAATCCCGTGTACACCGACCTGAACGGAAACATCTTATCCCCGGAGGAGGCTAAAGCTCGCGAAGAGGAGAAGGAGCGCCGCAGAAATGAGCCGGCCACGGCCATGCCACCGAAGCCAAGCTGCTGCTCATCCAAACCCGCCAAGGCCCAGGCCCAGGCCCAGGCACAGGTCGACGACGAAGCCAGTCCAAGCCCTTCGCCCGGTTGCAGGCACAAACACTCGCACACTCCCTCACAGCCCCAAATCGCCATGTCCAAAGACACCAAGGCGTCCTTCCCTCGACAAGCGCCAAGCCGATGCACGTGTGGCGCCAAGTGCCAGTGTACGCTGTGTCCTGACCACCCCAACAACACCGCCACGCGGCAATATAATGCCCAGCAGCTTAACGCCATGGCCGCCAATCCCAACGGCACCTACATCCCAACACAGTCCATGGTTAATGGCCAGCTATTCAAGCCCGAGGTGCCTCAAGGCTCGTGCATGGGAGGAGAGGCCAGCTATTTCCTCACCCGCGAACAGCCAACTCTGCATGACTTCCACAGACTCTTCCCCGACTACTCCCCGGACGACTTTGTCTTGACGTATCCCATGGACACCTCCACCCACACCTACACCCACATGAACAATATGGCCTCCGCTGCCGTGCCCCCGCTACCTGATATTCACATGCCCATAGACCCCCTGGCCACTATGCCGCCACTCGACGACACCGCCTTTGACATGACCTTTATGAATAACGAGCCCCTCGATTTCTCTTTTGGCGATGCCAATGTCACCACCTTTGGCAGTGCTCTCCATTCTCCCACTCATCTCCAGTCACCTGTTCCACTATCACCTATGCAACCGAGTCAGAGCTGTTGCTCCTCACGACCGCCAGAATCCGACACCACTATCACATCGCCTGACATAGCAGGCTCACAAACCATCAACCCAGATCTTCTTCAAGGTGCACCTCCGTACGCTGCTCAAGTGCAGCCGGCAGTATATTCTGTGCCATCCGGGCCCGACAATCTGGATTATGACCTCTTCGACACCACCCTTCCTCCTGTTTCAGTCGAGCCAGATATTGACATGACTGCTCTACTTGGGCCCTCTTTTCACATCTCTGCTCAGCCTGTCAACCACGTCGTCTCGCATCCCGTCGCAGATCCCTAGCACTGGCCCAACGTCTGAATGTTGCGCCGCAATACGAACGGGCATAGCAACGCCACCAAAACATGGTGCCAACCAAGCCGTAGAGGGGAATCCAACGAATTCTCATTATGTAGACGCTGCAAGACAAAGAGGCACTCGAGCTTCAAGCGCCCATCGCTGGGAGCGCACAGAAGAAGCCCCGGGCTAAATTCCCAGCAAGACCTAGTTAACTCCGGTCTTGCTTCTTCTAATTAGCGCTTATTCTCCTCCATCCATCCTTCCTCTCTGCTCAGCCCATTGCTCTTACTCTCCTATCGCCGACACTGTTCTCAAGTCCGTTCGGCACTCCGTTCGGCAGCTTCGTTTTCTCCCACAACCCATTACTGGTCACCACCTTGGTCTGCTTCCTTTTTCTGCTCGTCGAGCTAAGCATCCGCATCCAACTTTGCTTGCTTTGCCTCAATGCTGATGTACGGCATTTCCCCCTTGTTTCTCCGGAACCGTGCAGCACATCGGCCGGCGTACCCTTTTCATAGTAGCTTTCTTTAATATCGTCGTCGTCGTTGTTGTCGTCGTCGCCTCCACAACCACCATGTACCCCCATCGTTTTCTTCAGCCTGTCAATCTCCGTATGATCCCTGCTATTCCGCATCCGGTGACACCACCACATTTTCCAATCACCGTACTTGTCGTCGCGATATCCTTCCGCTCCGGCCAAGAAGCCCATCTTCTCGACGTATCCATGCGACTGTAACGCGTTCAGACCGCTTTCACTCCACTTCCTCTCGCCCCACAAATCATACTCTTCATCCTCATCTTCGTTTCCTTCTTCCACTGCTGACGCCACCCCCACGCCATCGTCTTGATCCACGCCCTGCTGTTTTTGCTGCTGCTGCTGCTGCTGCTGCTGCTGCTGTTGTTGCCCCCCATGCACATTCACTACCTTCCGCAACCGCTTCGGCGGCGGCCGCTGCTGACCCAACAATCCCACATTCACTCTACCCCAACCATCTCGCCAAAACAGAAACTCGCCACCATTCACCCTCAAGCTCCCCGCCCTTCTTACGTCTCCGGCCGCAATCCTCTTAATGCCCTGCACAATCGACCGGACACAACCCATCAAGAGCGAATGCTGCACATACGACGGCCGCCGCATCCCCATCGACACCGTGCGGTGTGTGCCCAGCAACTTGTAAAGTCGTGTTTTCGGATCCGCGTAGATCGGATATGCGCATTGCGTCACCTTCACATACCACGCAATGAGCGACGGTGCTCCGCAGCCAACGATGATGATCGAAGTGTCGCACCGCCTTAGCTTTTCAGGTCCCAGTGACTTGGATATCTGTCGGATGTATTCTTGGCAGCTGGTACAGTAGAAGTGCCGGATCAGGATTACTAGCACTTTTTTCCGCTCGGTGCGTGCCAGTGCCTCGCCTAGTGTCGTACTCGTGTTGTCCGCTGCCACCAGTTGCACGTTGAGCGATTTCGACACCGTGCTGAGCGATGGTGGTCCATCTCCAATTGGAGGCAGCGCCGTAGGCGTGTTGTACAGGTTTGGTTGTATCATTTAGCTATTATTAATCGAGCATAACTTAACAACGGGAGGGTTACTGAAATTAAGTAAAGACTCCGTCAGTCTTTACCCCGCTCGGCTTATTTTGCTTGTGTCAAAAATGTGGGAAAAATATGTCGCTGTCAAGCTTCGTCGACGTGAGTGGGATATGGACGGACAAACAAAAGGTGAATGAAGTGATGGACGATGGACTTGAATACTTTTTGCAGCCCATCAGTCAATCATTAGTTGCGTTTCACTGTTCTTTTGCACCCACATCTTTGTCAGAGGCCGATTTTTTGGAACAAATGGCCCTTTCGCTACCCTTCTTCTATATTTTGCCCAATCGCCAAACTAGTACGCAAGTCACGGAACCTATCGGCGGCCGTGGAAGATTGGCAAACGGTTCCTGATCGAAGCTTTTTTCTTCTCGCAACTCTAATCTCTTATTAATTCCGGCATGATCGTCAGGTCCGGAAAAGGGAACAACCCGGTTCAACAACAATCACCATTCGCATGTGTCTTCCCTACGAGCGGGAGGAGCCAACGACAAAAGAGAAATGTAATGAGATTAAAAATTTGAATCGGTGCAATGCTTCGGTAATCAGTGGCGCCGGTCTAAAAGCCGGGCTACTGTGTGTCATCAGTTAGCACTAAGCCCCTCGATCAAGTTTTCCCTCCAAGGGCACTTGCGATCCGGTGCAGATCGTCATGGCATTAAACTCTCGCAAATTTGACAACTGATCACCCGTATGCTCCACAACACGTCACAGTGTGAGAGGCTCAATGCCAAGGGAAAAAAAGTCAAAATACGACCTGTATCCTGCGCTCGCAGAATAGAGATTGCAGATCTTTGCCCTTCTTGCATAACAGAAGTACACGCAAGTGCGAGGAGGGTGTACTATTGAGGGGGCAGCCGCTGGAAGTGCATAGCTAGGCGAAGCGCCCTGTGCCGCCCCGTCTTCGTACCGCTAAGGTCCGAGCATGATTCGCCATCATCTCAGACACTGTCAATCCCCAGTCCAGCCATCACCTCAATGGAGGAACATCAGAGCCATACAACCGCCTACATCTTTCAAGAGTGGAAAGGAGAAATCAGAAATCACATTTTACAGTGATATCACCCCTTTATCATGAGCAGCTCACCCACTTTTTGTCAAAGCTGCGGGACCCCCCCCCCACAGAAACTTACACTCTCCTAGCTTCCTGTGCAGCGATAACTGTCATTATGTGATTGGTCGAGTTTGTTCTGTGCAATTGACCACCCTGGGGCCAAAATACTGGGAAAGGATGCTCCTGCCAAGACAGTGGATTGCATTGCGTCTAGGAATTAGCTTCCAAGTCGTACTCTCTGTAACAAGACATGTTCGTTATCAGCAATCGAGAACTCCGCGAGAGAAGAGCAAGAGAAGATAGGAGCGCTCGTGCTAGTGTGGTGGAGCTCGGTCAGGCAAACTCCTATTACAAGCCAGCTTCTTTACACTCTTTCACACTCTTCCCGGGACGACACTGATCACTGATGAGCACCTGATCGTGTTGACCTAGAGGCCAACCTGTGACTTCGTACCATCCTCGTCGTACTCAAGCCCTCATTCTTCAATTTGTCGCTGCTTGATGGTATATGCTAAACCGTCCGCAACCCACAGTATTCCAAGAGCTGTGCTTGCGTAATGTTACCTAGTACATACCATACCAATCACGCATGTCTAATGGTTTAAGGGATCGTCGTTCCAATGGTGTTCGCTTCAGCCTCCCGTTCCTACTTCTTGCTCCAACTATCCTTCTCGCACTTGCTGATCAATCCAAGTCCCCCCTCCCGATCAAATATCCCGTCACTTGACGCCACCAGAGTCCTTGCTGTTGAGCCGAGGCCTCGGGGATTTTCATTGCTCTGCCACACCGCCAGGAGTTGTACACAGTCCCCCGCCATTGGCACGCATCTTTTCTCTCTGACTGCCACAAACACTGCCAGTGATCTACTGCATTCCGCTCCGAAGATTCATGAAAACTTTGGTATATTCTCTATGGTACAGCACGACACCACTGAAAAGTCAGTGCTTCTTGACGGCCAGAAGCTCCCCTCTGAATCAGGACGACGCCACATGGGAATCATAAGCATACTTGCCCTGTTTCGCAAAGTGCATGCCCGCAGCAAAGGAGAATAGCTTCCCAGCCACCATGTATTCGTCCTTCTCTGACCACTCCAGTAATCTTGTATAGAGCTGATCGAGGTTCACCACAACCCGTTCAATAAGCTCGCCTTCATCTAGCCTCTGTTCCGGCATGTGTTCACCTTCCTTGAGTTGAACCTCCATCATCACCAACTGGAGCGTCGCACTTGTCATTCCAGGGTCACTTGATACCACGGGGCCAACCTCGATAATCTTCCCTTCGTAGCCCGTCTCCTCCTTCATCTCCCTGACAGCCGCCTGCTCAGCCGTCTCGTCCTCATCGATTAGCCCTGCCGGCCATTCGATGGTGTATTTGCCGATAGGAGGCCGATATTGGATAACCACCATGGTGCTCGGTGGCTGCGTGGGATGTAGCAGAATATTGCCAATCTCAACAGCGTCGACGCCAGATGTGGATGTTGTCGTCCGCACAGCGACCTCCCATGATCTCGACGTGCCCTTTTGGTCGATATAGTCGACTTTCTTGAGGCTGACCCACTTGGCCTGCGACGAATCGAGGTCTTTGACTGAGATAATATGAGGGACTTGCTGTGTGGAAATCATTGCAAATTTCAGTTGCCCGCCTGGATGGCTTTGGTAAGGATTGAGGGACTCTTGAAAATGTGCCAGAAAGCGGAAATTGCCAAGAAGGTACGTGGTCCTACCCCTGTTTTTTTCGTACGGGCGCTAATTCGATGGTGCGCAAACAAAACAATGTTGCTTGCGGCTGGATTTAGAAACTTCTTATTTGCTGCTAATTTGTCGCCAAGATAGTGCCCGAATGCAGGTGCCGCAAAACCAGGGGTAGAACCACGTAGCGTTTGCTAGAGAAGAAAGAACCACGTAGCTTTTGCCAGAGAAGAAAGAATGCTTTGTTTGCCTGTGACGTCATCGCCGAATCGCGACAACAAGGATCTAGCCAGAGGTGTGTATTCACGAAGGACATGAGACTCCATGGCTCCAAATCTATTTCATCCAACAAGAATGACAGCACTGGCTCACTCAGTCACCTCTCGAAACCAGCATTTGACCTTTTCGCTCGAGTAATATGGCAAGAATGCATCCTTCCAATCCATGTTTCCATCTTCATCAAGCCTGAGCTCTTGCTCTTGGACAGGTTCAATCTCCAACCTCTTCGCCAGGGCAGCGAGGGCATAGTACAATTCACACCAAGCCACGTTGATTGCCAGACGCATCCTTGGTCCTTTTGAAAAGACAACGAGGTACTTGTCCAGCTCCTGGGCCTTATCCCCAACAAGTCCCCATCCTTTGCCAGCTCATAAATGCCAACATAGGGCACATTGCCTGACGTGTCAGTCCCGGCAAAAATCATGGTCTGCGCCTCTTCATACAAGCTCTGTTTCGCTGGCACTATTTCGCTGGCACTATTTCCCTATGCACACTTGGTGATAAATCGTCTGTCTTCCATCATTCGCATCTGCCACTAGCAGATTTTGATCGTTGTAGACCTCATCAACCTGTCCCCTCAAAATCCACTGCAGCTCCAGCAACCCCTTCGTATCGGGGCTCGGCTTCAAACGCAGCCAGTCTGGCATATTGAATAGACACCACATCACCAGCCTCAAATATCTCAAAAACCGCCCAACCACAATTCCTACTATACATCGCCACCACCACGGACGCCTTAAAATCCTGCGTGTCCAACGCGCTCACAGTCTTTCCAAAGCAAAACATCATAATCGAATCGACTGCGAAACATCTCATTGCATAAAAGACATCAGATGCCAAGCCCTCGCTATTCCTCCTTCCCAGAACGCCTACTGACTCCCCGACTTTCTCCCTGATCAATCCTTGCATCCCGCTACTGCAGATAGTCTGCCGCGAGAACAATGGCTGCAGCACATGCTTGCGCGCCTTGCTCTCTCTGCACGTTAGATACCTAAAACTCGTCTGCTCCTTGCTAAATGCATCGCAGAGCTGCTTCTCCTTGTCCTACCGGGTTGCCTCATTGTAAATGTTGAAGGAAGCCTACGGTATTGACCAGTGCAATTCATTAGTGCCCACGCGCACCACATCACCGTAGCTAGAGTGCAGCTACTGTAGGTGGTGGGTCCAGGACCGAGAGCAATTCAGCTCGATGTATAGTTTGTAGAAGCCTATGGTGCGTGCGCGCGCAGGACCAGGGATGCGAAACAGCGGGTGCAGGAAGAAGTTGTAGATGATCAGTGAGACGAGGTAGCTTGGGACGGCAAGGAAAAGTAGGGAGAGGAGAGGTATGGCGGAGCAGGACGGAAGCATCACATTGGCTTTGACGGGAAATGAATCAATGATCAGGAGCTCCCTCTTTCTGGCCAAGAGGTACTGAGGGCATAGCTTGTACCGAGTTTAATGATATCCCTGGCCTGGACCTCGGCTTGGGATATAATACTGTATAAAAGTATCGATAATATTGATTGTCAGATTGTATCAGCTCGAAACTTGACTGTCTTGGCGTCGTATCGGTTTGCCGAAAATTCGACTTGGCACTGGGTCCAGACTCCTGATGCTGCATGTATTTGACATAAACCCTGTTTGCCACGCATTCTCAATCTGTGAAAGATCTTTTTCTTGATCATAGAGGGGTTAGAAAATCAGCATGGCTCTTTCCAAGTTGACGAAAAATCAAAACTGGGCATGCTGGAGAATTTACCTGTCTACCTGCATATAAGTTAACTAGTAGAGACGACACAAACAAGCACCAATCCCGACTGACTCACGGTATTATGGACCCAATTTCGCTTGCAACGACAGTAATTCCCCTCGTGGCACTTGCAGGCTCCTGTCTCGTGCGATGCTATCGCTATGGTTGCACAGTTACAGATGCTCCGGCTGAGTGTAAGAAGCTTACCGAGGAGCTCACATCTCTCAGTGGCGTCTTGGTTGCCGTCCAGGCAATCGCACAAGATGACGCTGCTCGTCGACTTGACTCCGGGGGGTATATTGAAAGCCTGTTTGCCGAGTGCCAGAGCGCTCTTACCGATACTCTGAAGCAAATTGAACACGCCTTGATGGTAAAGGAGAAAGGGCAAGGGCACGCCAAGATACGAGCAATGAAATTAGCCAAGCAGGTGCTATGGCCGCTCAGACAAGAGGAAACGCTGGCCTTGATCGCCAGGGTCGAGCGGGTGAAGACAAAGTTAAGCATGACGCTAACGACAGTTTCAACTCAGTTAATATTACAGCAACAATCGATGATGCAGCAAGTAGCCAGCAATGTCCAGAATATTGCGAGTCATTTGCAGACTGAAAGAGAGACTGCTATACGGGAGAAGGTACTGAATTGGCTGACTCAGCATGACCCTGATATAGCACATCAGAGAGCACTGCGCCTGCATTGTGACGATACATGTGCTTGGATTCAGCAGGAAAAAGCCTTCCAACAATGGCTCAAATCGATGGAGCATTCGGCCTTATGGCTTCACGGACTCGCAGGCTACGGCAAGACCGTCATGACTTCCTTTGTCATTCAAAACTTGGTTGATTGCCTGGACCTGGCACGAGTGGCGATCGCATACTACTATTTTGACGCCAGTGACTCCAACTCTTTGTCCCTGCGGACATTTCTAGCGTCAATCGTGCGGCAGTATTGTGCTAGAATGCCTTCGCTACCAGACCGCATCGTGACAGAGTTTGACGCACAGGAGGCCAAATATGGATCCTCACGCCAACTAGGCGTGGAAGAATTGGCCAGTATCTTGGGTGATCTGTTACCCGCTCAACCATCCAATATCATTGTAGTCGACGGAATGGACGAGTCGCCGGAGCAAGAAGCGGTCTGTGAGCTGCTCAATATGCTCGCTGAAGCCGGTGATCTTGTACATATCTTCGCAAGCAGTCGTCCAGAAGCTGCGATTCGCCGACAGCTGACGCAGTTTACCGAAATTGAGTTGACGGACAAAGCACTCGAGGGCGACATTGGCAGGTACGTCAGATCAAGGATGAAATCAGAACCGAGGCTCTCACGACTGAGTGATGGATTGAAAGAGCATGTTCAGCAGACAATTCAAGCGCGGTCTCATGGCATGTTTCGGTGGGCGCAATGCCAGCTCGACGATATATCAAAGCTACGGACTGATCGAGCAGTGCGCCAGGCGCTAAGCTCTCTGCCACAGAACATTGGTGATTTATATTCGTTGATGCTGTCTCGGATTCCCCAAGTGGATTGTATTTTGGCAAAACGAGCATTAATGATTATGGCGCTGTCTCCGACCTTGCTAAATCTTGATGCTGTTGCAGAGGCGGCTGTATTTGACCCAGATCGGGGTTGCATAGACGTTGATGACAGGCTTGCAGATCCGGCCGATATTCTTGAGATATGTGGTAGTCTGATAGCTTTCGATCCCACGGCCAAAGAAATACGACTGGCTCACCACTCGGTCAGAGAATGCCTGGAGCGTCTGGACCCTGCTGCAAGTATGTTCGCGATACCCGAGTTACATTGTCACACACTAATGGCCATCACTTGCCTCAAATATCTGCTGATGGACGACTTCGAGAGTGGGATGGTTGGGTCGTTCAACGAATTGATTGAACTCCTTCAGAGGTTTCCATTGCTATCGTATGCCGCAGATCAAGCGTGCTACCATATCCGCAAATCCAAATGCGAAGGCGAGCTCCAGCCACTTATTCTACAGCTGTTCTCCAAGGAGCCCAACCCCAAGTTCATGCTGTGGCTGCAAGTTGTTCTATGTGGGAAACCTTCGCGCGGTGTCTTCCAGATCCCTGGATTCCATCATATCAAGCCTCAGCCATTGTACTACGCTTCGTCGTATGGCCTCGTTGAGACGGTCAAGAGCCTTGTTCAGGCGGGAGCAGATCTGAACGTGAGAGCTGGACGATTCGGTGGAACAGCCCTTCATGCAGCATTCTGGCGAGCTCACCTAGAAATTGCTCGTCTCTTGCTGAAAAGTGGGATCGACCCGCATATCAAAGACTTGAATGGAATGGAGGCGACGGAGTTCGCTCATCTTCATCGTGATCCGACCTTCGTCCAGCTTGCCGCTGATTATTGCAAGAAGAATCAAACCTCTCAGATTCCAATTAGGCCGATATCGGCAGCGAGTCAGGCAAATGCACATGAAGGGCAAGGCTCCACAGCTAGGCAGTTGGACGTCAGTTATGGGCGAGGTAGGTTCATGACTGCCAGTCATACACAGTACTGGCAATCTCAGAGGGCGAAGAAGCATCAAGGTGCCGAGAATGAGGTCTTTGATGAGGTGGGCTAAGTAAGATGTTGCTTGGCGCCTCAGCTGATGCCCATTCCAAGTTTATTGCCTTCCCTTGGCGCTAACTGCTTCGCCATTGCAATGGCCCCATCGGGATCATCTTTGTTGTATAGAAAAAGCCCTTGAATTGTGGCTGGACTGAGGGTGCTGTGTCTAGAGCTGGGCTCCAGTGATTTGAGTTGCTGGAGTGTAGACAAGAAGGCTTCCTTCCGAATGCCATCCCGATCTTGATCTTCGTAAAAGCGATTCCAAAGCTGCTCGATCTGATATCTGGTTGCATTACCTAGATGAACTGCCATATCCACCCTTCCGGGTCGGACTAGTGCTTCATCGAGACGATCGACGTGATTTGTGGTGAGAAAGATAATTCGTTGTTCAGCACTCGCCACACCGTCGAGAGCATTAAGGAGGCCTGACATCGTGACGTTAGCGCCATGATATCCGTCAGCGTCTGCCTTGCGCTTGTTTGCCCATGCCACGTCCACATCTTCGAGCAGGACAAACGTTCTCTCTGGAATAATTGTGAGCAAATAATTGAGACGATCATCGGACAGGCCCTTCTCGCTCAAGTTGAGAATAGCAATTGCATAATTGAGATGGCCAGCAAGAGCCTGGATAAAAGACGATTTGCCTGTGCCAGGAGGCCCATATAGCAGATAACCGCGACGGTAAGGGATGCCTCGGTCAGCATACCACTTCTCTGAACCCATAAAGTCGTGTATGTCGGCAACGATCCGTTCTTTGACGCCCTTATCTAGAATGACGGACTCCAGCGGCCGCTTTTGGCGCGGATTGCCAAATGGTTCCCACGATATAGATCTTGGGATGTAGATGGGTATCTTGCCTTCTGTGTTCTCAACTGCCAAGGCATGTGCTTCCTTGAACATGGACTCGAAGACCTGTCGTTGCGAGTATAATGTTGTCAACGTGATTGTCTCCCACGGCTTCCCATCTTTATCATATTGCTTCGTCTCTCTGACCCGATTAACTAAGATGAATGCTCCATTGTAGCGTAAGAAGTGTCGGCCAGGTCCAGCAACCAAGGCAAAATGTGCGTTGATGGCTCCATTTGGGAGCTTGACTGTCTCAGTCTCGATTGACAGCTGTCTCAAACTCGGAGTGAGCCTCCGCAAGAAAGACTCAAAAATGCCCGGATTTGAAGTTTCAGAGCTCAGGGCAGGAGTGGCGAGAGGCTGTGCAGAGGTACGTAGCAGTCTTCCTTGTTCATGTAGCCTCAGCCAGGACAAAAACCATTGGTATGACTCATCCCGATTGTTGATTTCGACGTCGATCAGAAGGCGGCGCTTAAGCAAAGCCGCACCACTTCGAAGGCCACGCTGTGCAAAGGCGGCAGCAGCACCAAGGCCTGCTAGTCCAAACCCCTGTGAAAAAATGAGCAGCAACTTGACTTTGGAAGAGATCAGCCTACAGCAGTAAACAAGGGGTTCTGTGCCAGTTGAGAGAGGATGCCTCCTTCCCCACTCGGGACAGTGCCTGCCAACTGCCGCACTAGATCTTGCTTTGAGGCAACAGCGTTGCCTGAATCAGGCGGCACTACCTGTGAGGCGCCAACATCTTCCGACGGCATCCCCTTCCTCGGCTTCAGATTGTTTATCCGCAGATCAAAAGAGTGAGGCGCGTTCGCGCGATTTTCGTCCGGAAATCTCGTCGGAGTTAAACCGCAGACCGCCGTTCCGAGTTCCCCGGCCCCCGCATGCGTTATAGATGATACGTGATGGCAGCCTAAGACATTGACCATATATATATATAGCAAGCCATCCCTTCGCTTCCTGCTTTCTGCTTTCCCCATGCGCTCGTTCCTGAGGTTTTTGTTTACCAAGCGGCAAAGCTTTGCACGCACTCGTCCTCCACATCCGAGAACCATAATGTCTGGCCCGTCCGCTTCTCTACTGTATGCTGCGACTATTTCTGTTCCCAGCGTATTCCGCGAAAAACCGTCCGATGAAATCACACAGAAGAAGGCGCACCACGTCCCGTCCGGCGGCTTCGATAACCCGTGGCCGTCATGGCGCAACTTCACGCCTTGGTCCATCATCAGCGCCTTAATCTCTCGTAGGCTTTCAGGGAACTCTAAGCTGCCGGACACCACACCTCCCACCGTACCAGTCCAGACTCCGCAGTTTCTTTCAGAGCGAAAATCATCGACTAAGCTCCGTGCAACCTGGCTTGGCCACGCCTGCTATTATGTGGAATTCCCCAGTGGCCTTTGTGTCCTCTTCGACCCCGTATTCGAAGACCGATGCAGCCCATTCTCCTTCATTGGCCCTAAGCGCTATACTCCTCAGCCCTGCCGTATCGCCGACATTCCCATCATCGATGCCGTTGTCATCTCCCACAACCACTATGACCATCTCTCCCACCCCACCGTCACTGAAATTGCTGAGAGACATCCACAAGCCCATTTCTTCGTCCCACTCGGCAATAAAGCCTGGTTCTCCAAAAATGGCATTCAGCAATGCACAGAGCTTGACTGGTGGGATGACATTGAGTTTACGCTTACGCCTCAGAAACCATATTCCGACAATATCGACTCTGCCAAATCTTTCAGCACCGTCAACTCCTCAGTCTCCTCATCTTCCCCAAACGAGTCCGCGATAACTGCTCGTATTTCTTGCCTCCCCTGTCAGCATATTTCTGCACGTACCCCGTTCGATAAAGCGCACACCCTCTGGTCGTCATGGGCCGTCACCTCCTCTGACACCTCGGTTTACTTTGCTGGCGACACCGGCTACCGTGCAGTGCCCAAATCTAGCGACGGCCAGGACGACTATTCCGACGCCTGGGCACACTTGCCCCGCTGTCCGGCATTTGCTCAAATCGGTGAGTACCGGGGCCCCTTTGATCTCGGTCTCATACCAATTGGCGCCTACTTCCCTCGCTTTATCATGTCTCCAATGCACGCCAATCCGCGCGACGCCGTGGAAATATTCAGAGAAACGCGCTGTAAGCGCGCTCTTGGTATGCACTGGGGTACATGGGTGTTGACTAATGAGGCTGTGTTGGAGCCTCCGCAGCTATTAAACGAGGCGCTGCGATTTCACGGTATCGATGAGAGCAAATTTGAGGTATGTGATATTGGAGAGAGTCGGGAGTATGACAAAGAGAAGTAGCCGGATATGGTTAGGAATGTGGAATGTATAATAGATACGACACGTCGACTATGTGTTGGGGTTCAAAGCGTGGCGCTGGGTCTGTGGCGTTTCGAAAAAGCCAGCTCTTGCGGAAATATTGCATTAATAATCAGGCCTTGGAATGGATACACGTGTTAGGCCTGGAATGCCAGTAGGCTGAGGACCCCAAAACCTCACTAAAAAGACGGGGAATCTTGCCAATAAGGCCAAGATTCAGGCATTCCAATATATATGTGCTGTCATTCATGACAACACGGTCGGATGGAGTGGCACTACCACATTGGGCCTGCGGCATTTATTAGACATTGGTCGGCACATTGCCTGTATATCATCAAGATCTCTCGCCACCAGAAAGTAATAATACATGGTATATCCTGTGAATCTCTATTAAACACACCCCCCCTTCTCTTTCTCATACACACAAGTTTAGTCTCGCTTTTCTCCTCACTGGCTCACAAGAAGAGAGTATATTCTGGCATTCAAGTCACTCCAGCGCAATTCTCTTCGCCTTCGTCTTCTCCCCTTTCTTCCCTTTCTTTTGCACCACGGATTCTGGTTGAGGTGCCTCACCCTCGACTTCCACATCCTCATCAGCCTCCACCTTAACCGCAGGAGTAACCGCAGGGGTAGGGTCATCTTTAGTCGGATCTTGAGAAGCTTCAACATCGTCAGAAGGCTCTGTCTTGACATTGCCCTGAGCACGGCTGCTGCTGGTAGCCACGGCCTTTTTGCCCTTTTTTACCCTTTTGTTAGTACTGTCAGTGGAGACCGCGGATGGCGCTCCTTCTTCTTGCTTGGCTTTGGGTGCTGCTTTCCTGGATTTCTTGGGCTTTATCTCCGTCCGAACTTCTGCTTCGGGTTCTGGCTCCGGCTCCGGCTTCGTACCAGCCTTCTTCTCGCGAGAAGTCTTAGTTTTCTTTGACTTTGGTTCAGCATCAGCAATGGCAGCAGGATCTTGGTCGACATCTGCACCAATGGCGGCTTTGCGTTTACTGGACTTTTTGGGCTTCTCTTCGGCAGCGGCAACCGGCTCGGCCTTCACTTTGGCCGGTGCTTTGGACTTCCTAGACTTCGGCGCTAGTTTGGCATCGGAAGAATCGCCATCTCCTTCGGCCTCGTCGTCGCCCCGCTCTTCGGCCTTGACTTTCTTAGCCCGGGGCTTCTTAGCCTTGGCTTTGGTCGTAGTTGGGCTGGCAGGTTCTTCGGCATCTTCGGCATCTCTAGACTGGGCGGACTTCTTGGGCGTTGATTTGTTGATACCCCTCTTGCCAGGTCTGTTGAGCTCAGGGTCCTTCAGGCAACATCAGGGCCATTACTTCACATCAAGATGGCGGTTTGATTGACTTACACCTCTCCAGTCCTCATCAGGGATGTGGCCGTCCTTGAGTGCCTGTCTGATTTTCGTCCGTGACTCGTGGTCAACTTCATCCCATCCGTCAAGAGCATCCATGTCCTTGTCATTGTCATAGTCAATGCTACCGAGCATGTTTTGCAAATTTGTAATCTGCAGAGGAGTCACACAGCCCCTATATGGTGGTGTGAGCAGGGCTTCTTGTGTAGTGCAAACACATTTACCGCTGCATGACCTTACCAGTGCTTCCATTTCCAGCCACCAGGATAGTTTGGAATCTCGACCCAGTTGCCGAAGCGAAGCTCACCCTTCTCAATCTTGATATTTTCATTCTTGCAAGCTGTATTTTGGCAGCCAGCTCGTTTGTTAGGGGACAATTCTGCATGTGGCGTTTGTCAGTGGGAAAAGATAGTTGATGGCGGTATACTTGAAACAAGGGTTCAGGCTCACCAAAGCGATAAGCTGTTGGCATTGTGAAGACACTGCAGCGGTGTGATGCGACTCAGCTGTATTATGACTTGGGACCAAGTGATTAGTCAACAAGGCTATGATATCCCGACTCTGACTTGCTTGGATTTGCTTATACTCAACTCAGTCTAGTACAAAAGGATTTGAAGAATTAGACAACAAATAGAGAGGTTGGGGGTGTGGGGAATGGTGCGCGTGTCTCGGATAGTCACGTGTTGGTTGGTGATGCCAAGGTCGAGTTTGGCGATGTCAAGGGTTAAAGCTTTAAGGGTGAGGAGCTCCGTTGATCCACTGTGGAGGCGGGGAAGGCTAGAATTTAGCGACCAAGCGACAATCTAAGCCTAGACCGAGCCGCCCTACAGTGAACGATCCTATGATCACCTGCCAAAGAGGCAATGCTAACCAAAAATTTCTCTAGTGGAGTTATAAACATAACAAACAGCCCCGACGGATACGAGCAAACCACGAGTTTGTCCAGGATCCCCGCATTTCAAGGCTGCCGGCAGAACATTTGTGGCGGACGTGGTTTTCTAATCTCGCCGAGGCCTCGCCGTTTGAAGCAAGTCATCCCCCAGCAGGGTGACAATACATGCTTGTAACAGTCAGTAGCTGAGAGCGATGAGTTATCCTCGAACAAAAGGCTCTGTCGGCTTGGGACAGCATTTCCCGGTTATACTCTTGAGTAGAGATCGTGTGAGAGATATTAGAACAGTGCCGCAAGATCGACTTTAAGTCAGTCGAAAGCGAGCCAATCGGCCGGCCGCACCATGAGTGTTGCCAAAGTCAAAGGGACAGGTGATCTGGTGGCCTGCTCTTCCTTGCTAGCACGGGCATCCGAGGCTGGGCAAGCTCGTGTTTGGTTGTTTGGAGTTTGTCCGAGAATAATCCCACAAAAGTGACATGCAGTATTGCAAGGGCAGGAAATGCTATTCTGCGAGGGGTCATTTGTACATATTAAAGGTGACAAATCTCCCGCATTTCAAGCTTGTGCTCAAATCCATCACTTCTGCCCATCATGCCTATCGCATTTGATGACAAAACCAAATTCGGTGAGCGAGCTGAGGTCGAGGTTGTCGACGATGGCCAAGGGAGAACTGCCTCGAGTGCTGCTCGCCGGATGTCTCGTCGTGGGTCGGTCTTGAACACCACGGCGGCACCTCCTCCCAACGGTGTGCTGGTCAACAGTGACCGTGCGTACAGCGTGGTTGCAGAGACGCTCCCAGACTTCCCTGACCTTCATGATGAAATGAGAGAGAACACCCAGAAGGAGATCAGCCTTGGTTTCTTTAAGGGTCTACAAACCTATCCCACTGCGGCAGCATGGTCTATCCTCTTGTCTTCATCGATTATCATGGAAGGGTAAGTTACCACACCTCACATGATTGTATCACTCTGATAATTAATAACTAGATATGATACCACTCTTTTGGGCTCGTTCTTTGCATATCCCCAATTCAACCAGGATTTCGGCAAACCATTACCGGATGGAGAATATCAAGTATCATCTGACTGGCAAGCTGGTCTCATGAACGGTGCTCAAGCAGGATCAATGCTTGGCTTGTTTATCAACGGCATAATGTGCGACTATATCGGCTACCGCAAGACCTACTTCTTTGCGCTCGTCATGATGACTGGGGCGATCTTTCTACCATTCTTTGCTGATGGTAGCATTCCAATTCTGATGGCCGGCCAGGTGCTCTCTGGTGTTCCTTGGGTGAGCCTGTCGACTAAAATGGTTGAACATATCTAACACACATGACAGGGCATGTTCCAAACCTTGTCGGTGGCATACGCCTCTGAGGTTTGCCCTGTATGCCTGCGCGGGTATCTGACCACATATGCCAATCTTTGCTGGGTTATCGGTCAGCTAATCAGCGTCGGTATATTGCGTGGTCTGCTAAACATGGAGGGGCAATGGTACGAATGTATCGAGATCTGTTGATTGGATGTACTAACCCCAGATCAGGGCATATCGTATTCCATTTGCATTGCAATGGATCTTTCCGCCAGTGCTCTTTGTTGGAGTTATATTTGCGCCAGAATCACCCTGGGTTTGTAAATGGGTTTCCTATTCCGGTCTTGTACTGACACAGAGCAGTGGCTAGTCCGACATGGCCGCATGGAAGAGGCAGGCAAAGTCGTCAAACGGTTGATGTCGAAGAAGGAAGCTGCAGACGAGCAAAATATCGTCAACAAACTTGCAGAGATGAAGCTGACCAATGAGCACGAGAAAGCGCTCTCTGAGGGCACGCAATATTGGGACTGCTTCAAAGGGTTTGACTTGCGGCGAACTGAAGTTGCCACTTGTACGTGAAACGAGAGAATCTGGGCGGTAGATGGACTAACTTCGATATAGTTACCTGGGCTTGCCAGAATCTGTGCGGGTAAGTTGTGTGACGGCTAGGATTTTGAATACAGGCTAACACCACTGGACAGATCTGCTTTCATGGGTTTCTCGTGAGTTTCTTTTGGGTAAATTCCTCTTCGGAAACGGTTAATTTCTGACGATATTCCTCAGAACTTATTTCTACCAGCAGGCCGGACTTCCAACTAGCCAGGCGTTCAATTTCTCAATCGGTCAATATGCCCTTGGCTTCCTTGGTACGGTTGGCTCATGGGTTCTAATGTGAGCATGTTGTGCACGGATCAAAACGATAGCAGTTACTGACCGTTTATGTAGGTCCTATTTCGGTCGTCGCTCTTTGTACATCGGAGGCCTGATCGCGCTTTTTTTCATTCTTCTTGGCATTGGAGGTGCAGGGTTTGCGCCGGCAAATAGTGTCGTTACAGAGTCAAGACGTCGGTCCGAGGTTCGTGTCAACAAAGGCGCATCATGGGCCGTCGGTTCGCTCCTGCTCATCTTCACCCTGATCTACGACTTTACAGTTGGGCCCGTCTGCTACGCCCTTGTGGCCGAGACATCATCTACTCGTCTGCGCCAGAAGACAATTGTACTCGCAAGAATGCGTGAGTTTAGCCCTCAAAAAATTTCAAAGACGTTGCTCGCTCTTTATGCTAACCTATATCTCCTCCCAGTGTACAATATTGTTGGCATCTGTAACAATTTCTTGCTCCCGGTAAGACGAAGAAAAAAACTATTCGACTTCTACTCAAAGCACATGATGCACCAAAGACATTTCGAATTCTTCTAACATGACATTTAGGCCATGCTGAACCCCGGAAAATGGAACTGGGGAAGCAAGACCGGTCTCTTCTGGGCTGGCGTCTGCTTCCTTTGCGTAGTCTGGTGCTATTTCAGGCTCCCCGAGACCAAGGTGAGCTTCTGGGGATCAACAACAAGAGTCATCATACTAACTATCAATTAGGACCGAACGTACAACGAGCTTACGATTCTCTTCGAAAACAGAGTCAGCGCTCGCAAGTTCAAGCAGACCAAGGTGGATTCGTTCCGATCCACATCTATCGCTGTTCAGCAAGGATTTGACCTTGGTGATGAGAAACCGTCTGGTGGCATACATTGATGGAGAGTTGACGTTCTCTTCTTCGAGAGACCTACTCAGCAGTACGAGTGTATGACAAAATAGGTCACGCAGGGTTCCGAAATGCGATACCAGGATTCCTGGAGATGGCCATATGGAAGGGGGAGCCAGCTTACGCTCATTGATCTTGCCCTCTCGTTAATATATATAGTTGGAACTCTACCTAGAGTGCCAAGGTATCTAGCACAGTAACCAACTATCATAACTTGCAAGATATCTCCCCCGGTAGTAATGATCCTCGGCACGCGATGACCAAAGAGCAAAAACGAACTCACCGCTCACCGATCAAAAAAGTTTATCTCCGGCTGATACTCCTCCTGGGCGCATCGCCACCCCCAAATTCAGCGGGATCGACGGTGCGGTAGCCGCTTCTTTTGGTCCTGGATTCTCTCCTCTCGGGGCTGTGTTCTTCAATAACCTCGACAATATCGTCCGATTCCTCCTCCACGATTATTTCATTGTCTTCAGTCAATTGTGTTGGCGCAGGACGGCTCTCAGGTCGGGCAGGCCGTCCAGAGGCACGTGTCGTTGTTGTCCTCCTCTGCCGGTGTACGCTTTCAGTCATGTACGAGGAGCTGGAGCGGGAGCGCCGGCGGGTGCGGATGATAGTTTCCTTTTCGATGACACGGCCGCTGTAGACGCGTACAAGGAGCAGGAAAATCCAGCCGACGAGCAGAAAACCGGCAATGGAGCCGAGCATAATGCCGACGACAACGCCGGGGCTGGGTCCGGCGTTCAGCCCAGCATAAGTGGTGGGTATTGCAAGGATGTAAACTTGTCGCTTGGCCAGGGTAGAGTCACCTAGTGAGGAGAGTGTTTCTTCGAGACGTGGTGTGCGTGAGAGCAGCGCCGAGAGACTCCGTGTGTGTATGCTGGACGGCTCGCGGATGATGAGGGCGAAGACCGACGCGAGCGGGGTGAGAGTGTCGGCGGCAACAGCGCGGTGGGAGAGCGCCAAGAAGATCTTTGAGAGCGGGAGAACATGTTTGATGGAGGAGAATGTCGGGGCGGTGGGCGGCATGGTAGTAGTAGTAGTAGTAGTAGTGGTAGTAGTAGTAGTAGTAGTAGTAGTAGTAGTAGTAGTAGTAGTAGTAGTAGTAGTAGTAGTAGTAGTAGTAGTAGTGATAGTGGTAGTGGTGGTGACTGCTGTAGTAGTGGCCGTCGTTCTCGTAGCCGTACTATCACTGTTGTGGTGTCCGCGTTGGCAACTCAGTGGTGACTGCTGTACTAGTGGCTGTCGTTCTCGTGGCCGTACTATTACTGTCGTGGTTCGGGTGGGCCGATCACGGTAGTCCGAGGCTGGTGTGCCCTTTGACCTTGTTCCTCCGCTGCTCGTCCTGCACCCGTGAGCAGGCAGTGGTACGGTGAACTCACTGCCTGACAGCCGCTGCCACTCGGAGCTCCACTCAGGCAGGCGTCACTGTCTTCTCTGCCGACCTATTGATAACTCTAATTTGGCAGCTTCCAGGAGGAAAAATATGGCGAGCAGCTTCCTCAAAAAGGGAGGCACAATAGCGAAGGTGGCAGCGACAATGTGGAGAGAGAAAAGAGGCACAGGTCTAGAGCAAGAAACGAACAAACGAAGGTACCCGCTAGAGGATGATGGTGAGGCACGCACGAAACGTGCATGGCTGGCAGTCCAATACGCTAGCTATCCCGCCACATCCGAGCTCTGTTTCAATCGGCCCCAGCCACATCGGACCCACCAGGGGTATTCCCGAGCCGGGGTAACGGAGAAATGTGTCGCCGGAGTACGGCCGGAGTACGGCCGAGTTATCCTTCAATCTCACCACCAGAAGGCGAGGGCGTTCTCTGTGGGTTCTGTCGTAGTTCGTAGTCGCACGGTGAAATTGTGTCCATCATCTTCTCACCCTCGGCTCACAATCCCTCCTGGAGCGCGCCCTGAGCCTTACCCCTCCTCTTCCTCTTCGTTCTAGAACACCAACTCTAGTCAGCTTATACCACGTATTGATTTAGAATGCCGAGCGAGACTTTAGTCTCCAACGACCCAAGCGACCCGTTCCATGAAATTGGATCCTAAGACAGTGCCATTTCCAATTTGCCCCCCCCATACGTCCTTACCTTTTCTTAACATCAGATCTCCATCAGCAGCCGAGGCGAGCTTTTGCTCAACCGCGTTGCCGACGAGCTCAACGCGGTTGTACATCCACCAACAGTGTTTTGGAGGCAAGATAATGCGCGCGCTCCGATAGAAGTAAAAGAGTAGGAGTAGAGCTCGGGGATCGTTGCGTCCAACGAGTGACACGAAAGAGGGTGTGCAGCGCGTTGGGAAGGAAAAGAAATATCGTGCGACATCGGCTAAAGGAGGTAGGGATTGAGAGTCGAAGACGCGGTCGAACGAGGAGGGGCCGGAGGATTCCATATCTGCTGCGCTGAAGTTGTTGTCATATGATAGCGCCAACACCAGAGTGAGCCTTTTGGATGCGTCGATATAACCTTCCAGTGTATCTCGCCAGTCTCCATTTCTGACACCCAGTCCGCTTGAACAGATCGGTGGAGGGTCATCATCAAGATTTGATGGCTCAATACTCACAATGCCCTGCTCAATTCTCTGCATCTCATCGTATGCGGCCATGAAATAATCTTCTAGCTCCTTCCTCACGCTTGAACTTGTGGCGTTACCTATCGCGACCCGAGGACGATGAGCTACACAGGGGGCAAAGCAACTGTTCTCGAAGAAAGGGTTGAACATGGCATTCATCCGCACATCTCTCAAGCCAGTGGATAGGTTAAAAGGGGGATCGAGAGAGAAATCAAGCGATGGATCATTCGTTGTCGACCTTTCTTCCCCAATTAAGCCACAGGAGGACATCAGAGGTTCAGTATTGGACCAAGCATGATGCATAAGAAGGGTTGACGTTGCTATAAATGCATCAGCATTGACGCTATCAATCGGTTCCGATATGGCAGAGCGAAACGGAGAGAGAGTCTGCGAGAAATGGAGAGCAGATGCTCTCGGATATGTTTCATCGGCTGGATCAAGACACGAAAGGAGGCTAGCGGAGATTAAGAGAATGGCATACATGAGGAACTCATACTATACATACTGCAGTCAGCCACAGCGGCATCGTGGAAATCGTGGAAGTCAGAGCAGTGGACGTAAGGTAAGCCTCATCAGGGTCACTGCTGCTCGGGCTCACTGCAAAGCATACTGGTGCTTGAGGCGCTCTCAGTTATGGTGAGGAAAGCGAGGGATATCGATTGATCAGGGCGCGATGCCAACGATGGTCAATGCTGAACAAGATTTAACGTACTTGAAGGGCAAGCGATGCCACTTGATCTCGCCATGCATTCGTATCGAACATGTTGGGCCTGGAATGCTAGTAGGCTGAGGGCCCCAGACCCTCACACAAAGATGGGGAATCTTGCCAATAAGGCCAAGATTCAGGCATTCCAATATATACGTGCTGTCATTCATGACAGAACCCAAGCGTTCCGCCGTTACGCATTGAAAGTGATGGAGGAGCTTCATGTGAAGCATATTAATATTGGGGGACAAGGAACCCCCAAGAGGTTTGTCCACAGCACTGGCGTGGCTGAAGCCTAGTTTCTTTTGTCCATTTGCACGGCCAACATTTGGGAAAATGCAGCGTTCGTCTCGTTTGAGACAGTTATGGCACGATGGAAGCGTTTCATCGCACTGAATTGAGTGAGCATATCGGCAATTAGACCAATTGAACTGAATTATAAATGAGCAACGACCTTCACTTTTCTTCCCTTGCAGGCATTACAACCAAAGCGTGATTTGGCATGGTGGCAACGGCTTTGACGCGGTTGTCCCTCGCGCATGAAATCCGCAGCATGGGTCGATGAGAAAGACACAACAAAGCGGTAATCCTTCAAAGATTCCTTGTTCGATGCCATGAAAATAGTAGTACCGATAGCATTGTGTGTCGTATACAGAAGTAGAAGTGCCAGTGAAGACAAATGTAAACTGAAAGAACGGAGAGTAATAGGCCAGGCTCCAGGATTCGTATCCCAAAAGGGAAACCGAGATCCGAGATCTCCAGATGAGGGGGAAGGGGCCAATTAAGCTACAGTATGGCGCGTGGCTGGCTAGCGCTCGCGTAACGCCTGTCATTCCTTGCCCATTCTTGGCTTCTCCTTTAACAGCTACCATCAAGACCAGTCATCAGAGATTGTTTATCATCAACTCACCCATTTTATCGGGTTACCGCCCAATAAGCCACCCCTAATCACCCAGGTCAAATAGGGTTATACGAATATGGCTTTGGACGCTGACCACCGTATGGACGTACCCGGTCAAGTGGCAATGCGTGAAGGGCGAGGCCATTTGGCTTTGAATGGAGCTCTCCCGATAAATTGGATCTGTGATCCATGCCCCTGAGACTGGGCCCAATTTGAGGCTCCTCTGTGGCCTTCGCAAAGCCTCGGATACCTCGATCGGAACCCGAACTAGACAACCACCATGATTGTGTATACTGCAGGCAGCAGCTTTGATTACCCGGCTTCCATAGTGGAGTTAGATACTGGCTGCTTAGGTCCGGGTTTGTATAAATTTCTATTTTCTTTGCCCACAGTTTAGCATGCCCGCCACTATCTGCATCCACTGGGCAGAAGTAGAGGAGACTCTCAAGATCGGTCTTCTATCAATCTTTCTTACAACAGATTCACCTACCTATCTACCTACCCGCCAGTCAACCAACCTACGTTGGCTTTGCAACCAAAACATCAAACAGGATGGATTCGATCGAGAAAGCAGAAGACCGTCCAAAATCACATTCGAGTGATCGTGACAACGAAGAATTAGAAATCCTGGACAAGCAACTGCGAATCTCTGACACGGCTGTCGGATATACAACCTTGTACCGTTATGCTACTGGTAGGGACCAGGTCATCATCTGTCTTTGTTCAATTGTGGCCGCTGGCTCCGGAGTGGTGATGCCACTAATGACGGTATGTCTCGGCATTGACCATATCGTCTCCCTCGGCCCATAACACTGACGCCCTAAAGATAGTCTTTGGTCAATTTGGCGGCACCTTCTCAGCCTTGCTCTCCGATTCCATTTCGATATCGCATTTCAATCATCAAGTGGACCATTTTGCAACCTACTATGTGTATCTCGGTGAGACAGCTCAACCAGAAAGCTCCTAATCGGCTTACTCTTGTGTCCAATAGGCATTGCAAGCTTTGTCACTGTTTTGGTCTCCATGGCTGGGTTCAGCTACATTGGTCAGACTTTAACACAAAGAATGCGGGTCGTCTACCTTGGAGCAGTTTTGCGTCAAAATATTGCCTTCTTTGACAGCATTGGCTCGGGCGAGATCGCGTCACGTATTACAGGAGACATGAATATGATTCAAGTGTGTCTCCTCCCCGGCTTCCTCAAAGTCGACTGACGTTGTGAATCTCTCACAAAGTCGCACTCTCAATCACAGGCATAGCGTCCTTTTTCTCTGCCATTCTGATTGCATTCATCAAGTCCTGGAGACTTGCTCTGATCATGCTCGCGGTCATCGTTGCCATCGTCTTGGTCATGGGTGGTGCAGGGAAGCAAATGAAGGCATTCGGCGAAAAGTCTCTTGAATCGTCGGCAACGGGTGTCTTAATGGCAGAAGAGGCCATTTCATCCATCCGGATAGCCACTGCTTTTGGCGTGCAGGACCATATAAGTCGCAAGTATGATGGCCAAATGAGAGAAACATGGCGGATGGACTTCAGAAGCAAAGCTGCCCTCGGCCTGATGATTGCAGCGATGATGTGCATTCTGAACTTGCAATACGGGTTAGCCTTCTGGCAGGGCGGTGTATTACCCGGCCACGGTGACATTTCGGTGTCCCATATCCTGACGGTATTGTTTGCGTCAATGATGGCCGGGGTCTCCTTCGGTCATATCGCGCCCCACCTGGGCGTGTTTGGAACTGCTGTTGCCTCGGCGCGAAAGATCTTTGCGACCATTGACAGGATCCCTCTTATCGATTCGGAAACTGATTCGGGAGACAAATTGGATCGCTTCAGCGGAAAAGTGATCTTTGACTCAGTCCGGCTTGTTTATCCCTCAAGACCAAGCGTTGCTGTGTTTAACGACTTCTCGTTGACTATTCCTTCGGGTAGGACAACGGCGATTGTGGGGCCATCGGGCTGCGGCAAGTCTTCGCTTGTCGGATTGATCGAGAGGTTCTATCTCCCTGTAGAGGGTAAGATATTGCTCGATGGCCATGACATCTGCAATCTGAACTTACGATGGCTGCGGTCCCAAATGTCACTTGCCGGTCAGGACCCTGTGCTGTTCAACACAAGCATTTACAATAACATTGCACATGGCCTTCTCAAGGAGGCTTCCAAGCATGTAAGCTCTCGTTGCCGTTCGTTCACCTTAGCGATACTCACGCAAGCAGGCGACACGTGAATCGACTGATTCCCTGGTTGAGAAGGCAGCCAGGCTTGCAAATGCGTATGACTTCATATCTGGGCTGGGCTGTTCCTTCGGATGGAAGCTCGCCCTCGTCTGCACCTCGACCGTGCCCGTCCTGCTCGCGTGTGGATGGGCAGGGATGCAAGTCATGGCCAAACTGGAGAAGCGAATGAAGCGTAAGACGGATGCTGCCGCCTTTGCATGTGAAGCAATGTCTGCCTGACAGCCAAACCTGGGGAATTCGTGGCACTTGTCGGAGCCAGCGGCAGTGGGAAAAGCACCATCATCTCTCTCATCGAGCGATTCTACGATCCGCAGTCAGGCACCATTCTCGTGGATGGCCAGGACACCTCTGCATACAATCTCCGGCAATACCAGTCTCAGCTGGCGCTAGTCAGCCAGGAAACCTTGCTATTCTCGGGATCCATCAGAGACAACATGACTGCCGGTGACGACACACGACTCACCGAGGCCGACATCAGCCGGGCCTGCGAATGCGCCAACCTTCAGGAGTACATCCAGTCGCTCCCAGACGGCATACAGACCCAAGTGGGCACCAAGGGCGGGCTGCTCTCGGGCGGCCAGAAGCAGCGAATGGCGATCGCGAAGGCGCTGCTGCGCGCACCCAAGGTGGTCCTGCTGGACGAGGCCACATCGGCGCTCGACTCTGACTGAGTCTGAACGGACGGTTCAGCTGGCGCTGGATCGCGCCGGCGGCGGCAGAACGACGATTGCGATCTCTCACCGTCTCAGCACCATCCAGAAGGCCGACTTGATCTATGTCTTTGACGGGGGCCGGGTGGTCGAGAAAGGGCGCCACGGCGAGCTGATGGACAAGAGAGGTATGTATTGGGAGCTTGTCGAGATGCAGAGGCTTGGAAGGAATGGAGAAGGCGAGGGAGAGCAGTGATTTGGACAAGCTGTGCTTCCAGTAGTCGCCCAGAGAGGAGAAAGAAAGAAAGAGAGAGAGAGAGAGAGAGAGAGAGAGAGAGTGTGTGTGTGTGTGTGTGTGCGTATTCTAAGCAACGATTTTTTACAAGACGCTAAAATTCACTAGGACTTGACTCTTTCTCTCTTTCAATTCAGAGAGCCCTCTTTCTCCTGCCGGGCGTCTTTGTACCGACAGCAAGATCAATCTTCTCGTCCATTATCTTGTCGGCCCTGGCTCGCTCCTCCTCCCAGGCTAGCCTCCAGCGATTGCGCTGGAGGTCCATCATCGACTCCATCTCCTTCCAAACCTCGTCCCTGACTTGGACTTCGACCTCCTGTCTGATTTGTGCCTCTGCTTCCTCTGCCCGTTCCAGGACGCCACTGACTTTCTCCTCGAGTGCCTGGGCACGAAGCTCTGCTTCGGAACGGCGGATCTCCTCCTCAGCCAGCCGCATGACCAGGGCATCGCACTCCTCGCTAAGGCGCTCGACCTCATGGGTGGCCTGGTCGAGTTCCTTGAGCAGGACATCGTGGGCGGCCGCCTCAGGACTGTTGCGGCCGCTGTGGCCGGGTGTGGGCAGGCCATGCTTGCCCTGAAGCTGTGCAGACGGCACTCGAGGCACCGTGACTTCCCGCGCCAGGGTCGAGTACCGCAGGATCTGAGACGTGGCATTGAAGTCGCCTTGGGGATCGGCGGTGACGATCATGATGGCCTTTTGGGGAGGAGTCCTTGTGCCGTTGACGGTTGCCGGGGTGAAGCTGTTTGTGAAGAGCAGCTCGGTCAGCTTGCACTGTCGGAACGGCACAATGGGCTTCGACCCGTCTTGCTGACAGTCGGACTGCACCTGCAGGCATTGGCCGAGATACATGAGCGATTCGTTGATCTTGCCGGCTTCGGCCAGAGCAGAGCCGGTGGTCTTGGCATTGCGCGCGCGTTCCGAGCCAGCGAGGTCGGCGATGCTGAGAGCGCCACCGACCCAGGATTCCCCTCCCTGGCGGCGCGACGACGGGCTGGAACGCTTGACCTCGATGCAGAAGAAGCCGTGGGAACGAGAGGAGACCGAGTTGGAGCCGGTGCCAGCGACACGACGCTCGGCCAGGCCGGCTTCGAGAACAAGGATTGCCTCGTCGTACGAACAACAGACCACCTTCTTGAGGCCGGCCACGACCTTGCGGTCCAGCGAGGCCTCGGTGTTCTTGAACAGCAGCGGACGCCGCATGAGGCATTTCTGCAGTGCTATGCCCGCCCGGGTCGACATTGCTGCACTATTGGAGGGATGAGTAGACAGGAGGTCGAAGATACGGTCATTGTACACTTCGTACATGGACACAATGACCGCGTACGTGGCCGACGAGTCGACGTTGATTGTGTGGGATGATACATCTGGAACAGATGGCAAGCTGGCCGTGTTGGGCAGCGGTAATTTTCGATGCGACGGTGCGGATTCCTGGGGATGAACAGTGTAAGCAGGAGGGTCTAGCAGAGGCTTCTTCGCGCTCAGGCGCTGCCAGACGGGGAGGAGCCTATTTTCACGCGTGGGAGAAGGACAGGGGTTTGATTGCAGACCAGGCTCGGCCTGCAAACCCGGGTGCATGCGTACCATTGGGGTGTGTCCGCGAGAAAGAGGGGTCTGGGCACGGGACAGTCTGGCCCGGTCTCCAGATTCATACGTCTGTTCGAGGAAGGTCGACGCGGGCAGGATATATGCTTCGGACGGGTCAGCGGCCTGGAGGGACGACACAAGATTGTCATCGACGCGGCGAAGTTGGGATCCAATTGATCGAAAGACAAGGTCGAGCGACATCTGCGTGATGCCACGTTGCGAGCGCGATCCGAGCGTTGTATACGACTGCAGCGCTGCCCGTCAGTCTCGTCCTTCCTGGCGCCTACCATCCAGCCACCACTCCTACCTTTCCACTGCCCGTCACGCCGAGCGTCGCGATCAGTCCATCTCTGCCCGTCTGCAACAGACTTCTGACGATGTTATCAGCAGCGCCGGTCTCTTTGAACAGCTCCTGCTGCGACGCATCCTCTGGGAACACTTTGGTGAAGCCGAACCGCTCGATGGCCCGCTTTCGTGAATCATTAGGAGGCTGCAGGACGATGTGCGTGGAATATTGTGATTGCTGCTGCTGCGGCGGCGGCAGCGGCGGCGGCGTCTGCCCTTCGGCTGCGTCTTCAGATTTGTTGTTGGCTTCGGGCGCTGGCGCTGGCGCTGGCGCTGGCGGTTCCACGACCATCCATTGCTCGCTGGGATGAGACGACATGGGCGGCCGTAGGCGCAAGTAGACTTGGAACAGCGATGTTTTTGAGGACATGGTTGCTGGCGT
Source organism: Chaetothyriales sp. CBS 132003 (assembly GCA_003709865.1). Classification (NCBI taxonomy): domain Eukaryota; kingdom Fungi; phylum Ascomycota; class Eurotiomycetes; order Chaetothyriales; species Chaetothyriales sp. CBS 132003. The sequence continues at coordinate 105,821 of QRBJ01000054.1, read as the reverse complement.
TGTTGCTGGTAGTGGTGGCAGTGGCTGGCAAAATGGGCAGTGGCCACAATTGGGTCGTCGGTACGGTGTATGCAGTCAATCGGATAAGGAGTGGCGACGTCATGGGAACAACAAACTGCCTGGTCCGGATTAGTCTGTCTTTTTGTTTATCTTGGCACAGCGGCTTGCCAAGGCCTTGCCGCAACCAGTCGTATGCAGCGGTCGGCATAATTATTACAGTACAGTAATAATGGAAAGCGTGGAACAAGGCGTCAGGAATGCTCTTACTATACAGTCGCTACACGGACCTGCCTGTTGCCTCCTGGGCGACTCGGCGTGTTTCAAATGCCATGCCACGCCAATCATGTCATGCCCGCGAAAACAATGATGCATCATCATTCGTCAATCCATCGCCTGTCCTGGCTTTCCCTTCGGCTCTCCTATGCTCCGACCCTGACCTCCTGGCCCCCAGCACCGCCATTCTTCAGGTCAAGTTCACTGGGCAACAGCTCAATCTGCCTGAGCAGGAAGCTCTTCTCATCCAAAAACTGGTCGTCGTCTGTCCTGCCCTCGAGGAATCCGGGCAGGAAGCGCAAGAGCCTCTCCCTGTTCTTGACCAAAATCCTCCTGACCTCGTCACTCTTGTTCGGATTTGCGACGAAGACCTTGAAGACGTGGAAGGCTTCGTATTGCACCATTTTGCGGTCGTCTTTGAGCAGGCTCATGGTCAGCTTGAGGTTCTCTCCGCTGGCGACGTACTGGGTCATGACTACGTAGTTAGAGCGGTCCAGCAGCAGCTCGCCAAGAAGCTTGATGGATTGGCGTTTGGTCACGTAGGATTGCGAGAGCAGGAGGATGGGATTGTAGTATTGCGAGAAGAACATGTCGTAGTTGGTTGCCAGGTACTGCGACACCAGGTTCTTGTGCTTGGTCAGAATTTCGCGGAAGGTGGTGAATGCGTCGGCGCTCACTTCGAATGAGCCCTTGTTGATCCATTGGAAGAAGTTCCAGAAGACGCCCTTGCCCGTCTGCTGCCGGCTCACATCGACTTCCTTGAGCCGGACTGCCCTTTGGCCGCGTGTGGACTCGTCATACAACACCACCGCGGCAATGGTGTCGAACTGGAGCGCGTGGCGGAGGATGGTGCCGCAGGCCATGGCTGACTTGGCGTCGTTGTAGCCCCAGCACAGCTCCACAATGATCTCGGGCCGGTCACGCACCAGGTACGACACGGCCGACGGCTCACTCTGCGGCGATGAGTTGGCCGCTCTCCAGCGAAGGATGTGTGAGAAGATGATCTGCGCGTCCTTGCGCGCCTCGAAGGGGAGGAGGCGGATCGAGCGTGCCAGCTCGTACAGCACGTCCTCGTGGATGATGCACGAGACCAGCTGATGCACCTGCTCGGGCGAGCAGTCGACTTCTGTGCCAATGCATCCCCATCAGCCACCAACTGTTGCCCTCTTTCTGACCCACGATCAACGTACCTGGAGTTCCTTGCACGATCAGTTTCATCTGCGCCATCAGCTTGGCCGCGTCTTCTTCAATCTGGCCTCGTCGTCAGCCGGCGGAAGACAAGGCCGCTGTGCCGCACCTACCTTTGGGCTGACCGGCGACTCCCATAACTTGGGCAGCAGCTCCTTCAGCGCCTTGGCTATCTCTGCTGGCTGCTTCTGCCGCCCCTTGCCGCCAAAGAAGAAGGCCATGTCGGACGCTCAGCCGCGCGCTCCGGGCGCCTTGTCTTATGGAGGGGACACACACACACACACGCACACACGCACACACACACGCACACTACTGATCGCAGGGACAACGACAAGAGTCAGACAGAGTCTCTTGTGCAAATTGATAAAGTTGATAAAGTTGTCGTCCTGTCATCAGCAGCCTCGACTTCTGATCCAAGGCTGACGTTGCACGGCAACGGTGTGCCAAGCCCACACCGGCCCCCGTCCCCCAATCCATAGGTCAGATCAAGACTTGAAAGATTGTCCTGCTCCTTGAGAAATGTCGGCAGTCTGGAGATTTCTACTGCACTACAACCCGAGTTGATTCTATTGAAGATTTCTGATAGGGTAGAGCCACTTGTTACAATTAGAAGATATCTGTCAAAGGGCACCTTCCTCGCCCGCCCGCCCCAAAATGAATTAACCTGCTAGGACGCCTCTGGCCTCGTTACACCCTCACCTCCTGTTTCAGCTCGGCAGCGAGATCTCTCGCGGATTTGAATTCTTGAGTCCAACATTTTTCGATATTGCGCCCCATCCACACGTTGTCCGTCGATGGGCATGGTATCTCGCCGTGGCCAAGTCACTTCATCATCGGCTTCGGCCACATCTTGAAGAATGTCGAAATTGCATTTTTAGCCCGTCATAATCTCATACATCATCACGCCAAATTGTCCAATATCGCTCAGAATTCAATAGCCTTGCCCATCCGGACCTTCCAGATCCCAGCCAAGGGACCTTCCAGATCCCAGCCAAGAGGCATCAAAGTCGAATCTGAAAAGTCGATGAATTGCACATTCGATTCGTCGTCAAGCATGATATTCGGTGTATGAATATCAGCCACAATCACGCGGCGAGAGTGAATGTAGGTGAGCGTATCCGCTAATCGTATCAGCCATATCGGTTGCGTTTTTCGGTCCGGTCGGGTCCTTGCTAGATTTGCTAGATAGTGTTGCAGATCTTCTCTCATCCGTGGCATCTGAACTGACGGATGCGTGGAGAATAGATTGTAGCAGAGCGTAACCCCTACATGAGGACCTATCCTCTTGCTAGATAGCCTTTTCATTCTCTAGTGCCCTAATTAGGTCAGCACGGTAATCATAGCTGCCTTCGGGGGGTTAGCTTTCGTCTATCAAAACGGGAATTCCATTCATCTCAGTGATTCTCGAGAGGCGAGGGATCTTCATGGCATTTTCTCCTTGTTGGATAACAATATCGGTCCCCCAATCCCTATGATCTCGTCGGCTACCTCTGTGCCATCTAAGTGGATAAATTCTGCAAGACAGGGGGCGATGGATTCCATGACTTAGGGCGCTATATTGATACTAAGTAGATGACTTTGGAGCCCCACAGGCTTTCATAGACTGGTTTAATAATGGAAATAAGCCTTGGCCAGAGTAGTGGAGTACCTGTTGAATGCTAGATTCTGATTTGGGAGCTATTGCTGCAGTGGTGGTGGAGTTATTCAAAGTAAATGGGAGAATAAATTAACCCTGTTCGTGGCAGTCTCGAATCCTGCAGAGTCTCGAATCCTGCAGAGTCTCGAATCCTGCAGTCTCAGAGTCTCGAATCCTGCGGCTTGGCGTTACCTCGCCCAACACGCCATGCTTGAGTTGTTGCCATCGCCAGTCTTTCGCGCTGTCATCATGCGCCAATGAGAGGAGTTCAAGCCAGGTCAATCTGTCGGTGTTGCAGTTCAATGGTTTTTCTTACAAGATAATTCAACAGCAAATCTTTGATTTGAAACCCAATAGTATGATCGCATGGCCATAATCGATGATTGGTCAAAGGATGCATGACGCTTTCTCTTCCCTCTAACCAGACCAGCGGTAAGCTAGTCTAGCGACTGTTAGATGGCCTCGTCTCTTGCCCGATCAGGCATCTGAGCAAGTTTTCACCTTCTTTACTTGGTAAATTCCTATTTTGGCCTATACAATGCCCAGGATTCAAAATGGCAATCGCCTCAGTTGTGGATTGCCCCTTCATTTTCTCTACTCCGAGTGCCTCTTCGTCCACAGCGTTTGAGCTGGTGGTCGAGGCATGTTCTTGGTAGTAGCTCTGACGGTAGACTGCTGTACCGTCGACTGAGACCTGTCACATGCATCATCTCCAATTTGACTTGAATGAGATGACTACGACAACAGTGGATGACAGCCCTTTCTTTATATTTCCTGCTGTAACGTATATACTCTTGAGCATACTGCTCGGTCGGCAAGTACTTATATCCTAATTTCAAGCAGCGCTGGCGCCTGTCCAGACTTACCAAGACAACATCGGCAGCCGCTACTACCTCCTCTTCGTCAGGCCGGCCTTTTCCTCAGACTCAGATGAGGCACTTGTTATTGCCTGCGCTGGAATCTCCTCGGCCAGCGGCGTCTTCGGTCCGGAGATTTCATCTTCATCCAAACCAGTCGCCAGCTCCTCCACAAGACTCTGCCGCCGCTCTCGTTCATGCTTGAATTCGTCATGTTCTTTGCCCTGGAAGCGCTTCCGCACCGTCTCAATCATGCGCCCAAACCAGTAGAAATTCAGTGTGTGCAGGATCATGTTACTCGTCAGATATGTCAAGGCCATCCAAGCCGGTGCCGGCCGACTGACTGCAATCGCGGCGTACTTCATGACCTCGGCCTGAGCCTTGACACACAACTCATCGCCCAGGCACAGTTTGACATCCCTTGGCGCAAAAATGCTGAGCACATCCCCGACTCCTGGTTTTGTCGTCTGTGTGACCTTCCAGATGTAGCTGAACACTGAGTAGGACTGGAATGTGCCCCACAAAAGCCGTGAGCAGAAGAAGGTGACGAGCAGGGTGATACCATTGTACCACTGCAATTTCCCGCCCGTCAAGTTGAGTTTGTCGCAAAACCAGTGGATGTTGAGAAACGGAGTTGACAGCTCGTACAGGATGAAGACTGGAGCATAGAAGTTTACAAACGGTCTCTGCGCACGCGCATTAGCCTCAGAGACAACTACAACTCGGCGTGCCAAAAAAAAACAAAAACAAGTACAAGCAACTTACAAAGCCAAACGAGAAGACAAACAATGCGCTGACGGCGTGGAACCAGATCCCAATGCCGAAGATCTTGATATATCTGGTGCTCACGATAAGATCCCAGATGAAGTAGCCGCAGGCCAAGGCCTGAATCATACCACAGGCGCCAGTGTAGCCGTACACGCGCTCGACGGCACTCTGCTTCATCCCTGCGCGCTCCTTATCGGCAAACATCAACCACAGCGTCATCGCATTGATCAGGCAGGACTGCAGGAGAGAGACGACATGCACGTCCCAATTGATGCGCGTGCGTAGCGAGAGCTTCGGGTATATATTCGGGAACAGCCGTGTCGACAGCCACGGTGACACAAACGCCTCCGTCATTTGGTAGAAGAGATACGCAAAGAGCACCTCGTGGAAATGGTCGGGCAGTGTATAGAGATCAACAGCCTCGGCATACGGCCTGACCGCATTCGATAGCCATGCCGGCGCCGGCGGGAAAGGGTCTAACATCGCAGTACTTTGTAATTAAATAACGATGGCTCGGGGGCAGAGGGAGAGGGCGGTGTGTTCGAATGAAACCAAAGGATAAGATGATGGGGGAAACGGAACACCAGAAGACATCCAGTACAAGGGAAGGTGCGTGAGCCGGTCGCGTGCGCAAGAAGTATACGTGTGACGTCGAATTAGTACGTTGCCTTGTTGACTTTTTGTTGGGGCTGTGGTGGGGTCTGGCGCCTAGATCAGGCGAACGTTTGGGGCTTTTAGGCCTTAATCGCCGGATGGCGTTTAACAGCGTGGCTCTAACGAACGTCCTCTGTGCTAAAATAATTCACAGTTAAACTCTCAACTTTCCTGCCGCGGAAACTCTATTTTGTCGAATGCTTTATTGCACATCCTTCGCAGACTAGGAATCTAGCGCCATTACCGGGCTTGTACAGTATCGTGTATTTGCCTCGAGGCAGCGATGGTGCATGAACAGTTATGGCCCCTAACACCATGACTCTCCGTCTCCCGCCCATGCTGTTGCCCACAATGTCTGTCTAGGTCGTGCCGATTGTTCCCAAGCCCATCCAGACCATTCTTGTCTATTGTGTCCATGGCCATAGTTCCTGACGATTTCCCCAAGCCCATCCAGACCATTCTTGTCTATTGTGACCATGGCCATAGGTCCTGACGATTTATCCCAAGCTCATCCAGACCATTCTTATCCGTTGCGTCCATGAAAACAAAATCCCGCTGAACCTGCTAGACGGCCGATCCCGCCCCGGACTCATATGGCCTGGCTTCTGGGTTCAGCGGCTTAGCTGACCCGTTGCTGGCCTCTCCCTCCTCCTCGTCTGTATACCGCTCACCGCTGGTAACTCCATCAGCATCCTGCATCAACCTCGATCGTCCCGACGAATGTGTCGTCTCTTGTGGTCGGTGTTTTCTAATCGACTTTTGTTCAGGCTGCCCCCGTGGACCATAGATGGTGACTAGCATCTATAGCAGATTAGCGCGTCGACAGTCTTCGTCAGGCTCAAGCACGTCAGGAAACGCACCACAAGAAGCCAATTCATGGCTGCCGCTACTGCGTTCCAGGTGGCGGCAAATTGCTGTTCTTGTTTCCACAAACCGCTGCATGCAATATAGTATCCCTGCGTCTGTTCGCAGGTACGGACGTCGACATATTTACTTGGAAAGGGCCAAGCTCTATCCTGCATGGAGTTGTACCCACAGCACCGTAGAGTGCTCTGGATCGATCGCACCGCAATCTCGTTCTTGGCCAGGAACAGTCTCTGCCACTGACTGTCACTGGCGCACGACTGGAGGTCTGATGGCACTCCATAGATTAATGAAAGAACAAGGATTGCTGATGCAGCCATGCTCGAGATATCTCTGGCTAGCGTAACTGACACCGAGGAAAGGGTTTTGGTACGAAGACAGGATCTGACACCCGGCGCTACCGTGAGCCCGACGAGGGTCAGGCCGGTGAAAAGGATATTCAGTCCTGGCAGCCATGCTGGCATAGGAAGAGCCAATTTGGTACTTCTAATGCAGGAGATCACTGCCGGGAGGATCGCGCCCACCGCCAGTAAGGTGACCAAGGAGAAGATGATATGCTGGCGTGTGGGCTGCATACCTGCATCGAGGGTGCAATGATACTCAGATCAGAAACAATGTCCATTTGTCATGACATTCATTCCATATATACGCGCGAAGCGGATCAGCACACATTCTGAAAAGAATTGCTAGCCTATGATTCTCTGCCACCTGGACAGGCAGATCTGGCAAATAGGAATTCTTGTCCGCGTAGTCCATGCATGGGACGTTCAGGCCATGAGATACTTCTGCAAATCAACTGCAACCCTCACAACGTGCTTTGCGCAGACACTTTGACGTTGACAAGGTACATGCATCCAACCCTGGGCGCTGCCCAGGGGCCGCTAGCTCTCTCATTCGTCAATCGAGTGGAGCTCCCTGCACAGCTGCATACACCATACTTTTCTCGCTCGCTGGCCAGTGGTCTGTGGTGCTAGGCCTTGGAATGCCAGTAAGGCGGGAGGGCCCTCCCTCCAAAAGACGCGGAATTATGCCTTTCTCGGCCATAATTCAGGCATTCCGACATATATCGTTTATGACAAGTGGGCAGTGGCCAGCGACCAGACCAAGTGACGGAGTATACCGGTCAATCAGCATGTGATCAGCCCAGCAAATCCCTCGCTGAGGTGACATGGACTTATTCACAGTGCCTACGACGTCGCAGACTTCGACTATTATAATGTCTATAGGGGTTGCTAATACTCTATGTACTCCGTAGGAGTGCATGACATGAGCAGTCGGTTTCCGGGACATATCAAAAAAGTGAGTGGTGAACAAAATACCAGCAGTAGAATCTAGCGAAGAGAAAACTCGCTCGAAAAAAGACTGACGCCATTCATTCTAGGCGGGCGATAAGGACAACAAGAACAGTATACACTGCAGCATGAGTATTAAACATTCAGCCCATGGTTACAACCACTGTCCTCGGGCGAGGCAGAGAGTCAGCGCTAAATTCGATAAACCAGTTCCTTTCCCATTGGCCGGGAAATGTGTCTTGAGAATCAAGGCCGCTCTTATTAACCAGATCATGACGTCGACGACTCGAGTGGATTGGAGAGCCTATTTTTTTTTTCACAGGCAGCTTATCAGTGCAGATTCAAGGTGCGGTGATAATTTACTGTAGGCTCTTATGCGGCGTCCTTGTTGTTTTATTCATAAACCTCGTCATTGCGTATTCATAAAACTGCAAGCTAACGAAGGCCAAGTTAAAGTTGAAACAAGTAACCGTGAAATTTGACCCTACAGCACACTATCATACTGAGCATCATACTCTAACCCAACCCCAAAACGCTCATTTCTGTGCCAAAAGGTAACGCCATCGTCATGATATCATCCTGATCCTCCATCCTCGATCCTTCCCCCCTACGTACCCGCAGCAATGCCGTGCTCCTGCTTGTGAAAATATGACATGACCTCTTCATCACCGCCATGATACTCGTCTGTCGCTGTGTGTTGCTCAGACCCTAGCCCCGAATCACTGCCATGGTGATTGCGCTCGACTTGCTTATTATACCTTGCCTCTTCCTCGGCGACGAACTGCGAGTGCCCAGCATCGGAGATGTCATCAGTGGGGTGGACTTGGGGTGATTGAGATCCAGGATGATCACTCATGTTGTCGGCTCCTGCGTATGAGTAGGCAGGATGCTTCAAGCTGGGGCTGCCATGCTGCTCGGTCGAGTTGATGCTACCGTGGTGAGCGTGGATGGCCGTCTCTCGGCTGTCTTGGTGAGTAAGGGTCATGTCATGGGCATCGACATCCTCCTCCGCTGGAGGGGTTGGCTGTGCCAGAGTAAGCGCGGCTTGCGCTTGCCTATGGCCTCTTCCCGCATCGACATCTTCATCTTCATCCTCCTCTTCCATAATACTATCCGGTCCGCCATTCAATGTACCACCAATGCTGCTGTTGTGGCTGACTGTTCTTGCCGAATCAGTGCTCAGGCTGCTCCCCGTACCATAGCCCAGGCTATCGGTGTACATGTAGCTCGTGCCCAGACTCGTTCTGGAGACAGACGATCTGCGCTCGGTCAAAGAATCATCAGCGTCATCGCCACTCACATAGTCCGGATCTTCGTCATGCCCCATGTTTTCCTTGTCCTCTGGCACAGATCGCTGCTGACCCTTCACTGGCTTGCTCCAGCTCGGTTTCCTGATGTCTACCTGGCTTGCCGGATTGCTCTTGACGCTATGACTCCTCTTCAAGCTGACAAGCCCATTCGATGTCGGCGCTGGTGCAAGGACAAGCTGTTTATCCGGTGTTTCGCGTCCCCGGTTGCCCATGACATGACTCGTTGACAGAATTCTCCTGTCAATACCGGATGCCCTCGATGGCCCAGGCTTGGAGTGACCGAGAGAGGGTCTCTTCTTCAGTGGTATGCCTACTGCGTTTGCAAGACCTGAACTGCTGTCTCTGAGAGATGGTTTGGTGGTGGTAGCTGTGGCAGTCGACGCGGAACTGGGAACTCGCTTCAGGCTCATACTTGCATCTCGCTCCTGAGGCGTAACCTTTTTGCGCTGGGGCATCTTCGATTCCCTCGCAGTCCTGGCATGATTCATAAGGCCCTCCAAGATACGTCGTTCCAGCGTCTCGGCACGATCATTCATCTCGCGCATCTCCTTTTGTCGGGTGGAAAGCGCAGTCTCGAGCTGGGCAACTTGACGAGTAAGCTTGTTGGTCTGTTTGCTGAGATGTTCGTGTTCGAGGCGCAGCGCTTCCATGCTTGCAACCAGAGCATTCTTCTCTTCGCCCAGCCGAACAATGTCCGCTTCAACATGTTCCTTCTGTGCCGTGCGCCTCTCAAGAGCGATCGCTGCTTCGGCGGCTTCCTCTCTCTTGGCGTCGTGCTCTTCGGTCATTAACCGTGCCTGTGTGGCAACTAGGCTCGAGACCTCGGCGGCGGCAGCGATAACCGCTCCGTGGATCTGATCAAGCTTGTCGAGATTGCTGAGTGATTCTTGTGTGCTCTTTTGATGACTTTCAATACCTGCAAACGCCTCCTTTGCCAGGGCAGCATGCGAAATTAGGCTGTCGAGCTTATCGTGAACCTCAGAGTCATCGTATGCCGCCGGGGTGGGATGGACTTCTTGAACCGGTTCAGGAGGTCCAGTTGGCGCCGGAAGGAGACCGGTGATTGAAGACGGAAGTGAACCAACACCTGACTTGATTTCCTCCGTTGCCCTCGCAAGATTTTCGGTCTGCTCTTGGGAATGTGCCTTGTGCTCGCCGATTGCATCAAGGACTTCCTGGATTGCTGCCAACACGGCCGGGTGATTCTCAGCAAGCATTCCTTCCAGTCGCGAGGTGGCCGCGCCGGCTTTGACGACTTCCTCTCGTGTCTGGCTGTGTTCAAGTGCGGAAACGGTGTGAAGCTCCTCCAGCCGGGTGCTCACTTCGTCGACCTTGCTGAAGACAGTCTTTGAGTCGGCAGAGATGCCATCACAGGCCTCTGCTACGGTCGAGCCAAGCGTCTCCATGACGAGCTTCATGTCATCGACCGCAGCTCTGGTGTTCTCCATCGTCTCGACGTGAGACTTGGTATTTTCATCCAGCCCACGCAGTTTGCTGGCATTCGAAGCCTGAGCGTCGTCATACTTGATCATCAGCTCGTTGAATTTGTCGTCGATGGCGGCCTTGAGCTCGGCGCCGGTCTCATCGTGCTTGTTGAACAATGTGGCAGAATGTTCGTCCAGATCGATCTTGCGAGACGTGTTGTTGTCGGCCTGCTTCTGGAATTCAGACTTGACAAAGTTTGACAAGTCAGCAATGCTTGAAGCGGTGGCATATGCACTCATGCCATCATGATGCATGCCGAGCACTTTGTTGAGTTCGACAATGCCTTCTTCACTGCCGTCAAGCTTGTTCATGAGTTCATCGCGAAGGTCGCCAATGATGCATTTGACGTCGTCAATCTTATTTGCCAGTCCGCCGTGCTCGATCTTCCTGGCCTCGAATGCTTGCGCGGTAAGGTCATTATCGGCCTCAATCTGCTCGCGGAAAGCTTTCAGGCTATCCCTGACGTCCTTGACGTCGTCCTTGGTTGGCAGACTGGCGGGATCTGGAAGACGCAGATCGTCGATACGAGCCTTGATATCTGCACAGAGTGATTCGACCACGCCAATGTCGGATTTTGACAGGAGCTCGCCATCCGGGCTGATGGTGGCCATGCGGCCTTGAATTTCCTCAACCGCCTTCTGGACATCCTTCAACATGAACTCAACGAACTCAAGGTCGACTTTGCCAGACTCGGAGGACTTGTCGCCGAGGTCTTCAACTGCCAGCCTCACTTCACGCAACAAGTCTTCCATGGCCTCCAGCTGAACGGTCTTGCCGGCGGATGCAAGATCGGGAGCAGTCATGTCATCGATCTTGGCCTTCATGTCATCAATCTTGGCCTTCATGTTGGTCAGCAGGGTTTCGATGGCATCGGTGTCGTCTTTCGAGGCAATATGACTGGGTATGACGACCTCGGGCGGAGGAGCGTTTTTGACATCTTGCACGGTGGAATGAAGACCTTGAATGGCACCGTGAATGTCGTCGAGATCGTCCCTGTGCAATCTCATCTCTCTTGGGAAGTCAACAACGGGCGCGGGCGTGGCGTCCAAAGCCTCAATCTTGATGCGTAGCTGTGTGATCATGGCCTTCAAGCTCTCCAGCTCAGTGTGGATCTTGTTCTCGTCGTGGACGACGACTGCGTGCTCGCCCACACTTGACGGATAGGTGTCGTTGTATGACTTGTGAAGGTTGCTTATGTCATTTCGAACATCATCAATGCCGGCCTTGAGGGTGTCCAGGACTTCATAGGTCGTGCTTACGTCGGCCGGCCTGTTGATGAGATTCTGCAAGTCAGCTCGAATGTTTTCGACGCCGTCCTGGAATGCATCGAGGAGCTCGCTCGTGTTTGACAGAATGCTTTCGCTAGCATCTGGTGGCTTTGGAACACTGCGGCTGGTTTCCATGGCTTCGCGAACGGCATCAACTACATCCTCGCGCTGAATAGATGCACCAGATTTGACGAGAGTGCCAGCCAGGGTGGCTCGCATATGCTCAAGCTCTTCTTTGACAAGCCTGAGGATGTCTTCACTGCTGCTGCTGCTGCTGCTGCTGCTGCCGCGGCCGCGGCCGCCAAGACTTGATTGACGGTCATCTTGCAAATCTCTTATGGCGTCGAGAATCTCTTCATTGCCGGTGTGAGGTTGGTTCATCGACATGGATTTGCTGATGGTGTCGCGGAGATGCTGAAATTCCCTCTCCATGGCATCGAGAAGCTGGGGGGTATTGGCAGCGGAAGCGGGCGGTCGCGCTGCAAGCTTGTCGATATCCATCTGCAGGCCGGCAAAACCAGCTTTGACGAGGTCAATGATTTCGTCCTTGGCGGTGACATCGGACGCACGATCGACATAAGCCTCAATGTCGGCTCGCAGGTCCTCCAGACCATCTTTCAACGCGTCCAAGACCTGCTCGGTGTCTTTACCGTTGGCCGTCGAGTACTCCTGGAACTCTGTCTTCATGCTTCCGAGGAACTCATGCATTGCCTCGACGACGCGCTCGCCCATGCCACCGAGAGGGTTCTGCTCTCCTTCCAGACACGACTTGATGGCATCAAAGAGATCCTCCCGGTTGAATTCAACTTGTTTGGTGACGGGTGGTTGCCGGGCCATGCCCTCTTCGACAGCATTGATGATGGCCCTTCGGGTGAGGTCGGCGGTGGCACCACCTGATGGTGTAGGCGTGTGTTTGGTCACCGCTTCTTGGACAATGTCCGAGATGTCACGCCGAGTCAAGCCGCTAAGCTCGGATTCAGTTGCGCTGTTTGAGGAGAGCGTGGATTGGGCAGGCCAGTCGAAGTTTTCCAGGACTTCTCGTACGGCGTTGAAGATCTCTTCCCTGGTCACCGTCTCTTGATTCTCGGTCGGCAAGGGTCTAAAGTCGGCCAGGCCCTTCCTGACGGCGTCAAGGACATGGTCGTAAGTAAGTCCTGGGTTGTCAGCAGTGGGCGGCTGTGAAGGCTGGTATGACTCGAGGCCTTCCTTCAGTGTCTCCAAGATCTCGTGGCGTTCAAGACCGAAGTGTTCGAGGGCAATCTCGGGCTTGCAATCCTCCCAAGCTTCTCGGACTGCGCGAATCAGATCTTCCCTCTCGGCGGCAACGTTTCTGCCTGCTTCTCTTGGGGGCGGGGGGGGCATCTTTTCAATAGCACTGGTGACGGCTTGGACAACGACAGCAGTGTCAACATGCGGCTGAGAGGGTGTGGGGGGGGGATGCAATTGAGCTTTTTGCACAATGTGATGCATATGCTCTTTGAGCTCGGCCAAGGCTTCTCTCACAATGGCAGTAACCTCGTCCTGGCCCAGAGCTTGTTCAACCTCGTGGACGGCCGACCTGGCCGCGGCCGATTGGGAGTCCTCAAGCCTCTTGGCTATGTCTCGGCCCATGCCGAGGACTTCGCCGCGGAGTTCTCGCACCAGCGCTTTGACTTCGTTGGTCAAGCCACCGCCCTGTGCGAGGGCCTGCTTGACGTTCTTGAGCAATTTCATGAACTCGTCAGTGCCTGGCTCGGAAGCGGCAGAAGGCGTGGGCGTCTGGCTCTTGCTGCTGAGAGGCCGACGACTCGACTCGTCATCGAGGAAGAGGTCGGTCTGAGAGAGGTCTCGGTGGTTTCCATCGGCCACTCGTCGCACAATGGCCTTTGTTGCGGCCTCGTCTTGGAGCTGGTGCATGAAATCGAGGACCTCGTCTAGCTTGGCAAGCATGACTGGGTCGACTGTTGTGGCGTGCGGCGCCGCCTTGGAAGGGGATAATGGTGACTGGGCTTTACCGACGACTTGTGACCGCACTGCCTCGAGCGTCTCTCTGATGTTTGCTTGGCCCTCCTTTGTGGCCATTTCGCGCAGGACCTTTTCCAGCAGAGCGATGCTGGCAGCGCCGTCGGCATAGGCCAACGAGGGCGAGGCAGAGATCTCGCGATCGTACGAGGGGCTTGTGATGCGTGAGATGGTGAAGGCCTTCCGCGGCGTCTCATGGGAATTGTCATCCAAGTAGGTGTTCAGGCTGGATGTCGACCTCGTTTTCTCCGGCGCTCCGAGAAGTCTGTGCTGCGGCTCGGATCTCTTTTCCAGGCCGGCAACGAGCTCTCGCAAGCTCTTGCGGATGTCTTCATCTCGGTTGTTGGTAGCCTTTCGAAGGTCCAGGAGATCGGTGGCGTTGTCTTTGCTTCGCTGGCTGAGACTGGCCATCTCGCGCTGGAGGTGAGTGGCGATGCTGGTGATGTTGAGAATCTGTGAAGCCAGAGAGTCCATGGTGTGGGTGGCCGAGAGGTGGCCCCCGATGCTGCCGTTGGTGATGGAAGTCAGAGCTGGAGTGGCGATGGTCGTCCGTGCTGGAGTGGTCATGGTCGTCCGTGCTGGAGTGGTCATGGTACTAGCCAGAGCTGGAGGCGTGATAGTACTGGTGATAGTACTAGTCAGAGCTGGGGTGGTAGACTCGCGCCGAGTGTGAATGGACTGGAGGGCCAGCATGTTGGTCGCGGGCGGAGCATTCTCACTTTTCTTCAAGTTGCGCGTCAGTGGCGTGGGCGATTCAGCCTCGGGCAGAGCAGAATGGCGCTCCGGCCGACTGGTTTTGTGGTCATCCAAGTCGACCAGCTTGGAGGAGCGGGGGCCTTTGTCGAGCGATCGTCGCTCCAGCGAATCACTGAGACTGAGTCTGTTGGGCGTGCCGTTGCCCTGTAGGGTTTGCATACGGCGGTGCTGGGCCTTGGTCGGGCTTTTCTCTGGCGATGGCGGTGCCGGCGGCGGATTGCTGACATACGTGCTGGGAGCATTCTCACGAGCACGTGCTTGGATCAGGGCAGCGGCCTCCTCAATGCGCGCAGATGTGTTGGGGCGCGTGACTGGGCTGCCGATGCTGGGGTTGAGTGGCAGTGGCGGAGGCGCCCGGTCTGGGTCAGAGCTGTCCCACCTGGGCGCGCGCGAGAGTGTTAGCTAAGCGTTGCTCCAGCAGGAGGAGAAGAAGAAGAAGAAGAAACAGAAGAAGAAGAAGAAGAGGAGGAGGAAGGATATTGCGCGCTCACATGGGCACAGAGCTCCTGCCGGATTCCGAGAAGGAATGCTGGTGCTTCACGAGCCTTGACTCGGACCGCTCTCGCGATCCATCGCGGGAGGGTGTCAGCGGCGACATGGCTCGCTAGCAGCAGCAGCAGCAGCAGCTGTATGATGCAGCGAATGAATGGACAAGGGAGGAATATGCTTGCTTGCTCAATAGCAGTGCCACGACGGCACGGTAATCATAATGAATGGCACACGGGGGAAAGTACTTGTAGCAGTGCTGGAATCCAATATCCCTGCGCCGAGTTCTTTGCAGATGGTAAGCGGAGGCCGGGTTCGGGGCCGCTGGCTCTTGTTCTTGTTCTCTTGTTGCCCGCCTAGATTGTTTACGCGCGCCCAATCCGGCTAGCGGCAGATGCTGCCCAATGACGCGGCCTCTGCGGTCGAAACAAGGCCGCGCACGTGACCTGCAAATCTTGGCGAGTTTGCTCGTGCCAAGCCCGCACTGATCGCACCAACTGGGTCAATTTTGGAAGGAATCTGAAGGAGCCTGCGCCGACGCCTCAGACAACACCGTCTTTCTCAACCCAGCAAGATTCAACGACAGGAGGGCGACAATGAAGTTCCTCAAGGTCGGTCGTGTCGCGATCATCAGTAAGTAATGCACTTAATGCACTCTCCAACGAGAAAGCCCACACAGCCCACCACCACCACCACTACTGCTGCTGCTGCTGCTACTACTACTATTGCTACCACCACCACCACCACCACCACCACCACCACTACTACTACTACTACTACTACTTCTACTGCTGCTGCTTCTCCTTCTACTACTACTACTACTACCACTACTACTGCTACTACCACCACTTCTGGTGCACGCCAGTGCTGACAGTCTCTAGCACGGGGCAGATATGCCGGCCGCAAAGTGGTAATCATCCAGCCCGTCGACACCGGCACCAAGCAGCACCCCTTCTCCTACGCCCTGGTGGCCGGCATCGAGCGCTATCCTTCCAAAGTCACGCGTCGAATGGGCCAGAAGCGACTGGAGAAGCGATCCAAGGTCAAGCCGTTTATTAAGAGAATCAACTACAACCACATCATGCCCACGCGGTACACGCTGGAGCTCGAGGGCCTGAAGAGCGTCATAAGCAACGACACCTTCAAGGAAGTGAGCCACCGAGAGGATGCCAAGAAGCAGGTGAAGAAGGCGCTGGAGGAGCGATACCTGAGTGGGAAAAACAGATGGTTTTTCACACCGCTGCGGTTTTGAGAAGAGACGTAGAGAGGGGGGGAGAGGGAGGGAGAGGGAGGATAGAGAGAGAGAGAGAGAGAGAGAGAGGTGGGCGACAGGGCGAGGGAGCAGCGACCGCTCCGCCGCACTTTCCGGCCCATGCTCGACATACAGTCTTGGGATGCGTCGATGGAGAAGGCAGAAATGCCGTGTCAGGCCAAGCACATGTGAAAACGCTGACATGGTGGCCCTGACCGTACCGTCATTGGCCTACACTGTCCTCCATGCCCGCCCACGCCTGCTGGTGGCCTGATGGCCGAGAGCGAGGCTTCTAGTACCTTTGAACCATCACTCGAGATACAGATCATCTTTCACTCGAGATACAGATCATCTTTCAGTCGTGCTAAGTTCCTGAACAGTGCAGCCGTTGCCGTCTCGGGCCGTGCGGCTGGCCGTGCTTGCGTCGTCGAGCCCGAGCGTTGTGACGCAGTGGCCGTGGCGCTCCTCTGCCCAGAAGCGGCGGCGCCCAGGGCCCGCCTCCTGTCGTCGACCATCTTGGCCAGCCCGTCGACAAACCGGGTGCGTGTCTTCTCTTCGGCCGTGCCCTTCCACAGGCGCGCCAACCGTCTGTATTCCTCCACCCGCTTGTTCGCCGCCAGCAGGCCGGCCGAGCCCAAATCCTGGTCCAGGAGGCCCAGGATCTCGCCGCGTATGGCCCGCTCGGCCTCTTGGGCCTTGACGTCCTCCTCCGTGCTCTGTATGCCCAGCTCGGGTGCCGAGACCGAGATCAGGGCGTTTCCTCCGGTCACTTCCGACGGCGGCACCGGCCACTTCATCGCCTCGCCGAAGACGGCAATCACCGACTCGAGCCGGGCCTTGACCTGACACAGCAGGCGCAGTTGCGTGATGAAGGAGGGATCGGTGGTGGTGGGCTGGCCCGCGTTGGCTGCGCCATTGCCATCATCATCAGCAGCAGTAGCAGTAGGAGTAGCAGCAGCAGTAGTAGTAGGAGCAGCAGCAGCAGCAGCAGCAGCAGCGACCTCGTGCCGCACGAATTGTTGCATGTCTGCTTTTAGAGAATCATTGAGCAGGTCGTAGAAGTTGTTGGCCTCGCCCCGCAGGATTTCCACCTCGTATGCCAGCCGGTTGCCGCTGCGTAGGATCTCGTCCGTCAGGAAGGTCAGTTCGGACGAGCAGCGGACATTGTGTGCGTTCAGCTTGGACAGCAGCGACTGGGTGTCGCTTGCCGCCGACTGCAACTGGCTGCTCCTGGCTGCTTCGGACGTCTTGGCCTGCGAGGAGAGCGAGAGAGTGGGGAGGGCGTCGTTGAGCAGGTCGACGGCGCTGAACCGGCCAGAGCTCAGGCCAGCAAAGGCCTGGTCAGGAGACGACAGCTCTGGGTTGGGTTCAAGTGTGGCGTCGGATGGCATCATTGGCCACAGGAGGATCAAGAGGAGGAGGAGTTGCTGCACTATCCGCACCCGTCTCAATCAGTCCATTCACAAAATCGAGTGTCACGATGGCCAATGTTGTACCATTCTACGCCGACGACGACGCCGTTTGCAATCATTCATCAGTCTAGCTGCCTTTATTGCTGCCCTCACACAGGCCTGTAAGCCTGGGAAAACTCCCTTCTCTTAGCCCACACAGACCACCTGTAAGCCATTCAACTAATATACTGGCTGGCAAATTGGGGAAAACCCCATCTCTTAGTCCACACAGACCAAATATACTGGTTGGTAAAATGGGAAAACCCCATCTCTTAGCCCACACAGATCACCTGTAAGCCATTTAACTAATATACTGGCTGGCAAAATGGGAAACCCCGTCTCTTAGCCCACACAGACCATCTGTAAGCCATTCCACTAATATACTGGTTGGCAAAATGGGAAAACTCCCATCTCTTAGCCCACACAGACCATCTGTAAGCTATTCACATTGCATGGTGCCCTGCAACCAACAGCAGAGCCATAGTGTCCAAACATCACATCTACCTCCTCCCACCGAAGCTCTACAGAGAGGGAGACAGGAAACAATGAATCTTCAAGCCAAGGCAGGGGCAGCCTAGCGCCTTCCTGCAGAACAATCAGTGTTCAAGGCAGGCTAGACATGGGCTGAACTCAGGCCTATGTCTCAGGCCTGGCCAAAGAGTCATGAAAACACAGGTTGCCAATGTGATCACAAAGGTCGAGACAGCAACAAAGTTAAAGGTCGAGACAGCAACAAAGTCAAAGGTCAAGACAGCAACACCAGCAGTGGGAGCGATGAGCATCGCAATCACCTTCCCTGTACTTGAGCTTTTTGGCTGGCACCTTCCACGTGGCACCTGCGTTCATTGTGCGAGCTGAGGCGCTCACCAGCTTGCACCTGTACACTCCAGGTTAATTAGAGTAGTAGCCTTTTGCTGCATTCTGAAATGGGCCAAGGGCGCCACTAGTTAAACACCCGAGTGGTTCACGCTAAGGTCCAAGGTGGATTACCATCGAATCACCCTCGCCCTCCTTTTCTCAAGCCTCACAGTGGCACCGACATCAAACAGCTGTCGACGGTGATCTTGCGTCCAAACATGGAGGCCCATCACAAGCAGCCCTTCTGGACGTACAGCCCTCCAGCCTTACTGGCATTCCAAGAAGACATCGCCAGCCGCAACTTCTCCACCTATTTCTGCCACTTTGCCACATCTTCTGAACTCGAGAGCCACAAGTAGAGTTACAGGCAGGAAACTGATTCAAGTCAAGCTTATCTATGCCTTCATCTCTGGTTGCCTGAAATGTAAATGCATTGCCTTTTGTTAATCAAGAAACCAGTGCGTTGGCTTTCTATGCTTTCTCTCTCCATCTTCCCGCCAAGTTAGCAATACACTGTAACCCCAGTAACTGCACTCCCTCTCTGCCCTTCTACACTCCCTCTCTTCCCTTCTACACTCCCTCTCTTCCCTTCTACACTCCCTCTCTGCACTTCTATACTCCCTCTCTACCCTTCTACACTCCCTCTCTACCGTTCTACACTCCCTCTCTGCCCTTCTACACTCCCTCTCTGCACTTCTACACACCCCCTCTCTGCCCTTCTACACTCCCTCTCTGCCCTTCTACACTCCCTCTCTGCCCTTCTACACCCCCTCTCTGCCCTTCTACACAACCCCTCTCTGCCCTTCTGCCTTGACATGTTGTTCTCCGCTTTCTCCTTTGCTTCATTTACCCTGCTCTTTGTTCGTGAGCCCGGAGATTCTTCACGTCTAACTGGTAAGGTCTTGTCTAACTGGTAAGGTCTTGTCTAACTGGTAAGGTCTCGTCTAACTGGTAAGGTCCTGTCTAACTGGTAAGGTCTCGTCTAACTGGTAAGGCCTCGCTTTCCCCCTCCCCTCTTGGCTAGACTAGTTCCTTCCCCAGATGGGGCGACGCCTCTTCCTGCAACATCTAGCCCTGGCCACCGTGTCTCCTGCCAGCATCAACAGTGTCCATAGTCCTGATGAGGCTGTTGTCGCCCTTACCTTCTCCTACGTGGGCCAGTCATCCCCGCAATCATGCAACATTCGACTTCTCGCCCTCAATATAGACAAGTACCCGGATGCCAATCACTATATGATCTTCACAGAGGACGATCACATTGACCCTGCCCTTCCAAAGTCCTTCGAACTCATCTCTCCACGCCTTCTCAGCAGCCCAATTCCGGAAGCTCTCGCCACCATCTCGAGTGCACTGACCGACTTGGTCACCAAAGGCCTGGCCGCCAATCCCAGCAAGCTCGATACCGAGTACGGAGAGAGCTAAGATGACTTCAACGACGATTTCCCTGACGACCAAGACTCGGACAATGAAACCTTTGGCCTCAGTGGCTCTACCCCAGCCTCAACGGCGGCCAGACAGCAGCCCGTCGTATCCTCTTGCACTGTCACGCTGGACAAGATCAAACGCGATCTGAGAGCAACCAGGAATGCCGGCTTCAGAGTCGGTATTATTGGCGACCTTGTCACTGGCGGCATCGCCACTGTCTCCACCCGGGTCACCAAACTCGGCCTGTCCGACGAGGCCATGCGAGCATGGGGCTTGCAGACCACACACTACCTTGTTCTTCTAATTCGCTTTCGACAAGGCTATCGCCATCTCGAGCAAATCGCCTCAGATGCCACACTCAACTCTCACACACAGGTGAGGGTTGCACTCTGCAAATCGTACAAGCCTTCAGATTACGATGCCCGTGATGCTTTCGACCACAACACCCAGAACCCGCGTCCAGGAATGCGGGCGCCCACTCTCGAACCCCTCTTCATCGGCACCCCTCTTAATGACCTTTTTCGAGAACGATTCTCTTCCATTGTCAGATTTCGACAACTCTATGGCTTTAATTGGCCATCTGCCGAAGCCATGGCTCACGATTTTCAAGCCAAGGCCAGCCAGCAAGATGACATTGATTTGCAGCGCTATGCGTTGCCAGATGATGCAGCAGACAGAGCACTTCTCCCCGTCGTGATACATGATGCTCTGCACCACAAGCCCCTCAAAGATGCCTCCCTTCCGCTTGTTGCCATGCAATTCCTCCTCCGACACTTTGTCCCATGTACCGAATTCTGCCTCGTCTGCCATTGCCCAGTGGATGCTGCATTCGAGGCCTTGAAGCCCTATGTCTGTTCGAACCCGTTATGGCTGTACCAATACATGAATCTTGGCTTTGGACCTAGCATTGAATGGGAAGTTCTTTCGCAACCCTATGTTGTTGATCTACTCGTCAGCTTCTGCTATGCCGCAGCCAAGCAAGCACGCTTGAAGTAGTTTCCAGTCGGCATCGACTTGAAGGTGCCTCTGTTGCCCCAGTACAATGACAGCTTGCTCTACCATCGCCCTTGGGCCGCCGCGGTCGACAAGCAGAATGCCAAAGCAGCTATCAACCCAACTTTCAGCGCTCGCATCGACTTTGACAGCAGTGACATGATCTTTAGTCCGGACCAGAACGATGAAACCGCTAGCTTGCGGCCTGGAGACTGGTTGATTGTGCGGAACGCCGATATGGACCATGACTACCACTATCAAGTCCAAGAGACAATCTTTCCTATTTGGCGCTTAAGCAAACCCATCATCACTAAGCCTGCAATACCTCGTCAGAAATTTGGCTTGACATTACCAGAACTAAGTGCAGACTCTTCAGCACCCGGCGGTAGTACCCCACCCGCAGATGCGTCGTGCAAACGCATCCAGACGGTCTACTGCTATGCATACGACGCAAACTTTGATGATCTGATCGACGAGCAGAAAAGTCAAGCTATTGTAACAATTCTCGACACGCTTCCTTAAGTCCTCGACATGAAAGCTTATCTTGAATGTAACCAGACGGCCAAGGATGTAAGCTTGAAGTCCTGGAAGACTCACATATTACGGTCGGCCCTGAACATTTTACGATGGATTATTGCCTCCAATAGATCGTGCATCATGCAGGTCGATCAGTTCTTATAGCGAGATCAAACTGCCAATTGCGTCACGGCCATCCCGGTGCCAGGCCCTCGGGTGTCTGGCATGGACGGCTGGCTGCAGTTTCGATTTGCTCAAGGCGCGCCCGATAAAGAGCAACGCTTTGTTGATTGTGTCAAGAAAGAAAGTCCAGGTGCCAAGTATCCGACATTGTTTGCACGGCACGGTAGCCCGCTTTCAAACTGGCATTCTATTATCAGACAAGGTCTCCGATTTGACGAAGCCCTTCACGGCCGCACTTACGGCAACGGTGTTTACATGAGCAACCAGGCTTGCACCAGCGTTTGGTATACAGGCCTGGGTGCTCTCTCCAGAGGTAGTGACACTGCTAACCTCAAGTGGCCCCGGTCCATCCTTGGTGTCGCAAATGCCTTGTCATTAGAGGAGGTCGTGAACAAGACGGACGCATTTCTTTCAAAGTTGCCACATTATGTTGTTGCCGACACGGATTGGATTCAAACCAGGTATTTGTTCATCAAATCAGATTTGAAGCATTCCACTGCCAGCAGTACCGTGGTGGCGTACGATCAAGATCCACAGCATCAGTGCTACAACGGAACTAGTCAGCCAATCCAGATTCCAGTCACAGCTGTTTCAAAATCACGTCGTCCTGCCCCTAGTCCGACAGCGATCAATACTGGGTTCAAAAAGATCAAGCACTCTCCTCCCAGCGCGGACGAGCAGATTGTGGAAAAGCAGGGCGATGATGCGGACAGTGTCATGTCGGATGTCGACGATGGCACGTTCCTGAAGTCTGAGATGGAATACGACGACGACGACGACAACTACGACGACGACGACAACTACGACGACGACGACAATCGCACATTCCTGAAGTCTGAGATGGAATACGACGACGACAACGACGACGACGACAACGACATGTCAACTGATGCTTCCGAGTTCTACGAAACCGTCCCTGCTAGCCCCCCTGCTTCTGCCTCTCCGAGCCGTAAGCGAAGCCTTGACACAAATACAACGGATGGTTTTGTTCCTGGCTGCCTTGACGTCAGCAATATCAAGTTCCTGGATCCGCCGAAAGATGCATCCATCAGCGCCACAAATTCATTGCAACGGGCCCTCAAAGAAGCCGTCAAGGTCCAGAATACAACGCCATTGTCGACGCTGGCATGGTACATCAATTCAGACCATTTTAGTAATTTGTACCAATGGATCATCCAACTCCACTCCTTTAACGAGAAGCTCCCTCTGGCCAAGGATATGAAGAGAGCGGGCATCGTTTCAATCGTGCTAGAGATGAGATTTACCAATCAATTCCCCTTCTCACCACCTTTCATTCGCGTGGTCAAGCCTCGCTTCCTCCCCTTCTCCGCTGTTGGCGGTGGGCACGTGACCCAGGGGGGCGCAAGCTGTATGGAGTTTCTGACCAACACTGGCTGGACAGCTGTCACATCGATCGAGATGGTGCTGCTCCATGTGCAGCTGGCAATGTCGGATGAAGAGCGTCCGGTGAGATTGGCCAATGCCAGCATCTAGCATCGTCCAGGGTGGGGAGAACATACAAGTAGCAGTGGGGATAGCTATGGTGTAGGCGAGGCAGTATCAGCATACGAACGACCGTGCCGAGCACATGGATGGAAGATCCCTGACGGATTTGCAAACTTCCGACAGGAAGACACTGTCTCCTCATCCTCATGGTAGGAACTTGGCGCTCGATTTGTGGAGGTGGTACGTATTAGTGACCACATCTCCCCGCGCGTGGGATTGTGTTGGGGCAGCATGGAACGGGGCGCAATTGGGTTGTGGGAAAGGTGGGTCTTGTTTACCCCATGCACCGCTGCAGCTGCAGAGGACTTGTACAATAGTACCGCTAAGACGAAGGAGTCAGGCACTTGATATTGCGGGGTTAGATTGTGCGCTATCAAGGGTCGCTCGACTGAGATAAGTCTGAGATTATTAACTGGAATAGCCCCAGCCGAGGGCTTGAAACGAAGCCAAGTCAGGGCTTCCAGTCGGACCTCCATCGCCGTGAGGGCTTGTCAAGGTGGACAACATGTCAAGGTGGACAACATGTCAAGGTGGACAACATGTCAAGGTGGACAACACTCATCAAGGTGGACAACATGTCAAGGTGGACAACACTCATCAAGGTGGACAACACTCGTCAAGGCAGATAAGAACCAAAAGCACTTATCAAGGTAGACAAGAGAAACAACGTTTGTAATATCCAATAACCAGGGTATGTTGAATCAAGAACTGATAGAGTATATACGAGCAAGTACTCGTGGTCTGCGCGACCCAACGCGAATCTCACCCTGGACGTACCATGGTACTGGTCCAAGTGAGCCAGCATGATCTAGACCGCATTCTGGCGGCAGTGGATCGACACTTTATGCGGTTGATACAAGTATCAATCACATGCCAGGCCTCGTAATTAAGCGTTTTAAGTTATTACGGTGCGTTGAGCTAAACGACACAGCGAACCCCACTCCTGGCCAAGAACGGTGGCTTCGCGGCTCACTCATCCGCCCAAACCTGGCCGTGGCTCCCTGAATCTCACATGCCAACCCGTCCACAAGGCGGCGCTGGCTGGTTTCAGTGCGCCCCCTTTCCCCCCCCCTCCAACCCCCCCTCCCCCAAACACGATCGGATCCTGGCTGCTTATCTCATTGATTGATCGATTGACAACATACTTGGTAAAGTAGTCATTTTGGGGCGCAAGGTTAGGCAAAAGCAAAAACCGTGTTCTCATCTTCTGCGCCCGTTACGCGTAGCATATTGAAATCATAAGCATTGACAGCTTGTCTCCTTGAAATAGAAAAGAGGTCGTGATGGACGACCCTGAGGGCGCAGGCAGCCAGCCAAACAGCTCCCTTCCCGTCACCGGCACGTACAGGACGAACAGCTCGCATCGCCGGCACGTCCTTGTACAGGGCGTGGGCGGGTGGTTAGCGCGACACCTAACTCGGAGCAATAACCCGGTCCTTTGGGAGGTGGCGGCACGTCAGCCGTTAAGCGACGGTGGCGCGTAGCGGACGAGCTATCCTTGACTAGCGGCAACAGCTTGGATTCACATGCCTGCCACTCGCAGGGCAAACAGCAGCCCAAGCACATGCTAGCGCTGTGCGGTCGCAGGCCACTTGCGTCGCCTTTGGCCCTCTTTTCATCTCCACGGAGGCCTGTTTTCGCGCGCCACCCTTTCTCCTTCACATGCATTTCTTGGCCCTGTCTCTCGTGTTTGGTGGCGTTGACATCTGCACCTACGAAACCTTCGCTGGGGGTTGAGCGTCGAACTCAACAAGAAGGCAGGCGTGCCTCGCTCTCCTGTCTTTGAATATATCTCTCTCTTCTCTAGCTACCCCTTCTTCTAGTGCACCTGCACGCCCTGTGTACATTCCGAGTGTTGTTCGCTTTTGAAAACAACTATTGTTTAGTAGCAAGTATTTGCCAGAAGAGACCTGTGCTTAGGTACGTCATTGATCTCCCAACCCTTTTCCCACACATGGGTGCCTCCCTGTACAAGCTGTCTGGGTTTTTAAACACACAGCGGAGAAACGGGTGAACCAGCGTGTGGGAGTTGTCCCGTTTGCAGCTGTGGGAATACATTTACTTGGCCCTTGCTAACACATCTCCCCGCCGGCCAGGCTTTGAAACTTGTGCAGGCTTTGAAACTTGTATACCATGGGCGACGCAACTACGGTCAACGGCGGCGTGCCACACTCTGCCACCTTTTCGGTATGTATTATTTATTAGCAGGTTCATCAGCAATGCCGTACCAACTCACTGACCACCGTCAAGCACCTCTCTTCCTACCCCGCTGTCGCAGATGCCGCCTCTGTCTTCCAGTCTAGCCCGGTGGGGGCCAAGTCTATTGAGCTGACCGACAGCGCCTTCAACAAATACGTCAAGCCCAACCTGCACTACCTCGACACGCCCGCGTCGTATGCCAAGCCATATGTGCAGAAAGCCGATGAGCTCGGCGACAAGTTCCTGACCAAGATTGACGAGACGGTGCCCATCCTCAAGTCTGAGACCCAGGAGATCAAGAGCACCATCTCGTCCTACATCCTCTGGCCCATCCAGAAGACGACTGAGACCAAGGACTGGGCGCTGCAAACGTACAACTCGGAGTACAAGAAATGCGGAGGTGATGGCATTGCTGCCGGTAGCAAGGCTCTGGTCACCACCCCCCTCATCCTCGGCTCTGAGGTCCTGCAGTGGCTGAGCACCTTGCTCCAGGAGAAGACCAGCCCGGAGAAGGCGAGCAACTAGAGCGATGCGCTGTCTTTGCCTTGGTGTGTGGCCACACCAGAGATGTGCTTGATTGGTGGCCGCTCCAGAGATGTGCTTGATTCGTTTTGATCAAGAGCAGCAGAGAGATGGGCCCGAGCGTGAGCTTTGATGAGCGCCAGCTCGACCCTTGGGGCCCGGCTGCCCGCGATCCCGCCGCCGCCGACGGCTGCTGCTGATGGATGTCATGAGAGGCGCAAGCTCGTGTGTTTCAATACTGTTGGCCTTGGAAGGCTTGCGCCTGCTAATATGCTTTTTCTGTTGATGGATTGGAACCTGTGCTCTACTCAAGATAGCCATAGACTTTTTAGCCTGCTGATAGAATCGTGCTGGAGGGTAGAAGATTACGCCAGCTTCTTACCGTCAGAACCGTACTCTTGAAGCATTCTTGTATACACGCAATGCGATCGATGCTTGGCAGCAATAGCAGTAGTAGACCCGTCCATTCCATGTCAGCGCGCGACGAAGCTTTGCTTTCTCTCGCCATCTCATGCTATTTGCCTGGCCTTGGGTCACGACAGCCGCTAGTGCATCTCTTTTGAAGGTGAAGCCGTGGCCTGTTTGTTCAAAGGCACAAACTTGGACAGACTTCCATAGTGAAACTGCACAAAATCGACTTCTGACCTCAATGCTGCTGTGTGTGTGTGGTACGCCAGCATCCGAAAGATCGAAACCTACGCGCGGATTGGACAGCCTTAGATTTCGGAACAGGAAAAATGAAGTATTGAAATTTCTGTCTGTTAATAACATTGTTATTCCCACTTGTTTCTTAATTTATTCAAATAAAATATACTTACTAACCCTTATTGAGTAACAGGATTCTGTGATGCAGAGTCAAGTCTTTCTATAAGAATAGCCAAAGATGACAGGAGATTTAAATCCATACGTAAAGACATGGTCCCCCCCCCCACGAGGGGCGCACCTTAACTAGTGCGGGACTGCTTGTTCACGTGACCTGCACAACGCCAGCCAATTAGTTAATTCAGCCGCAAAAGCAAAGCAGATCGGAAGTTTTGTGTTTGCAAAAAAATCCATCCCTCCCACTCTCTCGCTCGACCAACAGCGGCCCTTTGTCTACTTACCATACACAGTAAAACACCCGACGGACGAATTGGGGGTGCATGTTCTGCACTCAACCTCCTTTTTTTTTCGCTCAGACGTCGAACATCCAACATCCAACATGGCCTCGATCCCTCGGTTGCTGCAAGGGGGAGACTTTTCTTTTCTTCTTGTAGAACTGCCATTTATGTGTTCCCATCTCTCAGTTCCTCGGCGTTTTGCACAAAAGGAAGGGCAGAAGAAGGAAAAAAAGGTTTCGATGTTGGCCGAAGTTTTGGTTCAGCATATCGCTCACATCCCTCGGCTGTGCAAAAATTTAATTCCGATTTACATCAACAAATTGATGTCCCTCGGTTGCAAGGGAAGATGGCCGTCGCCCTTTTGGTAAAATCTTTGCTTTGTGCCTATCTTCGTCGATTTCCAAACCGCTCGTATATCGTACTCTGCGCTCCTGTCCGAGTATCTAGGACCCAAGACTCTGGGGGGGCCTAGGTTAAGTAGGTGATATTAGGAGTGGACCTACCTATCGTAAAATGACACGCAATCACTTTGACGGCGGTTCTAGTTTCTTGCTGTGAGCTTCTTCTACAGTTGCTACCCATGGCGTCGTGTCCTGTGATGCCAAGATTCAATCTATTCCAGCTGCCAAGAGAGACCAATACTTCAAAGACAACCACTAGTGCAGAAACTGGGGCCTGATCTTCCCGAAGTGAAATATTGCGCAAGCCAGCAGCGCTCATGTACCAGCACCCCCTTGCCATTGATCTCTCGGGAATGCCGATGTCCCTCGGCATACATACATCGAGCTGAACCATACCCAGAGTCGCAGTATATGGTGAAAGAACAAGGATCCCGCAGCCAGGAGTCGGGCATTCTAGTTCGAAGCAATTAACGTTAGCGTAGGAAGCTACAATGCAAGCTACGATGAAAGCTACGATAGGGAAGGTACGATGAAAGCTACGATGAAAGCTACGATAGGGAAGCTACGATGCAAGCTACGATGAAAGCTACGATATGGAAGCTACGATGCAAGCTACGATGCAAGCTACGATAGAGAAGCTACGATGCAAGCTACGATGCAAGCTACGATAGGGAAGCTACGATGCAAGCTACGATGAAAGCTACGATATGGAAGCTACGATGCAAGCTACGATGAAAGCTACGATATGGAAGCTACGATGCAAGCTACGATGAAAGCTACGATATGGAAGCTACGATGAAAGCTACGATAGATTTGCTGTGCGCGCATCTCCCGGATCTGTAAGAATAACTCTCGAATTTAGGAACGTGGCAGATCGGGAACTTCTTCGGTTCAACAGACCTACCAATGTCTTTTCTCTATTCAGAGAAACTGGATAACTGCAAGACCAAGTTCCACAGAGTCCTTAGGGATCGCGCAGAAGTCTAAAAAGACCGAGAAAGTACTCCCAAATCCTGGGTGCTTCC
The DNA here is from genome assembly GCA_003709865.1 of Chaetothyriales sp. CBS 132003. Classification (NCBI taxonomy): domain Eukaryota; kingdom Fungi; phylum Ascomycota; class Eurotiomycetes; order Chaetothyriales; species Chaetothyriales sp. CBS 132003. Next base: position 77,552 of record QRBJ01000054.1, on the reverse strand, counting down.
TGGGTGCTTTGTCACGGCGTACCTTCCGTTTGCTGGCGCTTGGCGCCCCACCCGCAGCGTACCTGTAGCTCTGACGGTCCGACCGTCTTGGATTTATCAATTCATCTCTAGATTCTTCGCGTCTCGTTTCTTCATCGTTTGATAGCCGATAGCTATCCAACATGCTTCCTGGGTGCTTCCTGGGTGCTTCCTTGGGACTTGAATATGTATGCTTACAATAACTCGATAAAGAGGCACCTCGCCCTTTGGTGTTCCTCGTTCTCTATTACCGGGCCCTTCTCTAGATTCCAATTGCAGAACTTAATTAGTCCACCCAAGACCAGCCGGCTGCCCTTGCACGCAACAAGAAGGGTTACCCGTACCCGACATATAGGGGAAGCCTACTTGGACAAGGGGAGCCCGCCCATTCCGCCGGCGTATCTAGCATAATGATCATTTGATTAGTCGGAGAAATCGCAGAGCATCGGGTCGCATTTCTGGTCGCATTTCTTGTCGCATGTCTTTTTGATTCCCTAGTGTCCTTTTTTCTCTCTCGCTCTGCTAGGCAAAGTCTAGGTGGAGACCTATGCGGCCGCTGCCGGCCTTACCATTATAGAATAGAGAACCATTGCTGTTATGAAGGAGACCTTTGCTGTTATGGAGGAGACATTTGCTGTTATGGAGGAGACCTTTGCTGTTATGGAGGAGACCTTTGCTGTTATGGAGGAGATATTTGCTGTTATGGAGGAGGCATTTGCTGTTATGGAGGAGGCATTTGCTGTTATGGAGGAGACCTTTGCTGTTATGGAGGAGACCTTTGCTGTTACGGAGGAGACCTTTGCTGTTATGGAGGAGACCTTTCCATCCGGGGCTAACGAGTCATGCGACATGCCTTTAGAGATGTTCCCGAGTCATGGGGCTTGGCTTCTCCCGAAATTTGTTCCCTGCATCAGCATTTCGAGTTCTGCGCATCAATCCATCATCACCAACTCCTTTCCCCTTCTCAACTGTTGTGGTTTTAATCTGTTTTTCCGTCTATCGCTCATTTGTCGCCTCTGTCGAGCAACAATGCTCCCCTCCGCCCTTAATGGGCGCCTCGTCTTCCGCTCAGTTCAGTTGGCATCCCTATCCTGCAGATCGTCAATCCGCCCTTCTCGAATAGCGGCGGCGCCTTCGCTGCTCTCCAAGTCTTGTCCATCATCATCATCATCATCATCATCATCCTCGATTCGCTCTCTTTCCTCCTTCTATGCGCTCCGCCAACAAGCCGCCGCCCCCAATGCGGAGCAGTCCAAGCCCGATGATAGTAATAACGACAGCGCCCGTGCAGGCCCCGAACTCACGCGCTTCTCTGAGCTTGCTGATCACGGCATCATCGACAGCCGCGTCATCGACAACATATCCCGCATGAAGATCCACACGATGACAGACGTGCAGCGGATGACGATCAACGAGTGCCTCGACGGCTCAGACGTCATCGGCCAGGCCAAGACGGGCACAGGCAAGACTCTTGCTTTCTTAATGCCGGTCGTGCAGAGGATGATGCTTGACGCCGATGTGACGAGCCGGTGGGAGCGGCCCACGCCCGAGGACATCCGCGCGTTGATCATCTCGCCCACGAGAGAGCTGGCGGAGCAGATTGCCGTCGAGGCCGAGAAGATCACGGCTGGCACGCGACTGGTGGTGCAGACCGCTGTTGGTGGCACGCAGAAGAGCTTCCACCTGCGTAAGATGCAGAGGCAGGGCTGCCACCTTCTGGTCGGCACGCCGGGCAGAGTGACGGATCTGCTGGCCGACCCGCAGTCGGGCGTCAAACTCGACCGGATCTCAGCCTTTGTGCTTGATGAGGCCGACAGACTGCTGGATATTGGCTTTGCGCCGGCAATTGAGGAGATTCAGAGCTATATGCCTGCCAAGGAGGTCAGGGACCGACAGACGCTCATGTTCTCCGCCACCGTGCCCCGGTCCGTGGTCAGCTTGGTGCGCCAGACACTGAAGCCGGATTTCAAATTCATCCGAACCATTGACCCTGACGAGGCGCCTGTGCATGAGCGGATACCGCAGAAGAAGGTGTTCTTGCCCGGCCTGCAGAATCAGATCCCCGCGGTTGTCGAACTTGCTACGCGGGCCATCGAAGCCCACCGGCAGGACCCGGAGAAGAATGCGCCCTTCAAGGCGGTTGTGTTTGCAAATAGCCAGAGCGAGGTGGCCCTTCTCAAGTCGGTCCTGCAGAACATGAGGGACCCGAGCCAAGGCAACAAGAAGAGGGGCCTGTTTGAGCCGCATCCGCTCTCTCCATGCCAGATTCATGAGCTGTACGGTAAGTTGAGTCAGCGAGAGAGGAACGCCAACACCGACGGCTTCAGAAAGGCCAAGTCGGCAATCTTGTGCTCGTCGGATGTTGCGGCGCGAGGCATGGATTTCCCCAACGTGTCGCACGTCATTCAGCTCGGCCTGCCCAAAGGCCGCGATGACTACATCCACCGAATTGGCAGAACGGGTCGCGCGGGCAAGTCGGGTGAAGGATGGTTGTTCATGAATGAGGGTGACGAGCGCACCTGGGACAGGGAGTTTGGCCGCGACCTCAAGTTGGCACCTGATGATAGTCTGTACACCACGTCACTAGACATGACAAAGGGCCAGCAGCTTCCGGCCAACATTGCCCGAGTCATGCAGCTGGTCGAGAGCGGGATACGAGCAACACCCTACGAACTCAAGGCCGAGGCCTATCGAAGTTTGCTGAGCGCACTGAAGCAGAGCCCGGCCAAGTACCGCGATCAGGATATCATCGACATGGTCAACATGCTTACTCGGTATGGATGGGGCCTGGAGAAGCCGCCTACGGTCTCCAGCCGATTGGTCGAGAGGATGGGACTATCTAGGTGTCAGGGTCTGGAAGTCAGCGACTCGGCTCCTGACCATGGCAGAGGTGGTGACCGAAGAGGAGGAGGATTCAGATCAGGGAGGCAGGACAGCTATGATAGGAGAGATCCATTTGCCATGGGAATGGGCGGCGGAGCCGGCACGGGTAGAAGCTTTGGCGGAGACAGAGGTGGGTACGGCCGCGGGGACAGGGGAGAAGGCTTCAGCAAAGACTCTTTTGCCGGAGACAGAGGCGGCCATGGCCGCGGGGGCAGGGGAGGAGGCTTCAACAAAGCAGACTCTTTTGGCGGAGACAGAGGCGGCCATGGCCGCGGGGGCAGGGGAGGAGGAGGCTTCAACAAAGAAGACTCTTTTGGGGGGTGGTGAAGATGACAATTGTACCAAAACCTGCTTTGATGCCCGGCTTTCTTGCCACAGGATTGGAAGACAAGCCATGTGGACTGGCGCATTGTCAACGTCAATGCCAACATCAACATCCACGTCAATGCCAACATCAACATCCACGTCAATGCCAACATCAACATCCATGTCAACATCAACGTCAGCGCCAACATCAACGTCAACGGAAAGAAGTTGAGTTCAAGGCGCGCTGGCCCAAGGCGATGCGAAGGCACCAGTCACGTGCCACCATCCCCAATGGGCAAGAACCCTAGAGGAGGAGGCGCAGTAGCGAAGGAAAGGAAGCAGACGGACGAGTTGCCATCTAGACATGTGCGCAGTGTACAAAAGAATGTATTCAATGGAAGGACAATTCACTTCTCAGAACGATCCACACACATCTCGGAACAATCCACACACATCTCGGAACAATCCACACACATCTCGGAACAATCCACAGTTATCTACTTGATCAGATATGATTGCCACGATTGTCTAGTCTGTACGGTGGTCTGTTCCCACTAATGGGCCGCCGTAAGCCTGAGACAATTGTAACTTCATTTTCTACTCATTGCGCCAAAATGGTAAAATAGTCGCCATCGCACAATCTGTGGGGCCCCTGACATAACAAGGTTAATAAAAACTTTAAAAATAAATGCAGTGGCAATGCGCGTTGCGACGCTCTTTTCTCTCCATCAGCTAATAAAATAAGTTTATCATGTGGCATCGGGGAATTGTGTCTTGTTACCTAAGAAAAAGCACACGCACTTGGGTCGTTCAAGCCGCCAAACCTGGTCGGGAATATGAATCCCTTGATGTTTTGAAGTTTTGACCACACAGTGGTTCGAATTCTGCAATCGTATACGGACCATAGCCACTGTTGATGGTGACATCCCCCTTTCACGCACTTGTCCTGTCTACTCTGAGTGCCTGTCGATTATAAATACTGTTGCAAGAGCCTCCGTCGTGATGATGAGAAGGGTGAGTGTGTGTTTGAATATCATACGGCGGGTATTACTGAAATAAACATCGTGATCGTGATCGTGATCGACATCATCAACAACATCAACACCATCAACAACATCAACACCATCAACAACATCAACAACATCAACAACATCAACACCATCAACACCATCATGCTCCCGTCACCCAACTCCACCTCAGGCCTGCCTTCACTATCATCATCAGCATACCACTCTCTACCAGATGATGCCACCCTCGCCGATGGCTCGCGCGCACACTCCCCGCCGTCCAAGGCGAGGCAGCTGGTGCGCCGCTTCTTCAGCAGCCCTCACCCCTTGAGGAATCTGGGCCTGCCAAACCCCCACATCAAGATCGCCGGCCGCACCGCCGTCCCCGCGGCCACGGGGAGTATGAGTCAGAGGAAAGAAGCAGCTGAGCCACTGACGCCGCGACCGCGACCGCGACCGCGGGTGCATGTACAACCCTATGGCCGGGTGTGACGCGTCAAACAACGGATGGAAGTGGAACACCAACTCGCCACAAACCCTCACTCGCCTCCCTCTCTCACGTTTACTTCCATCGAGACGACCTAAAGACGACCTGAGACGGCCTGACACCACCTTGGACTCCTTGTCTTCCCTCTGTATTGTTCCCCCTGATATCTCCTCCTTTCTGCTTCCAGATTTGATATCCACTCTCTACTATCCTGCATCATCCCCATTCTGGGTACCTTTGATTTCTCTCTAGCATTGATGAAATTCTTGTGGGTGCTGCGAAAGACGTGGACGAGAACGCGTTGGCGCAAGGACACGACGGGGGTCACGGTGGAGCGTGTTGGTTGCACATTCAAAGCCTTTATTCATTCTACAAAATTCGTAATATCTCTTTCAACCTTTCGGTTTGTATACACACACCCCTCTCGGCCCGGATAAGCGGGTTGGCTTCTTGTAGAGTGTGGAAGCAACCTGGTAAAGTAGTTTTCAATTTGCTTTGGCTGCCTGGACAAGTGGGTAGGTACATGTAAGCTGGGAAAAAGAGACCAATTGGCCGCCGTAATTGTTTTTCAGCAGTAGTATATCAGCAGCTGCGCTAAGACAACAGGGGTAAGGTACGTGTAAATAATTACTGTCAGCTCCGCCATGCACCAGTCGTCGTCGATATACTTCCTTCTCGCTCAACTTCTCGATCAGGTATTTGCGCTGTAGAAGAATCGTCACTTTTACCGCCCAGTAGTTTATCCACTATCTCCACTGGCACGGTCGGGATATATTTGGTCGCCCGCTCTCTGTTCACGCCACCTATTCCCGCTCCGTAGCTGATCAGCATATCCGTACTCGTGGGAAGAGAGAAGGGGAGCATCAGGGCTTGGTCTAGTGTGACCGAATCCTTGCTGGCGCCTAATGGTGGAGTGCCTCCCGGGTCTGGATCGAGCGTTTGGGGGCTTGATGCCCGTGCCTGCTGCGGCTCCTGTGCCGCCGCGGTAGGATTTGAGCTCTTGGTTGGCGTGGTGGGTGTGGGTGCTTCAGATTTTCCATTTGCTGTGCCTTGCTGCTGCTGCTGCTGCGGCATCCGCGATTCTCTCCCCGGTGTATCCTGAGGCGGGCTGACGGGCGTCTTCACCAAGGCCTCCTCACCTCGCTGCAACTTGACCAAAAACTTCATGTGCCGCTTCGGCAAACTCTTCTCGCCTACTTCCGCTCTATAGCTCTTGACCGCACGAATCAGCATCGTGGGCGTCAATCTTTGCAACTGCATCAGGGTATTTGTTAAACTGTCGTGGTCCTCGCCTAACGAGGTAAAGCACTGCAGCCACTGCAGCAGCTGGATAATCGGCGCAAGATAGCGTCTGGCAGCAGTCACGGTATCCTCGCCCGAGGAGATGGTCGATCCATTCTCATAATGCTCCGGCTGCCGATTATTGGCCCTGGCCCAGTCTTCGATTTGACTCACATTCATGCGTATCTGCATGGCCTTGGTGCGGCTGAGGTAGCGGCGGGTGGTCATGACCCGATTGAACAGTTCGGCGCCGATCCAATAGAGAATCTGGGCCAGGATCTGGGCCGTGATGACCGAATGGACGTCGTACAGATCCAGGACAAAGAGGGTCGAGGACAGCAGACTGGTGACGTTGCGCGGCGACGTCTGCGCGCGGCGTTTGGGCGATGGCGGTCGAAAGCGCTTCTCCGGCGCATCTTCGACCGTGTGCTTCTTCGACTTGAAGACTTTCCACTCGCCCTGGAACTCAATGTCGTCAAAGCCGGGGATGGTCTCATAATCAAGCATGGCCACGTCGAGGATTCTGTTCATGCGGCGTTCAGCGTCGCGGATGATGAGAATGAATGTTTCGTTGATCAGCTCGGCCAGCTCGGCCTGGTACTTGGTCGTGGCCTGCACCAGGCCGGCGTCCTTCTTGAGGTAATGGAGAAGCAGAGTTTCATTCGAGATCCAAAACGCCAGTATGGTCATGTCCCACTGATGCCGCTCGATCACACTGGTAATCCGGTCCAGTGCGTTGGCGAGCACGTCGTCAAGAAGAGACGCAGTCATGTGATAGTGCGCGTACCGGGCCATCAGAAAGACCAGATTTGCTGGCACCGGCTTCTGACTTGGGGACCGCTGGGGGGTCATGTTGGTGATGATCAGGTCAAGGATGGGGCCGAGTTGGCCGTTTTGAAAGACAAACATCTGGTCACCTACACACCGCTCCCAAATAAACTCCTCCTCGTCGGCCTCCAGAGTGGTGGGCGACTCAGGCTGCTCGCCGAAGCCAAGACTGCCAAGATCGACCTCCAAGTTGACGGCACTCTCGTGCATCAGCTGTCGCCTCTTCATCTCGATGTCAGCATACTCCTCCTCCAGCCGATCGCCGTCAAAGCCACTCCTGTAGAAGTCGTCGGCGCCGGCCAAGCCCGCACCGAAGTGATAGCCCTTTTCACGCAGGTAATGGCTGAACTCACTGCCGGGCTGGACAAAATCATAGGCGGTGCCGCCAGAGCTGCTCCTGATGTCGGGGTTGGCGCCGTGGTCGAGCAGCAGCTTTGCAATGGCCTTGTGGCGGTTGGTCATGGCCCACATCAACGCACTCCACTGGTTGGCATCCTGCTTGTCGACGTTGGCGCCGGCATCCAGCAGGGTGGCGACGACATCGGCATGGCCAAAGCAGCTGGCGTAGATCAGCGGCACAGTGCCCTCCTCGTCGGGTAGATTGACATCGACGTAGGCCTTGGCCCTGCCGCTCACCAGCTTCTTGATGCGGGCCACGTCGCCGTTGCTGGCCGCCATATTCAGGCTCTTCTGCAGCGTCTCTCTCTTGGCAGTGTCTGTCAGACCGTCGTCCGTGGCGATGGCGTCTTCGTCCTCGCCCAAACCGCGGTCTTGCCTGTGAAGGGCCTGTGCCGCCACCATCTCCATGAGCCGGGCGTCACTGTCTTGGATCCGGGCGAACGTCTCGGCATCGTCGTAGGCCGGAGCGTCGAGGTGTAGGTCGAATGCGAGCGGCTTGGCCGGTGTTGGGGCGGTGATGAACTGGGAGGAGCCTGCTTGAGCACAGAAGGGCCTTGATCAGTACTGCCGGTCATTGCGGGTAGGTGGCGGGGGAGGAAGGAGCCGGGGAGGAAGTGGCCGGGGGGGGGAAGGAGCCGGGGAGGAAGGAGCCGGGGAGGATGTGGCGGGGGGAGGAAGGAGCCGGGGAGGAAGGAACCGGGCAGGAAGGAGCCGGGGAGGAAATGGCCAAAGAGGTTCAAATGGCCGCTTACCCTGCCAGCCATCGTAAATCTCCGTCTCTCTGTGGTACCCGTCACCGGCTTGCCATGAGCGTCGGTCGTCGAGCGAGGTGGGCAGGTCATCGGGAAGCTTCTGCGGGCTCTGGGGAGACGGATCGGTGTCAGGAGCGCGGTCCGGCACGTGCGTGTCCATGGCTTGGGCGAGGCTGCCGTGGTGCGGGGAGTGGGCGGGGGCGGCACGCCGGGGATTAGCGGTCGCCGGCGGTTTGCATATCAAGGCCGACGCTGCACACTCGTCGCCATGCTCATTCAGTCCCGTCCGCAGAAGGGATGCTAAGGCGCAGTTGCACTCCTGGGGCAGAAGGGGGAAGGAGCAACTGTGATTGTTGTGAAACAACACAGGACCGAGACAGCCAGGACTCGGGGCTTGGCGTGCAGGACCGAGTGGGGTTGTCTGTGCGTCATGGACTCCTTCCCGGTGGAACCGTGGAAGGCGTGGCCCGGAGCGGAAGAAGCACACGAGCAAAGGAAGAAAGAGCACGCGACAAGCGGCACACGCCACGCGACATGCGGCCAGACACCGTCTTGGCTATTATTGTACGTTGCAGCTGGCTAATATGTAGTACTACAGGATTAGCTAGTATGTAGGACTATTAGCTAGGATGTAGTACTATGAGCTAGATTAGTACTGTTAGCTGGGATGCAGTACCATGAGCTAGGATGTAGTACTATTAGCTAGGATGCAGTACTATTAGCTAGGATGTGATACTATTAGCTAGGATGTAGGACTATTAGCAAGTATGTACTACTATTAGCTAGTATGTACTACTACCAGCTACTACTAGCTACTGTGTAGTACTACTATAGATGCGCCGTCCGCAGCTCTCCGTCCCCTCGTCCGTCCCCTTAGCTTCTTCGATGGAGGCTGATGCGCAGCATCGCTCTCTCTCCCCTTAGCTGCTCCAATACACTACCCTCCTCCCCCGTAGCACTACTCTCTTTCTCACACGCCCACAAAACGCCATCCGCTGGAACGCTAGACAAAATGCTGCAAGATTAAAGCCCGAGGTTTAAACCCAAGACACACTCCTTCTCTTTCAGGCCGGAGTCGTGATGGCCACTGGAACAGTTTTCTGGGCGACCATCGTTTGCTGGAGGCTTACTTACACCTGTGGCACTGGGCACAGCAGCCTCTGTCTACAGCCTCTGTCTATGCACTGGGCACAGCAGCCTCTGTCTATGCGCTGACCAGCAAGCTTGCATGACAAGGTGCCGCTCTCACTGCTCCAGCACCTTGCTCGTCTGCCAGATCTTCTCGTCTGTCAGCGCCGTCATCCAAAGACACCGGTCAATCACCCCCTTGGCCGGCTCAAAGGTGTAGCGCGCGCTGGCATCAATCAATCGGAGCAGGTTCTTGACAATTGCCGCTGTAGTGCGGTAGCGTTCGAAGTTGATCAAAGGCTCGCTGCCGTGATCGCTCGCCAGCTGCGCCGGCTTCTGTGCATTGTACGTCAAATCGTGCACGTACAGCCCGAGGAAGGGAATGCAGCCGTCATTGAAGTCAGAGCCCTCGATTTCCGCTCGTAGCTCATGGAAGTTGCGCAGCGGCTGCACCAGCCGCTCCATGTTCTTCAGCAGCGACCGGTCCGGGCCGGCCACCTTCTCCCACGTCGTGGCCAGACGCGTCACGTCGCTCGACGTCAGCCCGATCGTGACCTGAACCATGGTCGCGTAGTTGCGCAGTCGACGAGCATGTGCCGCCACATGGATGAGCTTGGCAATCACCTGTGCTCGCTCGTCGGCGTCCTGCGTGAGCACAATCTCTGAGCGCACCCATCGTGACACCAGGTTGAATCGAGCAATCACCAGGTCCACGCCACGAACGTTGCCTTTGGCCAAGTACTCTGCCCAGTCAAGCACATTGGATGATGTGTTGTCCCACCGCATGTCAACCAGATCGAACCACTCAATCTCCGTCAGCGCCGACTTCTCAATCAGCGTCATCTGCTGAGCCAGGATCTGCGAGTCGCATGCAAGAATGAATGGAAGGTGAGCAGGAGCAGCGGACACGCTGGTGAGCTCAAATCTCGCCTCTCGCTGGCCGTTCCTTGCATCCGAAAGCTGTAGCGACTCCCGTCTCTCGACCGCAGGCGGCGCCAGATTGACGACCGAGGCATGTGTCAAGGGATGCGAAGGAATCTCCAGTCCCGACAGCGCTGTGCCTGGCGCCGCTATCATCGGTTGAATCGACCTGTCCGTATCGTCGTGGTGTCTGATGACGTCCACCGAGATCTCCGACGACAGGTCTGATAGATTCTCATCTTCATCCAGCAAAAACGATCCGGCACTGTGAATAGCAATGCCCTGCCTCGGGTCGTCCAGGTCGCTCATCTCCGCCAACTCGGCCTCTTCTTCCCGGGTACCCGCTCTCTGGTCAAATCCACGCTGCGGCCGCAGTGGGCTCGGTATCATCGTCGGCTGAGGCTCTGGCTGAGACGCGTGCAGTTGCGAAGACGCATTTTCATCATACTCATCCGAGCCAGCGTTGGTGGCCGTAGGCAAGCCGAAAATGGACGACGTTTGCGACGATGGGAGGTCCTCAGCATCTGACTGCCTTGGAGCCTGCGCCGTTGTCGCAACGGCCACGGGTATGCCCGGCTCAATCTCCGGCATTTGACGCATCGCGTCGACAGGATGCTGGTCGAGCGGGGGTGACTTCTTTTCGTACCGCCCTTCCAACTTCATCAGGGCCACCTCCAGACCGCCGTCATCTTCGTCAGGCATGCCAATCAACCCCGCCACAGCGGCTTCAAATGACGGTCTCAGATGCTGCGACGAGTGGGTGTGGATCATTGACACTTTCTTCTTCTCAGGCAATTGTCGTTGCTGTTCTTCTTCTTCTTCTTCCACGTCTTGGCCGCCGTTGGCCGTGAACGAGTGGATGGGAGACCCGGCAGCCGTCGTGATGGTGTCAAGCGATGCGTGGTGGTATTCACGGTCCAGATCGTGCACATTCTCTACCGTGCGAAGATCACCTCCCGGCTTACGGCGCAGCGCAGGCGTAGGAATTCTCGTCTCGCCTTCGTGAGCAGCAGGCATTCTCATCTCGCCTTCGTGAGCAGCAGGCATTCTCATCTCGCCTTCGTGAGCAGCAGCTCGATCTATCATTTCACCGTATGCTGTCGACTGGCCCGTTACCGTCGCCGTGCCGGGCTCGGCTTGTGTGCTGCTTTGAAAGGACTTGGCATTCCTCAGCGTAGTCGAGCTTTCCGTCACAGAAGCCGCCGTCTGCTCTGTCCGCACCAGCTCACCGGGGACTAGGACTCCAACGGCGGGAAATGGAAAGTCTTCCATGTCGTCTTCACTGCTGGCTCCCGGTGTACGCCGCGTTCCCGCCGAGGCACTAACTCCCAATGTACCAGAGCTCCTTTGCGTGCTGGCCAGCCCCGTGCTCCGATGATGCGATTGCTGAATTTTCAAACCAGCGCCTGGGTCGATACCAGGCGTCTGTGCTTGCCAATCAACATCTGGTTCGGCCGATGGTCCAATCGCTCCGGACATTGTCGGCACGCCAATGCCCGTATCGTTCACAATTACAATATGTCCACTTTGAGTGGTCATAGTTGTATGGCTTGGCAGTCGGTCCTTGCCCACGCCGGTGGCCAGCAGGTCTGGATCGACATCACGACGAGCTTGGTTGATGATCAAAGAAGACGGCACTTGCTGATCCTCTTCTGCCATCCCAACAAGTCGCGGAGTAGCAAAGAACCGGTCGTGATTTTGCAATGCCTGTGCGCACAGAAGATCAATGCGAACTTGCGCCTTAGTCGGTGCTGGCCCTTTACTACGAAGCTCATCATATGACTTGGACATGTTGAGAGGCAGCGCCGTGCGCGGCAGTCTCTGAGCCTCCTGCAGCGGCTGAGGGCCCGACACCGCGCCCAGCGCCATGTCTGATTGAGCTTGTCGCCCGCCGAGAACTCTGCGGAGAGAACCGAAAATGTGCTTGACACCAGCACCATTTGCCACAGAAGATGGGCTGGCGTTCCGTCGTCCGCTATGAAAGCCAGGCCCATTCTCTTCAAGTCTCGGAAAGGTCGAAAGGGTTGGTGAAGAGGCTATTTGGACAAAAGGGGTACGGGGACTAAAGGCGGCTCCCCGAATGACACTGCCGGGGTAAGCTAGCAAGGCAAGCTCGAAGCTGGGGCCCTGTGGGGTGGGTTCGCGATCGCTGTCAATTGATCCAGCTCCTCGGCGATGGTTGGCAGTTTGCACTTGCAGGCTAGCCGGCGCCTTCTCGCGGCGTATCAATACGGGGACTGGGTGCGATGCCTGTGGATTTGGCAAGTGCCCGTCGTGCGGCCTAAGGAGACCTTTGGCAATTGAGCACGACTTAGCCTGGATACTTGGTGAACTAATGATCGATGCTTGCTTACCGGGTGAGCCGTGACTTTCTTGCTGCATGTCGTGAACCTGTGCCGGCGTGGTTTCAATCCAACTGGAATTGGACGCCTTTTTCGCAAGCGGGCTCGGAGACGGAATCGGCGACGCCAGGTGGTCGGTCCCGACGACGCCGTCTTCATCGTAGCCTCCTGGGTTGATATCGCCATCTTGCTCGCCGTCGGGCACAAAGTTTTCTGCATTCCAGAACATCGAGCATCTCCCGTTCCAACAACGCTTCAAGTCACGCAGCACCTTGAGATCGCTAGTCCCATTGCTCTGTCGGCCAGCCACGTCGGCATACAGTCGGTTGATTTCGCTGCAGAAGCGCACACGCAGCTTCAGGTCAGGCACGAAGTCGTCAAGAAAGTAGTTCAAGATCCAGTGTCGCAACGCGGCAAAGGTTCTAACTCGGATGATGCGGCCATCATCCTCCTGCCTGGCGATGGCCCACCTCAACCTGGCCAGCAGGAGGTCGAGCACCGTGAAAGACGACATGTAGGAGCGGAATGTCAAGAAAAAGTCCGACACCAGCTCGTAGTCCATGAAGGACTCGGATGAGATCTGTGCAATGATTCTCGCCGGTGTGGCTGCTGTGATTTCTCGTACATTTTGCGAATATCGCACAACCGAGGGATCATCGTAGACGCTAGCGAGCTGGTCATAGATCTCAGGGTGAATCGGTTCTCTGATCGTGGAATCCGTCTTGGCCGATCCAGACGATGTTGTGGTCGGCCGCGTCTTTGCCACGCGGCTTCCCCGCCACACGGCTGGTGTTTGGGAAGCCTCTATCCTGGCAAATGTCTTGGCATGGGACGGAGGCGGCCCTTTCTGCCTCTGTTCACGCTGCTCGGGGCCGGGAGCAACGTCAGACAAGGCCAAAGAAGAGTGTGCGTAGGAACTACGCAGCATGGCAGTGCCGTGGTCGCTGAATCGCGGCGTACCTATTCTGTAGTGCGGAATCGAGACTTGCAGAGGAGGCATGGTCAACTCGGGCGCCTCCGAGACCACATCCTGAGATGGACGAGACCGTTCCTCCTCACTGGTGCGGTTGATGACGACCTTCATGACTCGCGTTCGCGTGCCGTTGACGGTGTGGCACTGTTCGTCGACGGTGCTGAAAGACTGCGACCGGCCATGGCGCGATCTTATCGTCTCTACCGTTGGTCGCCTGGCTCGCGTTCTTACCGACCGGCTTGGCGAGACGGAGCGCCCCATGCCGGCCGGAGACTCGATCCGTCTGGCTGCGCGTGTAGGCGGGAGCGCCACATTCCCGCCAGCCGACACGGTGGCGAGATCAGGCGGCGCAGTCAGCGGCATCTGTACGCCTGGCGAAGGCAGCGGGGCCATGTGTTGGCGGACCGACGGCCGCAGATACAGAACGCCGCCGGTGCCAACACTGCTGACGGTGAAGCTCCTGCCGCTTCGAGGGTCCTGGCTCTGCTCCAGAGCAGGAGGCTTCTTGCTCGGCCGCGTTGCGTGCTGCCTGAGCATCTCGGTGCTGTTCTTGGCTCGCCGCAGCGAATTCGATCGCTTGTCGCTGCCCGAATACTGCAGAGGTGCAGACTGATTGCGGGTATGGCCGCGGCCCGACGAGCTAGGCGGCGGTTTCTTGACGCCCTTGGTCGGGTTCGAGCTGTTGCGCGAATGGGAGTGCGTGTAAGAGCTCGCCGATGGGCTGGTGGCGGTGATCTGACTGGCAATGGCCGGGTCGATCGAGATCAACGAGACATGGGCACTCGTCGCCGTTTCGGAAAGCATCTTGGCAGCGTCAAGGTCTGCGCGATCCGCGGCATCAACAATGAATGCGGTCGACGTCCTCAGCACTGCATAGGCCTCAGCGTCGCCCTCGTCGCTCGAGATTGTTGAGACTGCTCATGCTTCATCGTCGGCTGTCGCGCCACTCTCAGCCAGAGCTGCCGTCTGAGGGCCGTATACCGCAGGAAGTAGGTGGTCGAGAGAAAGGCAGCAGCGCGCGTCGGAGGGAAAAAAAGGGCAATGGGCGTCGCCCTGCAGCTGAGCAGGGAACGATCGACTCAGATCGGCGTGCCGTGGGAGTGGAGTCAACGAAGGCTAACTGGTACGCACTGGACCCGTACGTGATTGAGAAGGATGCAATATGTAGAGCGAGAGCGACGATAGGCAGTGCAGATGCTTCCGAAAAATCTAAAGAAAGCGTTTTTCGGATCAAGCTCGATGGGATTGACTGTGGGTGGTGATGGATGGTGGGCATTCGATGGATAATCGGGACGCAGGCGTGGGCCTGCTTTGGAGCGCTTCTCGGGCTCTCGGCGGGCGTTGTCTCGCAGTTTGAGCTTCCGTAGGCACCACTTAGTGGGTGTCCTAGGCCACGCGACCGCCCCGGGGTGCCAGGGTGGGGGCCCGACAGCAGCCTATCCGGCTGGCCACGCACCGCCAAGTGCCGCCCCGAAGCAGTATTAGTGGCAAAAAACAGCCGCTAGTCGGTCCCGCCTGTGAGTTAGGTTGCCGCGGACGGATGTAATCAGCATATGCCGCGATCCAAGTCTCTGGGTGGCTCAGCCTAGCGAGTTCCATCGAACTTCCGTCGTTGGCCGGCCAGCGAGTGATGTTGCCGCCCCGAAGAATAGGGTACGAGGTTGGGTGCAGTTCCAAGTACAGTAGGAGACGGTGGTGAAGAGGGCGGCGCCAATGTGGTGGCCACGCAGCATTGCCTCGCCTGGCCCTGCCTCTTCCTGAGACACATACTCGGACCAGACCCACAACATTTTCAGTAATACTGTGTGTTCAAACTCACCCCCCCCCCCCAATCGCGCATATCAGAAACGGTATCGGAAAAAAAAACGCCACTCATCGAGCCACTGGGAGCCGTGGGCCTAGATTCTCGCCGACGCATTTCCCAGCCGATCGATTCTATTGGCAGCGACGCACCGCATCACAGAGCTGACCAGTATTAAGAGGCTTGATTAACAAAATCACTCCGGATCAGTTTTTGGAAGATCGCCCAGCTGCCATTGTCCAAAACGGATGCTCTATGAGACATTTGTCCCATGGTATGTGACCAACAGAGACACATGCCGCATCCGCTCGCCCAGTGTCAATCGGTAGAGTGCAATGAACCTGTCCTCCACCGCTTACTTGTTCTGCTGGCTGGGCTGGCAGAGGCCATCAGCCAGTGGTGAGACAGGCGTTCCTGCTTGATTATCGGCGTCCGGCGCGGCATAATCTTCAGGGGCAGGGCCCCGAGTGGGTTTGAACGCGTCGACCAAACTTAGAGATGAATAACAATAGCAACGAGACATAGTATCATAGTAGTGTAGCTTCAGGTCCAGTTCACGAGTCAGCAATATGAGGGGATGGGACTTACCCCAGACCTTGTTCCAGCAAGCACTCCCCTGACTCGACCAGACAGCCACGCTCGGTGTGTCTCGTCGGTGACATTTCCCCCATCTCCAACCAGAATCACCCCGTTGTCGACCGGGAGGACTGTGAGGCACTATGGTAGATTGCCCTAGACCACGCGACCAGTCTCTACACCACCCGTCTAGGTTGGCAAAGAGCAATTTTCACGGAGAATGCTCTTCCAAAGCACACTAATCTTCAAGTTATGACCAGTAGATAAGGCTGCGAGAACTCCCTAATAATTCACACCCCGAGGCCGAAGGTTCAGCTTGGCTTTCGTCATAATTATAGTCGACTTGTCGACAAAAATAGTTAGCGCGGAAGGACCTCTTGCCAAGCTCAACACGAAACTGAGGGGCGACCGTTCTTCCATATTAATATTATTGATTATGGGGGAGGCTCCCACTCCCATCTGGCGCCTAGCGCCAAGAGCCCCACTTTCGGTCTATCTGTAGTCTGACGGATCTACCGTCTGATCTTGATCATTCATACATCAGACAGATTGCTCGTTTCTTGCTTCTTTCTCGTTCTCCATCGTCAGATAGCCCAGAGCTATCTTACACCATTCCTCCTAATTCACATGCGTTATCATCCATATCATCGACTCATTTCCGTCAACAATGATGCAAACGGACGATCAATCACATACGATGCAAAGGATATTGCGTGATGCACGATTAGTGACTGCATTTGTCTCCCTCATACGCCAGTTATCTGAGAGGCGAGCACACCAATGCAAAGTTAAGCTCGCGATTTAGTGAGAGTGGTTGGTTCACCCAACGTGCGAACTACCCACAAACTTGATGAACCAGTCGGAATGAAGATGGGCAATGTGTCTTGCTCTGCTAACTGCTAGATTACCTGCTTATCTACAAATCTGTGCGCGCCAACACTGCAGTCAGTGAATTCATCATCGAGCCAGCGTTGCTCTGGCATGCTCATATGGTCATGCGAACTTTGAAGGTAATGTCCGCTTGGGAATATGTATGTCAATCCAGCAGAGGACGATCGCTTCTCTGCACACCTCCATCTCCTCAAGTCCTCCCCGTTTCCCTCATTCCCTCGTGAGCTCTTTAGCCATGAAGACCCATCTTCTTACCTTAACCACAATGCTTGGTGGTGTTTTTGCTCTTCCATCGCACAAGAAACGCTCGAGCAATGGTCCCGTCATATCAGTCAACTTTCAAGGTAAGCCGGTCTTGGCACGCTGTCATAGTAATCTGCAACATGCCAGGACAAGCCTGGGATTCTCGTATTTGATGACTTGCGTCGGAAGTATGCACGAGTCCGATCTGACACTATTCCAGATCCGTCGGTGATCGAGGCCGATAGCACGTTCTACGCCTATTCTGGGCCCAACGGCAACCCCAGCGTCAATATACAGGTTGCAACATCGCCGGACTTTGCCACATGGTCGGTTCAGTCAGGGGTCGATCTGTTGCCCGATGCGGGAAGCTGGGCAGCGGCCACACCTCATGTCTGGGCGCCTGACGTGAACAGCGTGGTCAGTGGCCAGTTGCGGCGCCCATGTCTTCTATTTTCTCTCTCGTAAACCACTAATGTCCTACAGGAGAACGGTAATTACGTTTTGTACTACGCAGCTGCAGCTGCTTCGAACTCAGCCAGGCACTGTATCGGGGCTGCAACTAGTTCCACACCAAATGGTGTCTTCACACCACTAGACTCTCCACTTTTCTGCCCTATCGAAGAAGGCGGGGCAATTGACCCTGACGGTTTTATTGACCCCCTAACCAGTAAGCGGTATGTTGTGTACAAGGTGGACGGAAACTCCATAGGCAACGGCGGCGCATGCTCCAACTCAGTCTCTCCCATCCAACCAACGCCTATCTTGCTGCACGAGGTCAGCCCCATCGACGGCGTCACCCTCATTGGCGATCCAGTGCAGCTTCTCACCAACATCGCTGCCGACGGACCCGATATCGAAGCGCCGGCCCTGGCCTTCGACTCGTCCTCAGAAACGTACTTCCTGTTCTTTAACTCCGGATGCTACACCAGCACTAGCTACAACATCCAATACGCAACGAGCAGCTCCGTTCTTGGACCATACACCAGGCGCGGTCAATTCCTGGCTACTGGAGATACTGCCGCCGATGTCATCATTCCCGGCAGTATCGATGTTCTGCCAAACGACAACACCAAGGCGGTCTTCCACGGCGACATCAACCAGGGCTACCTGGATGGGGATGGCAGCAGCAGAGTAAGGGCAGTCTACGCCATTGATATCGAATTCAGCGGCCACACTGCGTCCGTTGAATCGCTGTTGTGAGGCACGGCACATTGAATCGTTTCCACAAACCAGAATATCCAGGCTTCACACTCACCGAAATACTAGGTACCTTAGTACATGAGAGAAGACAACGGAGCGTGTTTGCACGCATATTGATAACATGGTACCATGGAAGTACATAGTCAGACATAGCTACATACATAGCACTAGACAGTACGCATCCGCTCGCTATCTTGATTAGATGAGGTCTTCAATCTCATCCAACTATTTTCCCAGCTCGC
The DNA here is from genome assembly GCA_003709865.1 of Chaetothyriales sp. CBS 132003. Classification (NCBI taxonomy): domain Eukaryota; kingdom Fungi; phylum Ascomycota; class Eurotiomycetes; order Chaetothyriales; species Chaetothyriales sp. CBS 132003. Next base: position 59,274 of record QRBJ01000054.1, on the reverse strand, counting down.
GCTTTGTGAACCGAACATGTACCAACTTAATAAAGGAACAACCGAATACACAACATAGCCCCTAATTTACTCGCATTTGGACGGTGCTCATCCTTTTCGGCAGCCCAGGCCGGACGATCAGGCAAATCCAGGCAGCCAGCTGGACTGAACTCATGATGGACACGAGATCAATGAAACCGCCCCCGAACGGACCTTTTCAGCCTGCGCTCCAAGTCTCCAATCATCACCTAGGCTGTGCCCCATCTTTTGCACTCCGCCGACTTGGCGATTTTCCCATTGGCCATGTCTGCCTCGTGCCCCTGTGGTCTAACGAGATTGAGGTCGTACTGTGTGGATCCTGTAACTGAGCATGTTCCACGGCATAGACCTAGCCTGACCAAGCATATTCTCATCCAAATGCGCTGCTATTGAGATTGCTTTGTATATTACGAGCGTATTCCTCTCACATTTCAAATGTTGCATCTGCTTCCACTCCTTTCAGCTTTATCGGCGTCTATTCGTTAAGTGCTACGCACTGTCCACTCATTCTGCAGTAAGTATTTGCATAAAAGTATTCTCAACGAGCTTGGAGACTTCTTATCCGCCAACTACAATGTCTGTCCTACGCTCTGCCATCCTGGGCGGTGCTCTCGCTTCCTTGGTGCATGCTTTCACCCAACCTACCACTCCGTCCTGGGGTCCTCTCCTTACTCCCAACCTTGACTCGCCCGTCACCCAAGGAGAGACATACACCATCACCTGGGATCCCGAATCGCACCCTACCGACGGTGTCACTATTTCCCTAGTTCTTTGCTCTGGCCCTTCCAGCAACTGTGTGACAGCGCCAGGTGCAATCGTCGAAGGTGTCCCCGCCTCTGAAAAAAACTATTCCTGGGCGGTTCCCTGCAGTCTTTCATCAGGAACGGCGTCCACAGATAGCGGGCATGGCTTGCTGATTATTGTTGATGGGACAGGCGAGTTCCAGTGTCAGTGTTTTAGTCCCGAGTCTTGGCCCCCTTCCTTCGTGCCCTGATACTAAGGTACTTCTCACAGACTCAACACAATTCTCGGTGCTCGCCAACCCCAAATGCCCATCCAACGCCGCCACTTCCAGCGGCTCCATCACATCTGAACCTACAGTTACAGTCTCATCCAACAACACATCGGCCTCACCCCAATCATCCGGTAGCTCCTCTATCGCCGGCTCGGGCCAAGGCGGCTATTCCAACGGGACTACCGCCACATCTAACTCAAACTTGACCACGGCCATCTCCGCCTCTACTAGCACCGGCTCTGCTCATAAAACCACTAGTGTCCACACCTTGACCAGTGCACTGGCGACAAGTTCGATCTCGACCACGTCAACCGCGGCATCGTCTGCCACCTCGAGTGCAACGGGTGGTGCAGGTGTACCCATGGAAGTGGGAAATGGCGGCGTCTTTGGTGCGCTTTTGTTGGCAGGTGCTGGTGTACTATTCGCATTCTAAAAAGTATCAGCATTAATTGGGGGAAAAGCAGTCGGGATAAGATAGTTCATGCATCAATCGGCTGAGTTTTGCAGCATTGAATCAATAATGTGTGCATAAGGAAAGGGACGACGACTTCGCCCCAGCCTCTGTCTCATTAATAGTGCTGTCTCGTTAATGGTGCGATGAGATGATCAAGCCAGCCATTGGTCTCGAATTGGGACTCTTAACGGGAATTCGCCCGTAATTTCTTTTCAATCTCACCACAAGTTAAGCCGAAGTTTATTGAAATCCGTGTTACTAAATTTACAATGAGCCGTGACCCCACTGAGACAACGTTGTTTCGAAAGAACTGCCTCTAAACTGTATTTGTGCATTTCCCACAGTCTGAACAATTTCCAGCAGATAGATCCGAGTTATGGATTCAATCTAGAACCCATGTAAACATCAGGTACTTGGTAGGTTTATGGAGTTCGTGGCGAAGGCATTCGAGACACCATTTCCTTTGTGTAGGGACATGGTCAAGGGATCCGTAACCCCTGAAATTGCCTGTGGTATATATCCATGAATACTGTAAGTCAGAGTGTCCCTCGCACATCCTAACAGAGTATGGGCGTTCTCATTCCAACCATTTCGTCCTCCCAGGCAACTTCCACTGGGGTCTAATCTTATTTATCTCTTGGACTTCAAACGACCAATATTGTTGCGCAGCTCAGGAACGGTATTAATCAGAAATGATGCGTTCTACAAATCTCTAGGGTTCTGGAGCAGATTTTAGGCGTGCTTTACAAGCAAACACTTGGCCGATCCATCACAAGATGGAACCTGAAATTGCTACTGATCTCTAGATGGTATGTACTTGAGCCATCCTGATCTTCCCGACTCTATTAAGTGGGCTTGAAGAGAGATTTCGCGTTGTCGACCAGCGAGCTGCCCTCCACCGTCAAGGGTTGGCTGTCCTGGAGCATGAACACCATCCTGGCCCATTCGGTCGAGCTCGCATTCTTCCAGGCGTGATTGGTATGGCGTTGCACGGCGATGTCTCCGCGGTTCATGATCGTCGGGGGTCCATCCTCGAGCACCAGCTCCACTGATCCCTCCACCACGACGCCATAGTCCAGAGACTGGGTCCGGTGCATGGCACATGTAAACCCTGGGGCGAAATCCACCACGCGACACACGGTGCCGTTGGGATTGACCAGGCCCAACTTGCCGGATGCCACTAGGGCATCACTCTTGGCCAAGTCCTGATCGTTATTCATGGATACGGGGAACTCGGACGTCGTGTAAGCCACCTGGAAGGCCATCGACCCGTCATCGATACGGCTCCATTTGGCCGGTCGTTTCTCGATCAACGTCGCTTTTGCGTCTTGTGTGTGGCCGGTGACCAGGACGTTGAGAGGGGAGAGATCCGACAGTTGGCCCGGGTTTCTCGCCATAGTGTCCGAGATTTCAGTAGAATTGATTACGAGACGGGCAGTCATGGTGGAAATGACGAGTGACAGACAGCCACAGCCTTTTAAGTCATGTGTGTGTCATTAGCACCTCATGCCAAGGCCTCCTACGTGCTATGCTGCAGCATCAGACAAATTAGGTTACAGCTGATGTCACGGATATATTGCAGCTCTGATTGAAAGTTCCTTCGCATGATAGAATGGCGGAGCGGGGGTTTGAGACAGCTCTCGCTGTGGTTCAGGTTGATGCGGGGTCTTTGTCAGCCACCTTTCTCTAGTAACACCTCGTTAAGGCTAAAACTCCCTATAACCAAAACACAACAATGGAAATGTGAGGTCTGAACACGTTGACTCCCCCGACAACTATAGTTTAATTCCATAGAATAGACAAGTTGAAGCAGGCGACTCGGTTGCCAAAGAAAGAAGATAAAAAAATTTACTAATAAGGCTTACCCGGCTCGCGCGAGTCGGAGAGTACTACTATGCATGGGACGATTTGGTATGTCGACGCCAAGACCATGTGGTCCGAACGGAGTGGAACCCACCTTATTGAGAGAGCGGACCCCGTAAGAAGGGAGGACCCGATACAGGGCTCGAGGTAAGGGTGCGAGACCCATGGGAGATCGGGGGCTTCCCAAATGTTGAGTCTTGTGTAGTCATAGACATCGGGGGTCTGAGATTATCTACTCTCCACGCGTCTTCTTTGCCTTCCGTCTCTTGGAAGCCCTAACGGGACCATCACCCTCCTTCGCAAACGGGGTGATACTAGAACAGTCCTTACCACGATGCTCACTCCCTACGGTGTTTCTACTTTAAAGTCCATATCGACTTGCTTTACCCGAACGAGTCTCCCTCTACTCTGGGCTATATCTTACGGCGAAACCGGGAATAGGAGTGAACTTTACCGTTGAGGGTGTAATCATGAGATGAATTTTGAGGCGGAAGAGTCTAACTCATGATGAAGGCCATGCCTCTATAGAAGTATGTGCTAGCCTCCTTCGAGGTTACCTCGCCATGTGACATGTGACATGGCTGGCCATGAACCGTGATATAAAACACTTTGATAAATTCAAAAAGGTGCTTAGGAAGCTAGTTGTTGTATCAGGCCTGCAGGACCGGAGGGATTGATGAGAAGGAGGATGAGACAAACAAAGGAAATATGAAAGAGAATGGGGGAAACAAGAGAGACAGAAAACTCGAGATAGCAGCTGATCGGCGTGGGCAGCCTGCAACTATCTAGTGAGTGTTCTGTCTGCGATGATGATCGTAACAAGCGAATCTATGGAATGAACGAGTGTGTTGTATCTGGCAGTGTTGCCAAGACTTGGCCTGGAATGTGACATGTTGGGGCGTAGCCCTTCAACTAGCCTTGACCACAGAGCTCGTCTAAAGGGATAGCGACCATATTGTAAAACTCAACGGCAGTGACCGGACCCTCCAAGTTGAGACACCACCGCACGACCTCCTTGTATTTAGTTCCTACACGATACGCCAACTCACTACCAACGCGTATCATGACCCTCCTCTTGAGCTCGACCGCCTCAATCTCGTGAAAGCGAGGCATATCCGTAGATAGCACAACGGGAGGCTCCTTTCGGTGCTTGGCCGCGAGAAAACCCATCAACTGGTCCCAGAGCGCGATCTCGAGGAGCACTAGACCCAGCGAGTAGATGTCATAATGGATCTGATATCCGGACGCGGCCTCGCCTTGGTAGAGCGGATGGCGGTAGATGGCAGACTCAAGATCATTGAGCACTTTACCACGGTCAATGGTCTGCGCCTGCGTCAACTGCCGAGAGTAGTTGAAGCCCTGAACCAACGCCGTTTGGACGGACGCAAAGCTCTGGACAGTCACCGGGGAGTAGATCTGCGGGAAGACGATGTTCTTACTGTTGATGCCCTTATGCATCCACTCGCTGCCGTACAGGCTGGCGAAGGTGTTGACGAGGCGCTTGGCGAGCGAGTATCGTGCTTCGAGGGGGGGCTTCAGCGGCGACGAGAAGAGTTTGTGAAGCGAGAGCGGCTCGCTTGCGCGCGGGACGGGGGCCAATGAGCTGATGGGACCTAGTGGGAACTGGAACACGATCCAGCAGCAGTGATAGTGGGGGTCGTCGACGTAGCCAACGGCTTGAAGTGTATGAAGTTTTCGCTGCGCACCGGGCCCACCGAGCAGGGAAACTAGCTTTCGAATGCTCTCGCGTACGATGTCCTTGAGCTCGTCCGAGATGTTCATGTCGTATTCCTTCTTCTCAAACAGGTACGTGACTTCGGGGTGGCGGTGTCCTGACATCAAGAACCGCGTTTTGACGCGATCGTCTCCGTTGCTCCCGGCGAGGCTCCAGTCTTCGGCCCCCGCCGAACACGTCGTGAGGGCGGGAGTTTTCTGCTTTATTATGGCCTTCCACTGCGCGAGGGAGCTCACATCGATCTGGGAAAGTTCACTGTCCCATCCAGGTGTCGATCGCAGCTGTGAGAGGGCCTCTGGCTGTGACAACCCACGGATAATCTCCAACGCAAGCCGGGTACCTTCTTGTCGAATTTCTTTTCGATCTGTGTCGGCGGTGAAATCTTGTAGGCCTCGCACGTGCTTTTCCAGAGTGTCGATAAATTCCTCGAATTTCTTCTTGTCGCGAATGGCCCAATAAACCCGTCTTGAGACAGAGGTTTCGGCTCGTTGGGCCGTCGACTGCAGTGAGGCTTCTCTCCCCGCCTGCTGCACCAAATTGGATTTGGATCGAGAGCTTGTGATGATAGAATGCAAGCTCCGCCGCATCTGGACAACGGCCGCAGTAACTCTCTTTGAGTCCGACTCACCTGGTTCTTTGGCGACAATGCCATACTTCTTCCCTTGCTGCTCGACTTCGATGACAAGGTCACGAATTCGCCTGACTGTTCGCTCGAGGAGCTCTTCTACTGGGTGCAACGAGGATCTTAGCTCGCCATCGGTAAGCCCAGCCTTGGTGGCCCAAATGCCTAGGCGGGCTTTGACTGTCTCGAGGCGGATGATGAGGTCCTCTGTGTCGTCATCAAAGCTGATAGTATCGTCTAGTGTTCTCCATGCCTCAATAGCAGCTTTAAATGCTATGGGAACGACACCGAGTACAACCCCCGTTACTTCGATGCCTGACATTATTCGAGGCGCGCTATGGAGGGTCTCGGGCCCATTCCTAAGCTTGAAACGAGGCTAAGGGATGCCGACAGTAACTAATTGAAGATATCTTGTCAGATGTACCGTCTATACTGCTACGATGTTGAACGCGGGGGGATTTTATGTGACCTGGTTCTGTTCGGATCTAGACCACTCAGAGTACTTTCGTGCGCTAGCATTAGCGCCTGTTAATCTCCTTGCTGCTTTATATAATCCAATAAGAGCATAGAACAATGGAGTCAAGCCTTGGCTATCGAAACAAAAGTTGAGTTAGTTACAGGGGTGTCTAAATATAGTCTTATATTCTTCAAATCCTTCAGCAAAGAGTGAGTGTACTCTTGACCATAATAAGACCTCTATACTAAGTAGTAAGAATAAATCTGGTAGATTATCTCAAATCTAGGCTTACGTATAGCCTCTGGTTCTGCGATATCTATTTCACTCGCACCAAGAAGAATCATGGAAGATTGTGCTGTTTGCCAGATTGATAACTACTAGCTCAGAAGAGGTAAGATATGACTTTAGCGCATGCCACTAGCGCGACAAAAATATAATCCCTGGACCAAGAGCACCAGAGTGCGACCTCGTACAGTGAGCGCTACTTCAAGTCTCAGCCTGGATCTTTACCTAATTAAAGATAGCCTGATCGTGTGGGAAATCTAGGCACTACAGGTTCGGCCCGATGGATGGAGGGGAAGTGAGGATGAATGATCCTACATCCCATGAAAAATTGTTGTTCAAGACAATTGCACTCGCCAAGTTCTCATGCTTAAGCTGACTTGATCATGGACGAGTTCGAATGGGTCAAATCATTTGCTACCTCAAGTTACGGCACGGTTAGCGATGCCCTTTCTTTATTGCCAAAGGAATCTGGTCCAGCTCCAACCACCCTTTCACGGGGCTCGTTCGCCTCATTCGTTTGCCATGTCACGAGACTTGAGAGCAAACTACGCTCGTTTTCTTCGCTAGTCTTGGATGATTCCTCTAATGTCAAGGCCACCAGTAAAATTCTAGGCCAAGGGAAAACATTCATAGTGAGGCATGCTCAGTGGGTGCAAAATCCCAAAGAGCCGCCGCTGGACGTCGCCTTGAAAGAGATCATTCCAGATGTGCAGCTGTCTGACGGGGCCCCGAGGTGAGACTGGATGCGCTAAGTAGTTTGCGGTCCGATCCTCTAACGCCAGCGCCAGACCGCAGACCGACTGGAAGGATATCCTGTTCGAACTCCGAGCGCTGCTCCACGAGCCAATCCGTTATCACCCAAACTTGGTTCGGCTACTTGGTATTCAATGGGGTCTCTCGCCCATCTCAGACTCCACATATCCTGTGTTGATCATGGAATATGCGTCACTCGGCACCTTTAAGACCCTCCAAACATCCTCTGAGCCGCTATCTTTCCCCGTTAAGCAAAAGCTCTGCTACGACGTTGGACGAGCATTGTCTGCGCTACATGCCAGCGGCATCGTGCACGGGGATATGAAACACGAAAATGTATTGATATTTCCGAGCAAGAAGCCCGTTGATGGCATCCCTTACACCGCGAAACTGGCCGACTTTGGTGGTACGGTCATGGATATGGCTGCAGGCGAGGTTCGGAAAATGGAGACCTGGACTTGGCCTTTTCAGGCCCCTGAAGTCACCGACGACCAGGCTTTGACTAGAAGTGGAATGATGCTTACAGATGTCTATTCGTTTGGACTTCTGGTGTGGAGAGCATTTTTGGATGGGGAGGGCTTTGTGTCACTTCCTGGGGCCGCGCAAACTGCTTCGGACGAAGAAAAACGTGGCCTGACTTCCCGCAAGGCATCTGAAGACTTGACCAACACCGCGATTGTCGATATCTGCGAATATGCTAAAGAACGAGGACTTTCGCAAGAATGTGTCGACATGATGACATATACCGTGCTGCACACTGTGCAACTCAGACCTGAAGATCGTGATTTGGTGAAAGCACAGGCAGCGTTGAGAGGCATCAGGTACAAAAAGAGCTATTTTCGATGAACTTTTTTATTGATATGTCACAGGCTAGGCCATATTCACAATTTCTTGGATTTTATTCGGGAGAAAAATGAGGAACGGCTGGCCACCGAGGCCGGGGAAGCACCAGTGAGATAGCATGGATCTTTTCTTTTAGTACCATAATCTTGGTTGGCCACTAACTTCTAGAAGGGTCGTCATGGTATCACTGCCGACAGTATTCAATTCATGATGGGGCGATACGGAAGTGATGCAGATCTTCAAGACAATTTGTATTGATAGGCTCCTCTTATGACAAAGTTTGTATGCTAACAATCGCTCAGGCCAGGTTTTCGACCTCGACTGGATCAGCCCAACCCGGAAGAGTTCATGTTTGAGCCTGAAGGCTTAAAGAGTATCTTAACCTGGGACCAGCAACGGCAAATGCTGGATGAGATGAAAGAGGTTGCTAGCAGCACTAACCAGGTCTCCTCTGGCTTGCTAGAGATGAAGAAGACGGTAGCTGCTTTCTACGTCTTTCAATGCTATCTCCTAGAATTCGGAGCAAAATTCAACGTAGAAGAGGCCATTGCATGGCTTTTAAAGGCATCATCGGATGACAACAGCCATGAAGATCAGGATTACCTCTCCCAAGCCTGGCTTTGGCGCATCTCGCGGGCGCTTGACATTCCGATACACGGCTCAATCGATAGAGCGCAGAGTCTTCTGAGTATGTCCGTTATACGTGGTCATCGAACTTGCCTCCAGGACATGCTTGAGCTTATGACCGTCAGCAGCGGCCCAGAACGTCAACGATGGTGGAATTCATTCCTACAGTTTCGCCAAATTCTTCAATCCCAGATGGGCGCAGTCGGAATGGGATATTTCTTTTCCAAATTCATGACTAGGCCGTGGAACACAATCAACTTGAACAACATCACAGAACTGGATGAGGGAATTCGTATAAGCCTGGGAAGTGCCTATGGGGCTTGTGTCAAGTCCTCAACCTTACAAGGCCAAGATAATGACAAGACTGCCTTTGATCTTATCTATGTTAACCGACGAGGTCACGGCCTGCTACACTATGCTGCCGCAGCCGGCGCAACCAATGCGCTGCGACACATGATTACAAAGTATAAATGCGATGTGAACATTCCGAGTCAACATGTCGACGAGTCACCTCTAGTTTGCGCCTGCGAAGGAGGAAATGTGGACTGCGTACTGCTTTTACTCAATAATGGTGCCGATCCCAACGGCTACCGATTCGGACAAGAAGGTCCATTGCATTGGCTATGCAGCTTCCTGCCGGCTGAGATGGAGACTATCGCCTCGAAACTAGTCAGTGCGGGAGCTGATATTGAGCTGAGGTCAGGTGGGATGCGCCACGACGTTCGCGGAATCCGAGCCGACTGGGAGCACATCTTTGAAATCCGTACCACTCCGCTTGGCCGAGCCGTGCTGATGAATAACTTAGATGCTGTGAAGGTACTTCTTAAACTTGGTGCGAACCCGCTTGCCAAGAACGCAAGCAAGCATCGCGGCGAGTGGGAAGGTATGGGGGACTTTTCCAAGATGATTGATGTGTCTTCTCCATTCGAATTGGCTGCTGTCTTGACCCTACCGAGTATCCTCGGTGAGTTCATTAAGCATATTGACAGTCCGAGTGGGACTCCCAGACTGAAGCTCCTTGATGAGTGGTCTATGCTTGATCTTGCTCATGCAAAGAAAGTCACCAAGTTTGATCCAGTCTCATTGCAGAGTCGCCTTGTTCGTTGTGGAATGCACTACAAGCGCGACATGAAAAATACTCTTCTGCTCCTGCACGCTCGCGATCAGCCAGTCCGCGGAGGTGGAAGCGACGAACTGCAGAAAGAACGAAGCAGGGTGCTGTGCAAGGAAGTCGCACTCGGCAATTTGGACATTGTACAAGTCCTTCTAGAGATAGGCTACAGTGCCAATGGGACCCAGGATTTCCGACCCTTGGAGAAGGCTGTGGAAACGAACAATGAGGAGATGTTCAAGATTTTGGTGCGCTACAAGGTAGACATGACTGTCACCCGGATGACACCGACTGGCGGAATATCGATGCTTCATCTCTGCGCGTTGCGCTCACAACACTCGCGCCCTGGGCGAGCTATCGCCGACGCGCTCATTGCCGCCGGAGTTCCAATCGAGAGCACGGATGCGCGAAGTCGACCGCCACTCGCAATGGCAATCATGAATCAGAACTTCGATGTCGCTCAAGCACTACTAGAAAATGGCGCCAACGTCGACGCAATCTACCCTCTCTCGTCGAGCACCGTAAATGGAACAGAAACAAAAGCCGTCAGTGTTCTTCTTGAAGTGTTGTCCCAGCATACAATGCGAACACTCGAATCACTCAAATTTCTCTTCGGTAAGAGAGAAGGCGGGCCAGGTCAGCGACCAGCTTTCTACATCGACCATGCTAACAAAATCTCCATCCTACATCTACTTGCCGGGAGCCCTCAATTTACGCAGATCGCGCAGATCACGCCCAAGATTCTCAATCTATGCCTTGAGACCTACGCCGAGCCGGAGCTCATCAATTTTAGGCACCCGATCTTAGGTACAGCCTTGTACTACGCGGCGACATGTGGAAACAAGACGATGGTAGAGCTGCTTCTACAGCACGGCGCTGACGAGACATATAATTCTGGTCCAGATGTCGATGGTTCGGTGCACACACTGTTGCGATCGAGAGAGTCATGGTCCCCGCTGTGGGCAGCCATACTGAGGCTTGAGGATGAGCTGAATAAGGGCACTCATTTCCCGCCCGAGGGAGCGCCGGGTGCCTGGCTCAAATCCAATATGATTCAGAACTTGCAGAAGACCCTTGGTCTTTTGTCAGAAAGGAGCCACGACGCACTGGCTCGACAAGCCATAGACCAACTGCAAAAGAGAAAGGAGTGTCTGGAAGCTGAATCGTATGCCAGGCAAAAGGACAGGATGGGCAAAAGAAGGGAGATCAAGGCAAGAGAAGAGGAGGCTCCTATCGATCTCGGCATTCTTTCGGGCGACCGAGGCAAGCAAACCGAGACAAAAATTCGCGAGATTTGCCAAGGCCCTGAGCAAGAATGGAAGACGGGGGGCCTTGAGTGGTTCCTCAAGAGTCTGGCCCTCTCACACTAATCCATGACGACATTGGCCTTGAGCGAGAGGGACCGAACAGTGGAATACGGGTTCTACTTCTCTTATTATCTTGAAATTAAAAGAGGGGGAATCCATATTCACCCAGCGCGTCACGTGCCAAGGCTTGGCGTAATGGAGCTAATGGAGCTATTGATGCTCATCCATTCGTTTAAGATCAACACAGACAGAACAGACCCAGATAGTTGGGACGGCCCGCGTCGAATCAACCTCTATCTCAGTTTCCTGTCTCTCCCTCCTCCATCCCTCCATCTCTCTCTCTCTCTCACCCCTATTTGTCTCGACCCCTCGCTGTTGGTACCACCTCCTGTGCCTACCGGCCTGATACAGCGTCTACGAAGAAGCTCTTTGCACCGGTACCTTGTTTTTCTATACTGCTCCCAGCTTGCTCACAACCATTCCTTGGTTCATACTTTTTTCTTCCTAAGGTGGGGCATCCTCACAGAAACTCCTCCTGATTAAGCTGTAAGAACCAATATGGCCAATCAAAGCATTGGTTCTGTCAGACAGGCGTAGTATGGGTTTAGTTTAGACACCATCTTCCGGACAGAACACTCATTAGATAGTTGCAGGCGGCCTACGCCGATCAGCTGCTATCTTGAGTCCTCTGCCCCCCTCGCTCCCTCTCACCTATCTGGTCATCCCTCTCGATATCGACCTTTGAACCCCTCCGGGCCTGCAGGCCTGATAGCTGGGGGGGCTTCAGCGGAGGCTATCTTTCAGATCTTCCAATATGCAAGCGCTTATAAAAAGTTCGTTACCATGGTATTACCGAGAGTATATCTCCCAGTCTCTATATTCGTTATTCACTTCTAAGGGGAGAGCATATCTACAAGGAATTCGACAATACTACTCCCCACTTCTACCAACTGTAAACTCTTTGATAAATTGGTCACCATACGAAGGCTCTACGAGTCCTAATACACCGGATGCCGCTTTCATAACGAACCCATTGACGTACTAGACGAGAACTAAGGAGCGAAGCATTGAAGCATTGAAGAGGACAGAAAACCATACTCATCTCGATCCCAGCAGCTGGCAAAGGAGATTTGATAACTTGATCAAGATCTATTTTAACACTCCCTAAATCTAAAACCGAGCCCTACAAGATTCTGATTCCGGCTCTATCAAATCAGCACACCAGTGCACCAGCTTGTTCTGGATCCCGAGCCGGAGTAGGTGATGCAGCAAAGCCAAGACGTACATGTCAGCACCCAGAAGGCCAGTGGTGGGGGGATCCCCCATGTCATGGCGTGCCTGCCGTGTGCAGGCTGGCGCCTAGCGCCAAGAGCCCCACTCATAGCAAGTCTGTAGTCTGACGCTTCGATCGTCAGATCCTGATCATCAATTCATTCGACAGATTGCTTCTTTCTTGCTCCTTGTTCGTTCTCCATCGTCAGATAGCCCAAGGCCATCTTACACCTCATACCTTAAAAAGACAGGCTATGTTGCCTGATCTGAGGAAAGATTTGGCATGCTGATATACATGTGCGTGTCACGGGATAAGCATTCGTGACAGTACGTCGCTTTCCACAAGGAAATCTAGGCAGCGAGTCTGCCAGGTTTCCTGGCGGTGTCCGAAACAGAGGCCTAACCGAGAGGCAGGCGTAGCCAATAGGAGGCCAGATTAGGCTTCCAGATAAGGACTCGGTCAAAGCTCAGGTTGAAGGAGCTTTCGCTCACCCTCTAGTATCAATCCATATCAGGTAATCAGGTTCTTCATTCTCAAGTAATCTAGATACACAGCCTGTTGCACTACTCAGCCAGCTGAATATTGTGAAATGTAGGAAACTGAAAGTGGGCGTCTAATCCGAGGGTTAGGGTTGTGAGGGCTTGGCACAGCCATCCATCGACGCATTTGTCGTGTTCAATTCTTCAGCACACCAACGCGTCGCCTCAATCCAGTCCGTCAGTACACTCGCTCCATCCCGCACGTGTATCTCACCGCACTGGCTCGATCTCCACTGTGAGTATCTCCGTCGCCCGCGATGGCGGACACTGCGGGCAGCATACTGAAGAGACGTCACCCCGAAGATGAAGAAGATGACAGCTCGACCAAAAAGCGAGCTCGCTCGATCAATGGTTCTCCTCGCCCGACGACCCCGAGAGCCAGCGCTCCGGGGCCCGACGCCAAGCCCGATGTCAGTCAAATGTTGGCGGCGGCGAGGGCCAAGGCGGCAGCGCTGAAGGCGAGGATGGCGGGCAACAAGACTGAGGCTGCAGCATCGGCTTCAGCTGCACCTGCCGCTCCTGCACAGACCTCTGAAGACAGAATGGCTCAGCTGAGGGCCCGGGTGGCGGCGGCCACAAGCCGATCGGCGTCTCTAGCCCAGCAGAAGAAGGCGCCGACATCTCCAGCAATGCCGCAATTTGCCGACATGCCCCGTTCAAGAGGAGGCCTCGATATTGGTCTCCATCCCGCGCTGCTCGCCGATGTCCAGAGAATTCAAGAAGCGACAAAGGACAGGACCACGGGCCGATTTGGCAGGAGAGGAGACTCGCCCGCGGCAAAGAAAGAGCAGCTCGATCTGTCCGGTCCTTCAATCGAGGAGATCAAGGCGAATCCGTATTTTGATCCAAACATTGGCCGAGGCGCTGTCGGCAAAGTACGACACTCTCGCCAACTCATCTTCAATCAGCAGGGCAAGTATATCCAGCAAGCAGCCAACCTACGTCGTCTGGCTCAGCTTGAGGAGATGAAACGGAAAATTGCCGAACATACGCGGGCGGCAGGAATGGACGAAGAACTCGATCTTGAGAGAGCTTTCCTAGTGCCCCAACCGCCGGCAATAGAATGGTGGGACGAAGGTCTAGTCAACGGCGACTCGTATGACGCCTTATCCGACCCCGGCAGTTGGAAGATCGAGACTCCAGACTCGGTCATCACTGTTTACATCCAGCACCCCGTTCTCATTGAGCCTCCTCAAGAAAAGATGGTCCCGGCTGCCAAACCCATGTACCTTACGAAAGATGAGCAAGCTAAACTCCGCCGCCAACGCCGCATGGCTGATCTTAAGGAGCAACAGGCCAAAATCCGTCTTGGTCTGGAGCCGGCGCCACCGCCAAAAGTCAAGAAGAGCAATCTCATGCGCGTGTTAGGCGAGGAAGCGGTCAAGGATCCTACCGCAGTTGAAGCTCGCGTGAATCGCGAAATTTCTGAGCGGAAGCAGAACCACGAGCATATGAATCAAGAGCGCAAACTTAGCAAAGAACAGCGAGCCGAGAAGCTGGAGCGGCAACAAGCTGACGACGAAGCCAAGGGTATCCACATTCGTGTCTACAAGATTGGCAGCCTTGCCAATGGCAAGCACCGCTACCAGATCGAGATCAACGCCCAGCAAATGAAGCTGACAGGAGTGTGCATTCTGCATCCGCGCATGAATCTTGTCATTGTCGAAGGCGGCGAGCACAGCATACACTTTTACGACAAGCTCATGCTCAACCGCATCAAATGGCAGGAAATGGAGGCGCCAAGATCCGTCCAGGAGGGCAACAGGACTGCTCTGGCCAAGTGGCTAGAGGCCGAGGACGAGAACGGACAGTTGAGGGATTTGAGTTTGAACAAATGCGAGCTGATCTTCAAGGGAGAGGAACGACAGCGGGCGTTCAAGAGGTGGTACGGCGGAAAACCCTGCGAATCTGATTCACAAGCCAAGGACGTGCTGAGCAGAGCCAAGATGGAAAGCTTTTGGAATCTCGCCAAGAGCTCAAGGGAGCCTGACTACTGAGGGATGGCAGAAAGCTAGGCGACTACAAAAGCTGGAGACGTCGAATTTGATTCAACAACTCCCACCACCTCTATCTATCGCCATACATCCACCAGACTGTCAACTCCATAATTGTCTTCGTTCCGCAGGTTTGGTGATCATGAAGAAAAATATGACCGTTGCGATTTCTCCTTCGATGATACAGAGCTGTCTGCCTTCAAGGGCCAATGCTTCTTGGTTCTCTTTCCCTAACGGGCATTGCTTGGTCTGTCCGCAGCTGGCACTGCGCTATCTATATGCTTCATGATCAATCTTGATACAGACGCAAGATCTGAAATCATATCAGTGCGCCGTTTGTCCTCTTCAAAACTCTACGAATCTATCCAAGGTACCAGTGTAGTAATCAACCCTCCAGCATAGCACGATTGCTTCCTACACGACTGGTGCCACCATTCCCTCATTTTTCTTTTCTTGCCGTACTGGTAATTGCTGGGATCGGCATTGTCAATTCTGTTGTGCCTGATGGGATTGTGGGCGCTGCCCATGCGGTCGGGACTGTTGACAGATCATCTGTAGCAAGGTGAATCAAACTACACACACGTCAACAAGACGGCGACATAGACATAGAGTGGAGGTAGCGAGGGTGGCAGCATAGTGCCTTGCCGAGCAACATAAGAACCCAGCGCGTGCCTAAGGCCCTGGCTCTAGCACTGGCTCTAGCCCTGGCTCTAGTTAGCCCTAGCACTAGCTAGCCCAGTTCAGCCAATCACAAACCTCGTTGAGCTCCGGTGCTCCCACAGAAACCTTCACGCCCCTTCCCTCTGACCCAAACGACTGCCTGTCCATCAGCAATAAATGGCGCACTGCTGGCCACCTCGCTGCCCTTGCACATGGCTCGCAGCTGGAAGCTAACGCGCTCAAGACAACATAAGACGGCGGCCATGAACAGATAATGCATAAGCTCAACCCTGGTTCTCTGGCGCAAGTGCTCGCCCCAAGCAGGCCTGGTAGCTTCGAGTCGGCGTACGTCGGCGGCTGGCTGTGCAAGCAGCCGAGCCTGCCGGGTCTCAATGGGATCTGCTCTACCATGGGCGCAGGACTGGGATCATTCCAACGGTGACACGGGACATGCAGATATCTTGACCAACGCCGTGTACACTGAGATTGCTTGTGCCTGGGCGGACAATATCCGGGCTTGCGATCTGGCTTGAGCTGAGTTGAGCAGGACGGAGGATGGTATTGAGTTGAGCTGATGGAAAATTTCCAGGTTTGAGGAGGTGGTGATCCGGAATCAGGGAGAAGGAGGACCAGAATTCATGCATGCCGGCGACACTGGCTTGAAGTAAGGATGCGGCTGTTCTCTTGGAGCTAATGAACCGGAACCACGAATGTAGAATGGCAACTCGAGATATCTGGCGATGAGACGAACACCGGGCCAATTGAGTGTTCAGCATGACAATAAGTCGAGTGATCGTACATCTGGGATTCAGCATTGTCTTGGAGATGTCCTAAAACGAGGTCTAATAGCGACTGGCTTCCTGGTATCGACTTGCTTCTTCGTCTGATGGCATTTTTTCCGCTGGGAGGTCTGTGTGAAAGTATTTCTTGGTTCGATGAAGACGGTTAAGGATCTCAACTACCCATTGGAAAGGATTGTGCATCATCAGCCTGTGAATACTGAAGGAATGAAAGTGGGCTCAAAGAAGGGGCGGAACGCGAGAAAAGGGGTATTGGAAGTATTGAGGTGCCGGCGATCACCTGGGTGAAGAACTCTCCCCGGCTACCAGCGGTGCGTTCGTTGCCCCGGGAATCTGAATTGAATACTTTATATTTTTCAATTTCACAATACCTCTCAACAATCGGAAAAAGAATCTCCTCCCTCTTGCAGATGACTCCTCTCTGCAGGGTGGAATTCGAATGAGACCTACCAAACCCAATCACCCTCCAGTTGTACGGGTCGAATCACCCTCCTCCGGGTGACAGGCATACAACCAAGCGTTCCTCTCCTCCTCCAACTCATTCGAATTCCTCCCTTGCTGAGCTGCCCGGGTCAAATTTACCCACCGGGGTAAAAGGCAAGCGGCTCAGGCAGAGATGGGATTCGAACCCCCCCCCCCTCCTCGTCCTCCCACCACCCCCGCGCCCTCCGGAAGACAGTTTGCAGGGAATAATAACAAACAATACAAGGAAATACATACACACAAGAGAAGGAAAAATACACACAAGCAAGAGAAGGGAAAATAACACACATACAATCCGGCAAAACGTCTTCCTCGGAAAACCAAAAAAAAGGTTCACGCCTCACCACCTCTCCTACACCGGGTAGGGAGTTGGTGAGAAACGTTTTTCCCTCTCATGCCTTTCATTCAGATGTATTTTTTTCTTCAACATTCGAGTAAGCCTTTTTGCATTCATACACACACATACATCCGCGGTGCTAGTATCGACTGAGAGATACACGGTCGTATCCATGTCCTTTCTACTAGGATTTTCTGGCGGCCCGCGACATTGTACAGCATGGTATTAGGTCATCGCGAATGCCTCGTTGCTCACAGGACAATCTTACTGGTGATATCCCCCGAATCAGTACACAACTTGTTGTAAATGTTGGCAATTGGTGCTCGGTCCTGAGGCTGGACCATCTCAGTCATGCGTATTTGCGTGCCATCTCTTGTGCCGAAGCCAATCTCGATGAAGTCGTCAAAGTAGCCAGAAATCCCCGGCCCGCAGTAGGAAGACGGTAGAAGTAGAGCAGAAGTAGTATTGTTTTCATATATTGCTCTTGACTAGTGAACCTACTCAGTGGTACCGCTATTCCGTGGACAACAAGTCAGGATTCTCAAGGAGGCAGGAATCGTTTCGCTAGCCAGACGAAAGAGCGGGTGCGAACAAGGTTGACGCTAGATTTAATAAATCCCCAGACATTGTGATTACCCAACTCAGTTAGCGAGGTGTAAAAAGGCGTTGTAGTTATGATTCCCTTGGATTTAAATGACACTACAGAGTATACGAAGAATCTGCCCGACGCAAAATATATCAAGACATATACTCATTGTATATTCAAGGACTACTCTGCAACCAGAAAGCGACAACATCGACGACAAGGACAAGGACAACAATAAGAAATGCATCTCTCAAGTAGCCGTTCGTTCTCAAGCCAAAGCGCCCATCGGATCCCACAAAGGCAGCACCAAGGGCTCCGTCTTCAACACGTCGCGGACCTCTTTGCTGACAAAGCCAGGGTCGACGACAACCTGGTAGACAAACTCGTCCAACCAGGCGTCGCTCATGACGAAGTAGCCCTTCTCGCCCGCTCCTTCGCCCCAGCTGTTCTCCACCCTCCATCGCACACTCTTCCCGGCCTCGACCTGTACGGCTGTGAGCACCATGGCGTGCGTCATGGCCGACTCGCCGACTTTCAGTCTCTGACTCTTGCTCAGCTTCAGAGAGATGTTGAAGGCGAGCCCGTAGTCGTACAGTTTCGTGTCCATGATACCGGATTGTGAATTCGAGTACTTGCCAACGTCGGAGCCAAAAAAGACGGGTAGGCCGGCCCTGAGCATGTTGATGGCCGCGGATTTGATGGTGGCGATGTCGACATTGACATAGGTGACGGGGCGCCCGCCGACCACGTTGCCGAGGCGGTCAACTGTCAGAAGCTGGTTGTACTTGTTGCGCGGGTCATTCACGAGGGAGAACAGTTCGGACACATCCGCGTTGAGAAGGCGGACGGAGGATGGAGTAGACAGCTCTGCAGCGAATGCCAGCGGCGTTTTGCTCACGCGGTGATACTTGTCCGTCGCGTCGTAGTACTCCCACGTGAAGGGCTCGTCTGGCTTCGGAGGCGGTCCAAGCGTGAGCGTCAAGATCCCGTGGACTTCTTGCATCATCTTGGCCTTTGCAGCAAGCAGAGAGGCCTTTTGGACAGAAGGTGAGGACTTTAAGCTGCGCAGGATAAGGGCGTCTTCACGCAGTTTGGTGGTGAGAATGGTGTTCAGGGAGCGAGAGCTCTTGGCGCTATAGCTGTCTGGATACAGGACTTGCGGCACTAGGCCGTACTTGGCAACCAGGTTGGCAGCCATATCCCACTGGCCTCCATCACTGACGGGGGATGAAAGGAGCTCTTGAATGAGACGGCTATCGAGAGGCTCGCTCGCAGTGTCGATAATCTGTTCGAGGAACCAGTTGGATTTCTCAAGTTTGTCCCAGAAGAAGAGATAAGCTTGGGAAAGTTCAAAGTTCTTGAGGTTGTGCTTCTTCATTAGCGCCACACGCAGCACGTTGGTGGTGGCAAAGAGCCAGCAGCGGCCTGAGGAGCGTTGGTTGGTGACGGGATTGCCCTCGAAAGGGATCTTAATGTTGAACGTTTGGGTGTCGGAGAGCGTGGCCACCTGCTGGGCGACAACTGACTTGACATCGTTGGACAGAAGCGCCGAGAGCGCGAGGCGATTTTTGGCATCAGCGAGAAGCTCCTTCTCCCATGCTGCGGCAGTAGCAATGGAGAGGGCTGGATCTGATGTGAAAGACTGCGGGCTGCCCTTCTCCGTCGACACGTGGACATATTCACGCTCAATCTCCTGCAGCCGGTCTTGCTCTTTCAGATGCAAGGACTGCAGCTGCCGAGCGAGAGCTTGCTGCAGCGCTGCGTCGTTGGTAGAAGATTGTGACGCACCCATGATTGATGTATGTTTTGGTTGCGTGATGAGAGGATTGCGGCGCTGGTGCAGCTGTTGGAGGGGAATCAACCAGCTTCGGGCATGTCCTCACTATGGTCGGATGTTGCACAATGCCGACAAGATAAGCAACCAGCCAACCAGCGCGATCGGTGTGGGTAACGCTGCTGATTGGCTAATGCGAGGGTGTTGGCCCCGCCGGCATTCAGGCTTGGCTCGGCTTCGGGAAAACATGTACCGGCGGCCAGCTCGACGAGAACTGCCTGTGGTACTTTGTACTACCCTCAGGTCACCAAGCCCAGAAACTTGCCAGCTACAGGGTCCCACTCGTCTTGCCACCTGCGTTGGCTCTCCTTGAGGGCGCCATCTTTGAGCTTGGCCAGCTGTGAGTTTCCTGGAGCGAATAGCTCACACAGGATGGCTGCCATCTGTTCTGGGCTGGAGAAGCCTCTTCCATTCACACTTTCAGTCACCAGCTCCGGCCAGGCGGCGAACTTGCTCCAGCCGAGGACGGGCAGACCCGCTCCAAACATGTCGACTACTTTCATGGGAAGATCGACTCCGCTACTGCTTGTATGGAGTGACACACCCAAGTCTGCCGATCCGAGCAATTGTGCGTAGTCTACAAAGCTGAGCCAGTCTGTGTAAACTTTGACCCTCTTCAGCTCGTCGTGCTTCTCCATTCGATCGATCTCACGCAAGTAGTGGTCTTGCAGAGGCCCTTTGCCTGTAATGACCACCAGAAGCTGGGGCAATTGCGACGCGGCTGAGGAAGCAGTTGTCGAGTAGTCCCTGAGTGCGTCCAAAAATAGCGAAAAGTCTTCATCTGCTGTCCAGGAAGTCGACGACACCAGCAAACGGGCTTTGCCGTAGACGAGCTCATCAAAGAAAGGGGACAGAGTGATGTATCTTTGCAGGAACATGCTTCGCTGGGTTTCGGTCAAGGGCTGAAACAGTTCAGCAGGCCGATCATGCAGGGTCAGAATCGGTGAGGTGGCTGACACTCTCGTTCGCAGCTGCTTTGCCATTGCGTCGGTGACGGCAAAGTGGGCATCGGCAAACCGAGCAAGGACGAATTCGTACAGGGCGGAAATTCTCACAAACCCATGACTATGGCCGAGCTTCAGAGCAAGGATGGACCACCCAAAGTTGTGCCAGTCTATGATCATCTTTTGGCCTCGACAGACACAGACCAAAGCACCCATTGCCAATGCCGGGATTGAGGGAGGATTCTGAATGAGTAACCAATGCGAAGGCTTGACAGAATAGCACAAAATCGTCCACAGGACCCACACTTGAATGGCGACTTTAATTGGAGCAGTCAGAAGAAAAAGTAGGCGGTTTTGAGTTTGCAATAGTCTTGGTGGTGACGGAATTGGGACAATGGAGACGTTGTGGTGAGCTTGAAGCTCATTGAGTGGATCGGTTTCTAATTTATGTCAAGTAACAATGGAGGAATTGCCCCGTTAGCCAGCTTACCCGAATATCCCACAAGCTGGACATGGCCGCCATGTTTGGCAATGCTCAAGGCATGATATTGCATTCGCGGGCTTCGGCCAATGTCGCCGAGGACCAGAATGGTAACCGAGAGGCCATCTTGAACGCCACTCTGAAATCGTGAGGGCAAAAAGAGGATACAGACGATGAATACCGTCAAGGAAGCTACGGCGGTGGCGATCAGCATTTGACCCTGTGTAACTAGGAGCACCTGGACCGAGTTTGCGGACGCTATGGGAGGTCAAGAATTTGAAGATGATCTTGCCAAGATGCCAAGGTTACAGTAATATGTGTGTACCTGTGAGTTGCCCTGTATGGTAAAGCCTGCCCTCACCGCCTGCCATCTTGGGATTAGTGTATCTCTCAGCCTCGCCGCTCTCACAGTTCCATCTTTCGCGACAACAATGGGAAACAACAGTGAGGGCCCGTTTCCCCGAATCGACGGAGCCGCGCGCGTCGGACGGACTGACTCGGGATCCTGTGTAAGAAGCGAAAATATGAATTGGGTCCTATGAAAGAGTGTCAGAGTCGGGGGACAGTTAGTCCGAAATTGACAAGTCACAAATGAGCATGCAAGGACCGGGCAAATATGATAACCTGCTAGATATGATTGGCTGTTGATAGTCTGTCACTTGGTAGTCTTGAAATGCAGAATAGGGAGGGTCGATGGATGCTGGGGAGCATGGTTCACCTTCAAGCGCGTGGACAGCATAAGAGTCGCTGGTAGTCTCAATGGTAGGCTCGTGGTAAATCCATTAGGCTCTGATGATATATGCATTGCTGCTGCTAGAGCAGTAGTGGAGGCCCACCCAGTGATACTAGGCTGTTAGTATTAGGCTGTATGTTAGTTATCATTACTGTGGGAAGTTTTCTTGTTGGTATGAGACTGTTATGTGCGTAACTAACAAGGATCAACCGAGCGTTTTAGGGCGTATGATTCATCTACGGAGTCTGGATCGGTGCAGCCGTACTAGTATGAGATGCTGTATTGAGGGCTCCAACACAGCGAACCCAACGTGCATACATCACCCACCTAACATGGTAGGGCAAAAGGCTCTGCGGTCGAATAGACGTCATAGTTGCATTGACTAATCACGAATACGGTAGAGGTGTAGAGTAACAATAAGACCATTAGCGGTGATCGGGACAACCGCTCCGTCATTTAGGGCCTCAGGCAGCGGAACGACAAAGCAAGTAGGAAATGAGGAGATGGGAAGCAGTCGCCCAGGTTAGTATGGGGAGCTTCGTATGAGGAGCCTTTGAGTGCTGTACTGCCGCATTACGTCGTCGGCCTCGGGCTCAAAATGGCTCATGCTATAGGTCATGGTGCCCTTTTCAAGGGCGTCGGGACTGATCTGGTCCATGAGTCTGCGGGGCTGGATCATCAGCCACGAGGCCACCAATCTTCACGATTCCACCATACAAGAGTAACGACACCGGCCGACGTTCTCTTGGCGCGCTCGAAGCATTTCATGAGGTATAGATTCCACCATCCAGCACCCGAACTGGTCGGGATGGAATGTTCAACAGGATTGTAGTTTTGGATCTCTTGGCAGATCCTTGGCGAAATCCTTTGGCAAGATCATGCAGCCCCTCTAAGTCCTAATCAAGCAATATTGGCGAAGCTGCCGGTCTAGGATCACTCATGTCGGTTGCAACTTCCTCCAACGTACGAGTGGGCCGGCCAAGGGAACATTGTGGGGATAAAATTCGCAACCGCGGCAGAGAGGAGACTGCAGAGACAAAAGGATGTCTAGTAATAATAATTGGTGAAGTCCAAGAGCAGAGTGGTAGAATTACGCTAGACCATCCCTAGCCTACTTCACCAGCTGAAGACTGTTCTGTGCCTCGGAGCGGTAACAGGCCGGTACGGTACGGCTGAAGCTTAACGATAATAAATGACGACGACTACAGGGGTCTTGGCCCAAAGCGGACAAGCCCCCTTGTCATTGTTGTCACCCATTCTTGCCCACGCTCTCTAATATGGTATCCGTATCCATTCTCCAGACACCCCTCTGCACAATTCCGTTGGTGCTTGTCTAGGCTGATCTGATAACTCCCCCGATCCGCGCGTCTTGGCCCCAACAAACACAGCGGAGCAGTAACAACCAGAAGTGGCAGCAGCAACCAGAAGTGGCAACAGCAACCAGAAGTGGAAGCAGCAACCAGAAGTGGCAGTAGCGACCAGAAGTGGCAGTAGCGACCAGAAGTGGCAGCAGCAGCAGCAGCAGCAGCAGCAGCAGCAGCAGTAGGTGGCGGCAGGCCACACACTC
The DNA here is from genome assembly GCA_003709865.1 of Chaetothyriales sp. CBS 132003. Lineage (NCBI taxonomy): Eukaryota > Fungi > Ascomycota > Eurotiomycetes > Chaetothyriales > Chaetothyriales sp. CBS 132003. Next base: position 35,953 of record QRBJ01000054.1, on the reverse strand, counting down.
TCCTTTGACATTAACAGCTGGCCAACTACTCGGCACCGCTAAATGACGACGACAGCGTCATGAGTACAACGGTCACACTGCCGCTGTCAGCAGGTGATCCATTCGGGCATGGCCACTCGCACTCGCAGTCCCATTCACGCAGCACAACACATTCTCAGTCCAGCTCGCGCTCCCACCAGCGACACCGCGGCTCGACCATTCTAGCCCCTGCCACGAGCTTGCCCCGCATCCCGTCCGAGTCACTGGCGGGGAAAGAGCAGATGACACACAGCCAGAGTCACTACAACGAGAAAACATGGCCGCTTGATAGGCAGCCTTTGGCAACGTCGTTGCGGCCAATAGAAACGGATGGATTGGAAATAGCAAAGAGGAAGAAGGATGGCAACCTGATACACCCGCTTTCGGCAGCTACACACCGGTCACTGCCACACAAATGTTCCACACCAACCCGGTTCCTGCTCGAATTGACGGAGCCATACACCCTGCTTTACGACATTATCTCCGATGCCGAGTCGAGGCGGATCTTCTATTTTATGCTGCTGAACTTGGCCTTTATGGTGGTGCAGTCGACATACGGCTATTTGACTGGCTCTCTCGGTCTAATCAGCGACAGCATCCACATGTTCTTTGATTGTGTGGCGCTGTTTGTTGGCTTGTGTGCAGCTGTGATGAGTAAATGGCCGCCAAGTGTTAGGTTTCCGTATGGCTATGGCAAGATCGATACCCTGGCCGGACTGGGCAACGGCGTCTTCTTGATGCTGATCAGCGTCGAAATTGTTTTTGAAGCCACGGAACGACTCTTCTCCAACACCAGCATTGACCGGACTACAGAGCTTCTCGTTGTGAGTAGCGTGGGTCTGCTTGTCAACCTGGTCGGCATATCGGCCTTTCACGGTCACCATGGCCATTCTCACGGCCATGCACACGATCACGAACATGCACATGGCCACAGCCACAATCACAGCCACAATCACAGCCACAATCACAGCCACAATCACGGCCATGACCACGACCACGACCACGACCATGACCATGACCATGACCACGACCATGACCACGAACACAACCACAACCACAACCACGACCACGACCACGACCACCATATCCATTGCCATTCAGCGAACAGCGATGTCATGTCGGCATCAGCTTCACCAGTCAAATCCAAAAAGGCCGCCGATGGCCATTATCACGGCGAGAACATGCAAGGAATTTATTTGCACATCATGGCAGATGCACTCGGCTCCGTTGCTGTTGTGTTGTCGACGCTCCTCATTCAGTTCTCTGGTTGGAGTGGTTGGGACCCGCTGGCATCCTGCATCATTGCCATTCTCATCTTCGCCTCGACTATTCCCTTGGTCACTAGCACCACCAAGACTCTCCTCCTTTCCCTCAATTCTGACATTGAGTACAACCTGCGGGATATTCTTGCTGGTGTCTCCAACATTCCGGGTGTGGTTGGGTATGCAGCCCCCAGATTTTGGCTAGAAGACGTGAAGAAGGAAGGCGGCCATCATGGCCATAGCCATGGCCATAGCCATGACCACGGCCGGAAGCACTCCGAGGACCACGGGCATGGCGAGTCAGATGACCCTACCCTGCTAGGTGTGATCCATATCACTGCTAGTCAGTATGCCGATCTGGCCGACGTGGAGGGACGTGTGTCCAAGTATTTTAGAGCCCGGAAGATGGACGTTGTCGTACAGGTCGAGAGAGATGGCGACGGTCGTTGCTGGTGTCGAGGCGGGCCGAAGACTGGCTGATGCACCACTCTTAGTGAAATTTGGACGGAACTGATATGATCCAACTTGTGAATAACATAAGATAAACTCCGAATAGACATGCAATTCCTCTGATAAACTCGTCTCTGTCGTGCTCTGACTTGTTGGAGGGCGTGGTCGTGTGGCCAAGTAGTTATCACTATTAACGAATTAGTGGCACCGAAAAGAGATAGCAGGCCTTGGCACGTGGCAAAGCTAGAGCTATAATCCTCTTCAATTCTCAACTTTGCTATTCAAGTGGGGATATGCATGAGAATAGGCTACATAGGGTCTGATGCCACTCGACGATGGCCGAGACACATAGAAAAGGCGATTCAGATGGCGAAGTGCTCGACGCACCGTCACTTGAGCAAGTCGAGTCCTCTCAAAGCCACTTGGTCCGAGTTTGGTCAAGAGAGCGTGCTGTCGACGACGTAGCAGACTTTTTAACCCTCAACAACTTGACGCATCAAGCTCAGCTTTTTGACAAGGCCGCCCGCCTTCTTGAGAGCGACGCTGCCGCTCATGAGATTCCCAACATCACTGAGGAAGAAATCATTGCATTGCAGAACGAGGTTGCCTCCCGATGGATCCAGCCACGTCTTCTCTACTTTGCTATCATGATCTGCTCCTTGGGCTCTATAGAACAAGGCTGGGCGCAGACATGCATGAATGGTGCCAATCTCTATTTCCCCAAGGCGCTTGGAATCGATTCCCGGAGCGCCAAGGACACCTTCATCGTTGGCCTGATCAACAGTGGCATCTACTTGAGTGTAGGTGTGCTGTAAGTGCTGCAGTCTCTCCTGCCTTCTCCATGCTAATAATATCACCAGCGGTTCCTGGCTTGCGGAACCCGTCAATTCTCTGCTTGGCCGAAGAGGCACCATCTTTCTTGGAAGCACCACCTGTCTCGTTGCGAGCGTCGCATCGGCCCTGAGTCAGACCTGGCCGGTCTTGCTCGCCTTCCGCTTTCTGCTTGGCATTGGTCTCGCTCTGGACAACAGCACGATCAGTATCTATATAGCTGAATGCGCACCAGCCGCCATCCGAGGTGGATTGGCTGTGTCTTGGCAGATGTTCACAGCCTTTGGTATTTTTCTTGGATTCATTGCCAATGTGGCAGTCTACGATGTAAGACAGTCCCCATCCTACTCTCTCTGCAGCCGCTTAATATATGCAGTATGGTCCCAATACTTGGCGCCTGCAGCTTGCTGCTCCCATCATCCCTGCGCTTCCTCTCATGATTTTTGTCTATGCTCTCCCGGAATCGCCATCGTGGCTCATCAAACAAACTTCTCGCTACGACAAGGCATTTCTTTCCCTACGACGCCTCCGCAACACCGATCTGCAAGCTGCCAAAGAACTCTATGCCACCTACCTCCAGCGAAAAGACCAGCATTCAGTGCAAGCCACCAAATCCACTTACGCTCAGCAGCTCCTCGATCTCGTTACAAAGCCTCGCATTCGGCGTGCCACTCTTGCTGCATACACTGTCATGCTGTGTCAACAACTCTGCGGCATCAACATCATCGCCTTCTACTCCTCCTCCATCTTCTCTGATGCCGGTTTCTCGAATTTTGGCGCCCTCCTCGCATCCTGCGTCTCTGGCTTCATCATGTTTATCGGCGCCTTCCCTGCCGTCTGGATGATGGACACACTCGGCCGGCGCACACTGCTGCTCCTCACGCTTCCGGTAATGGCATTGACCATGCTTGCAGCAGGCCTGAGCTTCATGATTCCAGCCGAGAATCCGGCTCACTTTTACCTACTGGCGAGTATGATCTATCTCTTCTCCCTGGAGTATTCACCCGGTATGGGGCCTGTACCCAACACCTACTGCGCAGAAGCCTTCCCGCTGTCGCACCGGGAGCTTGGTATGAGCTCGAGTATCGCTGTCGCGAGCACCTGGGCCACCGTTCTGTCATTCACCTTTCCAAGCCTCTTGGCCGCCCTCGGAGCACAGGGATCATTTGAGCTGTACGCGTTCTTGAATATAGTTGCCGTCATCTTGGTGTTTTTCTTTGTGCCCGAGACGAGGATGAAGACCCTAGATGAGCTAGATCAAGTGTTTGGAATCTCGTCCACCAGGTTTATCCGCTACCAGGTGACAGAATGCCTGCCTTGGCTTGTACAGTACTACGTCCTGCGCCGGAAAGAGGCGACCCTGAATCCACTACTCCTTGAGAGCGACTACAGCAAGCTCGACCAGGACGAAGAGGACCAAGAAATTTCGTAAATAAGTTTTGCTACAAGACTCGAATGAAAAAGTGCTTGCTCTGTGCACGATCTGGCAGTCGAAATGCTATCTGTGCATCTCTCAATCTATAGACTGCAGTGATTGGAGTAAGCTGTAGTTACTTGTGAATAGGAGATAGCATACGGTATCTTCAAATCGCTCGCTTCTGGAAGAAAAATTCTGTAACTTTTGCTGCTACCCGATTCGAGTTGTTACAAATCAACTCACCCCCTCCTACCCATCTTCAACTCCATGTCCGCTCCTCAGATTCCAAACTTGAACACCCTGCGCCGCGGAGGTCTCAGAGGAAGGACCCAAGGCTTGAGGTCCGCAGGTTTCCAGAATTCAAATCCGGGACGTCACCGTCAACCAAACAGTGATGCAATCATTTGCGCCACAGACAATGATGCCACCACATCTAGGGTCAGTGCGGTCGATGCCGGATACTTGGATGATCCGTTTGCGAAGCTCCTGAGTGGGACCGGAGAGGTTGCAAGGCGCTTGCCGCTCATGAACAGAGGTAGGCGGAGGAGGGCTGCCCAGCTACTAGTCGGCGCGCGCATATTCACACCCGACAGGAACATACGTCCGGACCACGGCCATCGACCAAGTCGTCAACACATTTCTAGCATCAGCGCCCCCTGGCCGGAAACAAATTATCTCCCTAGGTGCCGGCAGCGATACCCGCTACTTCAGGCTGAAGCACATGCAACCCAACCTTGACTTGCTCTATCACGAAGTAGACTTCGCTACCAACACGCGCACAAAGATCCTTCGTCTCAGATCAGCACCATTCGCCACTGTTGTGAAATCACGCTGCCACATAGACACTCTGTCGCCCGAGTTCGAAGTAATTGACGATGGCTCGCGACTGAAATCACCCGCCTACCACATTCACCCCCAAGACCTCCGGCTTCTCGCACCCGGCAAGCCCGCTCTCCCCGGAATTGACACAACCCTGCCCACTCTCCTTATCTCCGAGTGCTGTCTCATCTACCTCAGCCCTGACCTCGCCGACGCAGTCCTTCAGTACTTCTGTATCAGTGGTCTCTTCAACCCCTCTAGCGTGCCACTGGCAATCGTCATCTACGAGCCAATCCGCCCGAACGACCCTTTTGGACGCACTATGATCAGTAATCTTACTACCCGTGGTATTCAATTGCAGACGCTGCATAAGTATGCTGACTTGCGAGAGCAGAAGGACAGGCTTGAGCAGAATGGATTCAACAACGACAACAACAACCACGACAACAACAATACGAACGACAGCAACAATACGAACAACAACAGCACCGACACTCGCAGAAGCGGTGCCGCCGCAGTCGATATCGACTGGGTCTGGAAGACATGGATTGACGACGCAGAAAAGGAGCGAGTAGACGCGCTGGAATGGATGGACGAGGTTGAGGAGTTTGTGCTGCTTGCGCGACACTACTGTCTCGCATTTGGTTGGAGAGGCTTTGTTGACGACGGTGCCGGGGCACAAGGGTGGAAATCGCTGCCGGTACCAAAATGATCAAGGCAGGAATGAATGAATGAATGAATGAATGCCGATCTATCTACTTGGATTTCTTGAACTGGCAGAATATTACGGGCAACGGAGACTGATATCTTGAAACCGTGACCTAGAAACTCGCTTGACCTTGATACCTTGAACTTGTGCTGGTATGCTGGACGCTAAACTGCTCCAGTACAATGCCCCTCAAAGGGGATCATCCAGGCGACTTTGAAGCTAGATCAAGAGCTGCCTGAATCATGGTAGGTAGTTTGACTTTACAGGACATCTGTTAGGCCTGGAACGCCAGTAGGCTAGAGAGCCCTATAACTCCAAAAAGGTAGGGAATCTTGCCACTCTCAGGCCAAGATTCGGGCGGCCCACGCCGATCTAAGCTGCTATCCCGAGTCCTCTGTCTCCCTCGTTTTCTCTCTTGTTTATCTGATCCTCGTCCCTCTCGATATCGACGCTACAACCTCTCCGGGCCTACAGGCCTGACATATATAGCCCAGACCACGGCTTGTTGGCATTGTTACTAGTCAGACCTATCAATACATTCGTTCAACCCTCACCTAGACCATAATTCACACCACCATTGACTCCTTGAGGCGATCTTCAAACAGCTTTTCTAAATCGAACGAGGGTAAGTCGGTGTAAGGCATCATTTTTGAGGCTTCAGCGTTCAATTGGACCTGCTCAAAAGAACATCGGTGGATGCCTTTTGAAAGACCTCTACTGGGGAATCGATCTATCAGTGCCTCGGCATCGTCCTGAACAATCATCATTCCGTGATTCGGACCATGACCCATGTCTGAGAGCATGGTGCCATGAAGATTCCATATCTCTGTCGTACTCTTAACAGCGTGCCGATATGAAGCAAATGGCACCCCGGGCAGGCGTATAAGAGGCTTCCATCCATTGTATATTGCCACCAAGATCACCAATACTGTGTTAATCAATACGGACCATTGGTCGGCATGACTGAAGGAATCTCCCTTTGGAAAGTTGGGCATTCAAAGCTTCAGCTCGAATGACAATATTGATCCTATTAATGCAACAGCTGGTGACGACCATATAAACATAAATTCCCATCCATACCTTCGTTTTCTGAGTAAATCGAGATGAGTTATGCTGAAACTGCATGCCGCAGACAAGGACAGCATTACAAGAGTCGCGAAAATGCCGATGATGAAGGGGTTTCCATCTTCTTTGTCATGGAAAAGAGATGACAGGTTAAAAGATTGGATAGCAGTAACTTGAAACGCGTTGCGAACGTCGCTTGCGAGTCTTCGTTCAAAGTACGGATAGACACAGGTAAAGTTGGCAAGGTTAAGGTCTGTCGGTTGTGCCAAAATTTCTCCAGAGTTTAGTGCAGTACACGGCTCGAAAACGGGTAGTGGCCGAGAAACTGTGATGATCGCACACACCATGCCAATAAGTAGCCAGATGCTCCAGCTGAAAGTGGTAATTCAAATCCATCTAGGGACAACGGCATTTGGGAATCGGGAGATGTAGAGCGCCGGTACGATGCCAAGCATGGTAATTATGGTAGTGCATAACGCGTCCACATCAAAAGGTGCTGAGCGGCTTCTCGGTTGACTGGCCATGATGATGGAGTGGAGAGCAGCTGTGCTAGAGTAGACAACGGCATTCGTCGCTGGTACGATCGCAATCCAAGGTTTCGCGGGTGCCACGAACAATAGAATGACTTCGGCGTAGTAGGTATATCTTGCTGTTGCACTGTACATGCCACTCAAGGGCTAGGCACAGGTTACGAAGTCGACCATGACATCCCTCCTCTCGAGCAAATCCATTGGTTGGATAGCAACGGGGGGACGACGGGTAATGTCCAACTTTGAGCCAATGTAGTCCCCTATCACCTTGACTAAGTTCAGCGGTTTGTAGTTGGATATAAGATTGCTCGATGTCGGAATACCTTTATAGGTCTTAGCGTTACTTCCTGCGACATGAGCGCCGACTTACCAATACTGATGGTCCGGGAGCTGTCAACATCAGCTTTGGAGATGCGGGCCACCCAGGCATTTAGGACGCCACAATTAAGTACAAATTTGAGAAAGCAAAGGCTGGGCTTAGGGTAGATATTCACGTGGACAAGCCAACTTCAGCGAGGCTGAGGCGTATCGAAACGAGGCGGAGTCATCTTGAGCGGTGAGTATCCTGACGCGCCAATGTGCTAATCAACTATCGACCTCTAGCACTCCCTCAGCTTCAACATGGCTAAAGCTCCCACAACATCTGGGCGGGAATATGTTACGGGCTGATGGTGGAAGGAGAAGAGGGTCTGCAGAAGTGGTGGCATTTGCCACCAAATTTCCCAGTGTAGTGTCTAACTCGGGGGGCGATCGCAGCCACTGCTGAAACCGGCTCTGTTAGCAAGGAGCGATAATTATCTGGCTGATTACGCTGAGACTATACCGGCGAAGCACAGTTATCACCATCCCGATCACCTATATTATGGGCGGCACCTGGTCATTACCGGGGGAATCCCCGTTAAGTCTGGAATCTCTCAGGACGGTGTCCTTGGTACACTAACACTCGAAGCTAAGATTGGAATGGAAGCCTTGCGACCGACAACAGCGGTCGCCCCCGACTCCTCCGATTTGATCTCGCCTACGGTTAAGACTCAAGCCATCAGATGAGATGAGGAAGACGCGCTCTCTCGAATGAGTCGAACAATCGAACCTCTGACGGAATAGAATTTGGCTGTTTTCCGCCCGCGCTTACAAAGATGCATAGCAACACCAGTGAGACTCGGCTGTGCCATACGCGATGATCGTTTTTCGTTTTGACAAGCTATTGTCGGGAAATTTCTGATTCGCCGGGGCGAGCGATCTCCGGGTTTACCAAATTTCCACACTCACGCTAGAGGCCCCAGCTAGCCACAATGGTATCAAGGCTCTGGTGTTGACCAGAACAGCCTCGCATCCTACCATCCTGGCGCCATCTTGGACCTTGTGCAATTTACCATCATGGTACATGCCAAGATGCTCGCGGGGATCGACCCCCTTGTTTCCCAGCACTTGGATGAGTGGCTGTTGACCTCCATTGCTACCACCCTTTTGCCTCCTTCGCTGGCGTTGTTCTTGTTGTTGGTATGCTTGCGCTTGTCGCGAGCCCACGTTCCTTACCAGCTGCCCACCTCAAGTCATTCTTTTGCACTATAACAGCTTTTGCGTTTTGAGAACGTGAATCCCATCGTGATATATATAAACTTGGCATATCAGATGAGACACCAAACCCTCACTTCGGGCGCCGGCGCTGTGCTCATCTTGCTTGCGACCGCTACCAGTGCAAAGCAGAGCGTCCATGAGCATCTCCATGCTCTTCACCACCGCTTTCACAATCGGGAAGCTGCAGTATCCGCACCCGAGAATGCTGAGCAGGGGATAGAGGTCAGATCTGCGCCTTCCGAGATATCAGCATTGGGACCAGAGATTGAAAAGCGTGGTGGACAATGCGCCTTTCCGTCTGACGAGGGTCTGGTACCTGTAACACCTGGATCCGAGAATGGGGGATGGGCCATGAGTCCCAACCAACCCTGTACCCCCGGCAACTATTGTCCATATGCCTGCCCACCTGGTCAGGTCAGCGTGCAGTGGGATCCTTCCGCAACGTCATATACATATCCAAAGTCCATGGCAAGTAGCTCTCTCTAACAACTCCATTGCTCGTATTGATTGGGCATAGAACGGCGGGCTCTATTGCGATTCCGACGGCAACATCCAAAAGCCTTTCCCCGACAAGCCCTACTGTAAATCTACTGCCACCAACATCGGCGTCGTCAATACATGTGGCTCCCAAGTTTCCTTCTGCCAAACTGTCCTACCTGGCAATGAAGCAATGCTTATCCCGACTGCCGTCCTCGACTCTGCTACTCTCGCCGTCCCAGATACGTCTTACTGGGCCGGAACTGCCGCTCATTACTATATCAACCCACCGGGCGTTGATACAGATACCGCTTGCGTATGGGGCACCAGCTCCAATCCCTGGGGTAACTGGTCGCCTTATGTTGCCGGTGCCAATGCCGATTCGTCCGGAGAGACATTCATCAAACTCGGCTGGAACCCAATCTACCTGGAGCCCGCAACGCCTTTCCGCAACACGAAGCCCACCTGGGGTGTCAAGATCGACTGCCCCGATGGTGGCTGCAATGGACTCCCCTGCGCCATCGATCCCAGCCAAGACAGTGTGAATCAAATGAATGGTGAACAGGCTATTGGCGCAGGCGGCGCCAGCTTTTGTGTGGTCACTGTGGCCAAAGGTTCCACCGCCAATTTCGTCGTCTTCGAGAGTGGCAGCAACAATGGCGATAAAGGCGGCCAGTTCTACCAGTCGTCAGCTGCCTCGTCCAGCCCCTCGACGAGCTCGAAAGCTGCATCAAGTTCCTCGGCATCGTCACGGGCAGATCGGCCATCATCCTCTTCCGAACCGCAGTCGAGTTCACCCTCACCCTCATCTTCATCTTCAGCCTTATTCTCACTCTCATCCTTGCCGTCATCATCATATGCAGGCTCCTCCTTGACAGCAGCATGGACAGCCAGTAATGCGACTGCTCCTACACAGCCATTAACTGGATCAAATGCTGGTCCGACAGCACCAACCTTGACCGCGAGCGCGACAAAATATGCAGGCGAGTCTGGTAACTTTACCTCCACGCAGATCCCGGCTGCTGGGACGAGTCTTCTGTCTACCACTAGTGGTGGTGCCCCATCAGCCTCGAGCTGCTTTAGCGGTATGCTGCTAGCTGCAGCTGCCGCTGCCGCTTTTGCATGCCTGTAACGCCCCGTTCACTCACAATCCACGCTCGATATCAATCAACCCTTATACCTGCATACCTAGGCCAATATTCCCAGCAAACACCAAACCGATAGCTGCATCACTAACAACGGCCCGGGACCAAGTCAACCTGCCACCTTTCTTGGAATCCAATTTCTATTCAACAAGCATGCGCATATGCTCTTCCTGCAACACTCGATGCAGTTCTTTTTTTATCCATTTATTGGACTGGACAATGGTTCCGGGCGCCTTTTTGGGGGGGGGGGGGGGTTAAGAAACTCTCCTTCTATTCGTTAGCGCAGCGCAGCTCGCTATAACCGTCATTTTCATATCTGCATTTTTTTTTCAGATCACATGAATGGATGTATAGTTGAGGTGGATTGGAAGAAAAGCCTTGTTTGTCATAGCGATGTGATGGTAATCGGTGCTTAATAGGGGGAAATATGGTGTTATCTATACTCGATGTTTAATGTTGACGTTGTGAATTTTAATTGAGTATTGAATGCTTTTTTTTCAAACGTGAGTCATCGAAATGCTGTGGTATACTAGTACGTTGATGGATGGCTGTTGATGATTCAACGATTTCATCTCTCTATCATGTTTTCGTGACATCCACAGTCATTTTGGATTTTGATTCATCACATCACCCTCGCAAGGTGACACACATCTCAGTATACACCAACATCTCTCACAATCAAACTTGAACTTTTCGGGGAATTAATTCGATGCCAATCACTTCATCGAGTCCTGGAACTGATGGGGCTAAGTTAGCCAAAGTTGAAATTGTTCCGGCAGAGCGGACAGGTGCTCGCGTTGCTGCTCCTGAACCAGCGGTACAAGCAACCCCCGTGAAATACATTCTTGCATACCCCACACTTCTTATTCGGTGTCTGCATGTCACTACCAATCACGCTGTAGCAGATGGCACATTCGCCTTGGCCCTTGATTGCACCAGCCACATTGCGGCGAAAGGTAATGAGACCTTCGATAATGGAATTTGTAGAGAGGATGACGATCTCAAATGTTCGCAGCCAAAGCTGCCACGTGCGTTCCGATACAGCTACCCGGGTTTGCGAGGAGAGTGTGGGCGAAGCTAGCGGGAAGGAGGTTGGGAGGGTGATGGTGAGGGTGATAGGCGGTGATTCAGGGTCAATGGCGATGGAAGCGGTGAGGTCGCGAGCTGCATGGGAGAATTTGATCTTAAGAGAGAGCTCTGAATCATCTTCGGTTTGAGTCGAGGCCCATGAGGCAACGGAGGAGAAAGTGGCAGCGACGATCAGCGGGGAAATGTACTTCTGGGTCCATGACTGGAGTGGTGTCCGGATGCGATTATTCTGGTCAATGAACCATGACTTTGCCAAGGAAGGGACGTAGAGGAGTGCGAGGTAGTAGAGACTAATGCTCAGGTGCTGGACTTGTTTCTGGTCCGTGCTAGGGGAAAGGTCGAATGTGTCTATGGAAAATTTTGACGCATCCACCGGGTAAGAGTCGGTAATGCGGATGATGGAGCAGATTGTATCGAGCAGATTTGGGAGATGGTTGGACGATTTGAGGCTGGCAACGTAGGCCTCGCGGAGCTTGTAAGAGGCTGTAGGGAAGTGGTCGAAGAGGAGATGCCAGCTCAGAAGGTAGCGTTTGGTTTCCAAGACCGAGGCAGAGGGGGGTGGAGGATCGGCGAGGAGTTCGAGTAGTTCAGGTGGCAACTCAGCCGTGGATTTTTCCAACAAAATTTCCAAAGAAAGTTCTTCCTGTAACCTGGGAATAGTTTTATGCAGAAGAGAATATGCGGTTTCCAAGATTGTGTCTTCGTCTGATGAAATCAATGGATAGAGTGATGACACATCATCAACATCTCCTACTGCAAGCAGGCGGCTCAGAAGACTTGCTGTGATCTGTCTCGGCAGATTTATCCCTCCGTCTGGGTGTTTAAACATCTGCAAGCAATTCAAAAGTCCATCATCAACTTTGGCCTTTGTGGCAGTCCAGGCATCGACTAGATCTTCGTTGGCATCGTCGGTAGAGGCAAGGGTCTTTAATTTTTGATACAAGCGTAATGAAGAATGCAGGATCGGCAAGTCATCTGAGAGCTGAAAATCTTGTTCCCACAAATTTGCTAGATAGTCGAATATCTGTTGCCAGTGGTCGCCATATATATCCTGAATCGCCTGCACCGTATTTGTGAGGAGTTTGAGGACTTCTGAAACAATATGTGGCTCTTGTGCAGGCTCCTGCAAGAGCTTGACCAAATTTTGCATCAAGAATACAAGTCTTTGAGATTGCACTGCGTCAAGCGAATCTCCGCTTTCAGACAGAAGAATGTTGAGCAACGAAAGAGGTCGGAGAGTCTGTATGGAAAGGTCAAGAAGCTTAACATCAGTGGCATCACTGATGAGATCGTTGAGAAGTCGTTTGCCTCGCTTGGAGGCAGCAAGAGGCTCCTTCAGGCAACTGGCTATCACCGCAGACTGTAAAAGGTCTTGAGACTTATTCAGCGGGTCTCTGTGTCGACTCTCGACATCGAACTCCCATTGAGTGAAGACATTTGCAGCTCCATCGCGGGTGACAAGCCTAGACAGCTTGTCAACACAGATGGAGGCAGCATGATAGTCATGGCAGATATCGTGATAGAGTCTGTTGACGGAAACTTCATCTTGTGGAAGCTCTGCCATGATTTGCTGAAGCAGGGTATTGCCCTCCGAGAGTACTTCAACCGCTTCATCAATCACTTCAGGCGCTGAGCCATCCCAAAGATCATTTGTAGAGTCCAGTGTTAGCTTTTCCTTGAAGAAGTGAAGGCCATCCGGAAGAAACTGCCACAAAGCCGCAATTACAGCAGGGGTCCAAGCAATAGGTAGGGATTTGGATAGCAATCGGCACGTGTACAACGTTAGCCGAAACAATTGTGAGAGTCCCTCAGAATCCTTGGCTACTTCCACTGCCTCGGGAGTAGTAGACGTGACTGCATATATTGCACCTTGAAGGGGGCTGGTTATGCTCATAGTCACTGGGACCGCGCCTGTCAAAAAAGGCTCGATGGCAGTTTTCCAATCCTTGACTGACGGAAGGATCGAATCCAAAGCTTGAGCTCCCTCATCCGACTTGGCCACTTCGGAAAGAGCAAGGTCAACTAATGAAAGTATTGGGAGTTGAGGTCGGGCACCATGCAGTTGGTCACGAATAAGGGAATGTGATTCAACGTCTTTTGCGACTCCGGTCAGTGTCAAAGGCTGCAATCTTGTCAGGATCTCCGAGGCCTTCGTGGATGTAGTGATGTCATCTGAGTGAGACAGAAGAAGCAGCCGCGTTCGAAGCTCGTTAGAGCTCCTAACGGTTATAATTGTGGCTTTCGTTGTAGGATTGCTTAATAAAGTGTCGACTAGGTTAAGAGTCTGGAGCCGGTGCTCCGATGGAATATGTATATCAAGGCTTTTCAGAATAGCATCTGATAGATTGGACACCCAACTGCTCTCCGCAACAGCGGGGTTCAATAGAAGTGAAGAAATCAAGGAATGCTCATCAGCACTGATAGAAATGTTGGGAGGGCAAGATTTCAGCTGCCCGACGAGTGGCACATTATCGAGCTCCTCAAGTGAGGCCGAGGTGAGTAGTAGTGCCAATGACTTTTGTCCATATTCATTAAGCTTCGATTGACTTGACAAGTCTTTTAGCAGTGGCGAGATGTCCATATGCAAATTTTGCCACAATTGGACCAAGAGATGAGATGAAGGCGATTCAAGGAGATTTGGCAAGTGCTCCGTCAAGAATTCCTTGACATCAGTCGAGGGTTCTTGGTTGTCGAATATAGCCAAAAGTACAGCGGCCGCACTATACGGGTTGCCATTTCTGTTCTTCAGCAGCTCGATCGCCTGCTGAGCCAGGGTTGCCTGTGACTTGCTGAGAGAGAGCGTGATGACAGAGGATATCTCATCCGGTATCCAATCCAATATTCGCTGGCGTAGCCTCTGCAGGCGGGACGAATATTCAACTATCGCATTCTGCGAAGACTCAAAGTCCTCGGATGACGAGGGCAGAGAGAGCTTCATTTTCATGACAAGTGAGTCGGTGAGATTGTTCCATTTGTCAATTAAGATGGAATCAAGGTCGTATTTGGCTAGTTTTAGCATAATAGATGATGCCAACTCGAGACTGGACGCGGGGGGAAGTGAGACACCGGATGATGTGGGGTCGACATACATGGCCACAACTGGGAGAGCATGTGAGCGTAAAAAGGATTCTTGCGTTTGTGCCTCGTCTAGTTGTTCTTGTAACCAGAAGCAGAGATCAATATAGCATGCCCAGGCTGCACTAAGATTCAGTCGAGGTTCTTCTTGGCTGCCGAGGCCTTCTCGCAGGGCTGTTGCTATTGCGATTGCATCTTCGAGAGTGAACCGAGTGCCGGTGCTGGTGAGGGCTTCTCTTGGGATATCCTTTACAAGCTCATCAACACAGCGCCAGTAAAGTTCAGGTCCATGCTGAGAACCTTTGGACAGGAACTTGATCAGCATCTTCGAGACGGGCTGTTTAGATTGATACTCAGACGTCCAGATGGTAGGGTGGATTCTGGTCAATGCCAATAAAGATTCGATGTAGGCTCCAGAAGAACCTAGCTGGTCGGCGCTCAGCCCCTTGCTAAGGAAACTTGCGCTAATAACAGCCCAGTTCATGAGGGCCTCGTAGGTCTGGGCACATGAAATAACGAGGGCACAACTGCTTTTCCGCAGATACGGATCCGCAGAGTAGGCAAACTCCCATAGTTTCCTGTTTGCTATCATAGGCTCCAGCTTATCTGCAATCTCTCGGGTGGCATGGTCCCGCTCATGAACTTGAATGAGATGGGTCAGGAGGAGCATAGCAGAGCTAACCACCCGTGAGTACTTGGCCTGGGCCTCGTCCTTGCTAGTTGACCTTTCATCACTCAGACTACTTGCGGTCTGGACCAAAATGGCGTCTTCGGCATGACTGAGGAGCGAATCTCTGTACTTCTTCCACAGTATATGTCTCTTTTCAGGTGTGGGAAACGCCAGTTCCAGAGCCTCTTTAGCTGCTCTCTCGACCACTTTGTCATTGTCAAACAGCCCTGACAACCAAGGGCCGATGGCACTCCTGAGATAGGGCAGGATGCGCTTCGTCGTGGCAACAGTGATGGAGCCTTGCAACATGTGAGCTAGCTGACGGACTCTACGAGAAGTGTCTATTGAGGCGCGGGGATAGAGGGTAATCTAAAGAGAGAGTCAATACCTTGAATCTGCTCACGTGGGGTTCAACCCACCCAAGCGGCAATGACGGCATCGTCGAGGGAAGGCGCGGTCCGGACATGCGCCTGCAGCTCTTCGATTGCCTTTGATTTGGTTATACTGTCTTTCTTGCTTAAGTTACGGAGCGACACAACAACATTCGGATCTGATACGCCACTGAGATTGGGCTGTTCGGCAACACAGGATAGGGAAGAGGTGCTTTGAAATGCTGAGTGCTGCCCAAAGCCGAAGCCAGACCCAAAGGCGGCAGAAGATGCAGCGCGAGCACTTGAAGCCTGCACTTTGCTCCTTTTGCCGCTCATGTTGCCTCACGAAGACAATGAAAGGCTCCGTGGGCCACAACCAAGAGTTGTTGTCGTTCTAATAGTTGGTTGTCTTGATTCGCAATATTGAAATATTAAAACTAAATTAGGCCGAAGGTGCGATGACGTCAACACCCCCAGGCAGCCAGGGACCCGCTTGGTGGAGCACACATGTTTTAGGAAAGGCGCCTTAGTATTGTTAGCTTTCTTCTAGTTCCATGGTCGACTCTCTTGCCTTTGATGGTATGCACTGGACCAGATACTTCAATCATCAGCCGAATCTATCATCTCAATACTCACTCTGCTTATTGATGAACTTCTAATTAAAAGATCAGTGAGAGAGGATCCTAATTAAGAGATGGTGAGAGAGGATCCTAAATCCTAAATGGTAGCTATGCATGGGCTAGGGACAGCACAGGTTTCATGAATCACCTGGTATCGATCAATATTGGACTGAAGTCTAGGGAGTCTCACCACCCTCACATCATATATCTCTGACTACTTCTATCAATTTTAAATCCCGCCACGCAGACATCCTTTCACCGACACCATGAAGTTTTATATCGACGACTTGCCTGTGCTCTTTCCTTATGGGCGAATCTATCCTGAGCAATATGCCTACATGTGCGATCTCAAACGCACACTGGAGGCCGGTGGTCACTGCGTGTTGGAAATGCCTTCAGGGACTGGCAAAACAATCTCCTTACTGTCACTCATCGTGGCTTACCAGCGCCACTACCCTGAAAATCGCAAGCTAATCTACTGCTCACGGACGATGTCTGAGATTGAGAAAGCATTGGCAGAGTTGAAAAGGCTCATGAAATATCGAGCCGAACAGCTGGGCTATGAGGAGGAATTTAGAGGCCTTGGCCTGACGTCTCGAAAGAACCTGTGTTTGCACCCCTCTGTTAAGCGAGAAAAGAGCGGAGCCGTTGTTGACGCGCGATGTCGAAGTCTCACTGCTGGCTTCGTGAGAGAAAAGAAGGAGCGAGGCGAGGATGTCGAAGTTTGCGTTTACCATGACAACCTCGATCTCCTGGAACCACACAACCTGCTCCCGCCAGGTGTCTTCACTCTTGACAATTTGATCCAATATGGCGAAGCCCACAAACAGTGTCCCTATTTTTCGGCTCGACGCATGATGGCATATTGCAACGTCATCATCTACTCGTACCACTATCTACTAGACCCCAAGATTGCAGAACGAGTCTCAAAGGAACTGTCGAAAGACTGCATCGTTGTCTTTGATGAAGCGCACAACATTGACAACGTGTGCATTGAGTCTTTGTCTATTGACCTCACGGAAGACTCGCTGCGAAAGGCAACGCGGGGTGCGACCAACCTTGAACGCAAGATCTCAGAAATGAAAGCCTCGGACGAGCAAAAGCTTCAGGACGAGTATCAGAAGTTGGTAGAAGGTCTTCGAGAAGCTGATGAGGCCCGGGCTGAAGACGCTTTCATGGCAAATCCGACGCTGCCCGACGATCTGCTCAAAGAAGCCGTGCCCGGAAACATCCGCCGAGCGGAGCACTTTGCTGCTTTCCTAAAGAGATTCATCGAGTATCTCAAAACTCGTATGAAGGTGCTCTACGTGATTCAGGAGAGCCCAGAGACCTTTCTTCATCATTTGAAAGATCTCACCTTCATTGAGCGGAAGCCGCTGCGTTTCTGCGCTGAGCGTCTAACTTCGCTTGTCCGCACCCTTGAGCTCACAAACATCGAGGACTACCAGCCACTTCAAGAGGTTGCGACCTTCGCAACGCTTGTTGCTACCTATGAGAAAGGTTTCATGCTAATTCTAGAACCATTTGAGACCGAACAAGCCCAAATCCCCAACCCGATTCTGCATTTCGCCTGCCTGGACGCTGCCATCGCCATCAAGCCCGTCTTCGAACGCTTCTCCTCTGTCATCATCACCTCCGGAACCATCTCCCCCCTTGATATGTACCCAAAGATGCTCAACTTCACGACAGTGCTGCAAGAATCCTACCCCATGTCCTTGACCCGAAAGTCATTCCTACCAATGATCATTACCAGGGGCAGTGACCAGCAACCAATCACATCGAGCTTTCAACACCGTGCAGATCCTGGAGTCGTGCGCAATTACGGGGCGCTTCTTTACGAGTTTGCCAAAATCACGCCGGACGGCCTGGTGGTGTTTTTCCCGTCGTACCTCTACATGGAAATGATTATCTCAATGTGGCAAGGCATGGGTATACTCGACCAGATCTGGCCGTACAAGCTCCTTCTTGTCGAGACGCCGGACGCGCAAGAGACGTCATTGGCATTGGAAACGTACCGCACGGCGTGCGAGAACGGCAAGGGGGCCATCCTTCTCTGCGTCGCTCGCGGCAAAGTATCCGAAGGAATAGATTTCGACCATCAGTACGGTCGCACTGTGCTGTGCATGGGGGCGCCCTTCCAGTATACTGAATCGCGTATCCTCAAAGCCCGTCTTGAATTTTTGCGGGAAAACTACATGATCCGAGAGCAAGACTTTTTGTCTTTCGACGCCATGCGCCACGCAGCGCAGTGTCTCGGCCGCGTGCTCCGAGGAAAGGACGACTACGGCGTCATGGTGCTGGCTGACCGACGCTTTCAAAAGAAGAAGAACCAGCTCCCCCGCTGGATCTCATCTGAAATCAGCGAAGACGCGCTCAGCACCGACGCGGCTGTGGGGCTGTCCAAGAAATTCTTCCGTACCATTGCCCAGCCGCTGGGGCCTGGCCAGACGTTGCCGGACGGCACGACAAAGGGCAAGGACAGTTGGGATCTGAAAGAGCTCGAGTCCTTTCAGCGCGAGCAGCGTGCCCATCGCGGCGAGGGAGATGTTGGCCGGCTAGATGCCACGATGCATGATTACATGCACAGTGCTGTGAATAGGGTGACCCTTGATGATGATCAGGATGAGTTTGGTGCCGATGCCATAGATGATGCCGACCTCATGGATGCTCAGATGTCGCTCTGATGATATGGAACGGCACGGCACGGCACGGCATCCTAGGTCGTCAGCGCCAAAGAACCAAAGTTCAGTCTGTCATGTATTAATTCTATTGCGTTTTGGGTATCACATCATATCGTACAGATGAATGATGAATCAACACGCCACCAATCGCCCGAGTCAGTGGTGTCTATACAATCTATCTCCCGCACCCATCTCTCACAAATCACACACGAGAACGTTAATGAGGTCACCTGTACTCAGCTGGGGTTTTGTCTAATTCAAAGCCCTTCTCCCACATCCATCACGACATCAAAACTGCCAGTGCCCATATTCCCCCTCATACCAGCGACGATTCTAGCACTGGGCCCAAGCAAAGGGTCAGCATCGCCAGAGAGGACCGAGTCACGTAGCACGCCCATGACGGTCTCAAAGGACATTTTGGCCAGGGTGGAGCCAGATTCGCGGACGACGCCGTGGCGGCTAAAGGGCCTGTAGGCGCCCGACTGGGTCATAGCGTCGGCTATGAGGTTGATGTGGCGGTTGTCGACGGCGATGCCGTGGCCGGCGAAGACGGAGCTGATTTCCTTGATGATGGCCATGCGAGCGGCTTCGACACCGTAGAAGGTCAGCATGTCGACGATGGAGTTGGTGTAGAGCGTGTGCGGGTTGATCATGTCTTGGAAGTCGCGCATGGCGAGCAAATTCACGCCTTGCATGGTCAGGACAGGTTCTTTGACATCTTCTTCATTGCCCGTTGAGGCGTTGAGCTGTTTGAGGACTTTGCCCGAGGCGGGGTCGCGGACTTCTTCGTGGAAGAGCTGGCAGGTACCGACGCCGGGGATGTGGTGGATTGTGGACGTGCGCACGGCTTTTTCGATCAGGGGTAGTAGCAGGAGTTTGGTCATGGTTGGCGAATACGCGAGGATGATGCGGGTCGGTTTTCCCGAGCTGCGGGAGAAGTTAAATTTCAGGACGTGTGGGTAGATAGATTTGATGCGGTTGGCTGCGTTGAGGATGTCTTCATCGGGTTTGGGTTTGTGGCCGTTTGGCACGTTTTCGTGGTCATCGTGGTCATCGTGGTCATCGTCATCGTCATCGCCATCGCCATCGCCATCGCCATCGCCATCGCCATCGCCTTTCCCCTTTCTCGTAGTGGCGGTATTGTCGTCCTCGTCCTCGTCGTCGGCCGCTACTTGTTCATCCTGTCGATCCCATTGCTTTTCAATCTCTTGTTCTTCTTCATCGGGTTCGTCATAAATGTCGTCGCGTCTTTCGCGCTGAGCCGTGTCTCTTGCATCTTCCGGGTCGGCATCTTCATCACCGCCTTCTTCGCCGAGCTCGTTGCTGCGAGCATTGGGTCGTGTGCCACGCGCCTCCTCAGCTCTGCCGACCGCCGTACCGATTTTGGCTGTTCCACTGGCAGCCTGCTTGAGCAAGTCGTCGTCGCCTTTCTTCTTGATCTCGGCTTTGATAAGACGGTCGAGGAGTGGCATGAACTTTGTCTCCAAGGACCTCAAGACGTCAGATGATGTGATGGCATACTCCTGCTCATACTCATTGCTTTCATAGAATTGTAGGTTGATATCATAGAGCCGCTGGTTCTCGTACCCCGCGCCACCGTCAGAGCGCTCTGTGACGCTCAGGTCCTTGACGACATCCGCGAGCGATAGCTTGCTAAGTTTCTTCGCAAAGGTCGTGGCTTGGTCGGCAGTCAACTCTTCAATGGGCTTCACAGTCATATTGGGTGTCATGATCTTGGCCGAGGCAGTCATGATGATTTCTCGAAGACGAGGGATACCAAGCGTGACGTTTTTGGCTGAGTGGCCAGCCAAGTGGAAGGTGTTCAGAGTCATTTGTGTGGAAGGCTCACCAATGGATTGGGCAGCGACAACACCAACAGCTTCGCCAGGGTCCACGAGCGAGCGGAGGTACTTGAGATCCATGATGGGGTTGAAGTACTTCTTGCTCAGACTGCCATTGGGGTTCAGCTTTTTGTCTCGCAAGATCTTGTCGGGGTTCTCCTTGACATAATCGGCCAGGGCTGAGGCAAAGGCCTCGGAGGTGCTGCCAAACGTGCTAGACGGGGGATAGGTGGCGAGGATGGGCTCGGCCACGACTTCTTGTGTGGCGTAGGGCTTGCCATCCGGGCCCGAGCCGCCAGGGTCGCTTCGAGGCCAAGGCCGGCGGAGCTTCTTGAGCATGATTTTCTGGAGTTCGGCGACAGAGCGCGGTCGAAGTCGCTCGATCATTTCTTCCGCGTGCATAGTCTTCTCAATTACTTGCAGATTTTGGGCAAGGAAGCTGAATTCACGCAAGTGTCTCTGCTTGGTCACTTCCAAGCCGTCTTCTCCGTAGAGAAACTGCACGATGGAGCCATTAGACATCTCGCGTACAGAGGTGTCGTACTCAACTTTGGCTCCCTCAAGTCCTTTGACAACACATCGCTGCAGATAGCCAGACTTGGCTGTTTTCACAGCCGTGTCAATCAGGCCTTCTCGGCCAGACATGGCATGGAAGAAGTACTCTTGCGGCTTGATGCCAGTCAAGAAACGTCCGCGCACATAGCCACCGGCGCCTGGATCGGTTTCAAAGGCTTGAAAAGAGGGAAGTGTCTTGCCGCTGACCATAACAGGCACTCGGCGACCTTCCAGGACTTGTTGTCCAAGATTGCAAGAGATGAGGTTGGCATTGACACTTGAGCCTTTGGCTCCTGATATCGTCATGGCTTGCATCTGGTTCCACGGGAAGGGCTTCCGCAAGCCAGCAGGCATACACGCTTTACTGACAGCATCAGTCACAGCCTTGACCTTGGACTTGTACATCTGATCCAGTCCGTTCAATTGGTCGTCATTTCTCAGCACATTTTCCAAGCGACCGAGTAGGGCGGGTGAATGCTGATCAACGTGATCCTTGTCGAGAGTGACATACTCAACTGCGGTTTCAAAGCCAAGCCGGCCGGCTTTTCTCAACTCCTTCCGGCGTTCGTTGTCACCGGTAGTGGTCAAATATAGATCTTCCATGCCACAAGACCAGGCTCGCTCGTTCAGCACTCGCGTCAAGACGCGACCGAGGACGCTGAGCAGCTTGCCTGCAACGACATGGCCGTAGAGTTCGTGAACGGAATGTACAAGGCCGCCAGCGGCGGGACCGATCTGGCCCTTGTCGAGAATACCACAGGCATGGTAGCCGTCTTTGAAAATGACGACTTGCTCTGTATCTCTGAAGGCGACCTTGGTGGGTGTGACTTCAAACTTGTCGGGGCTTGATACGGTCGTTTCACCCCAAGATTCAGAGGCCGTATTTGATTTGCTGGTCAGATTGATACCGTTCAATTGGTGGGGGGTAATGTTCTTCAATATCGTACTGATCACTTGCTTACCTGTCCACAGTTGCCTGGGCTTCACAATGGCAGGAGGGAGGGTCAGGATGCGCTCAAAGACGGTGTGCAGCTCTTCTGGCCTCAAGCAGCAGTACAAAAGCTCGTGATACTCGTCTCGGGACAAGAAAGTGTCTCGGCTGGTGAACTGCACGGCAATGGAGATGTGATCCTGAATCAGGCCGCGCAGTGGCTTGCCAGCCGTTGCTGAAAGGTACTGGTGGTCTGTGTCGGCAATCTGGGCTGCTTCGGCGCGTGCCAGTTCGCTTTGGGGGAAATGCATGTTCATTTCATCGCCATCAAAGTCAGCGTTGTAAGTGTTGCAGTTGGCGTAGTGCATTCGAATTGTCTTCTGATTGGACAGAACCTTGGCCTTGTGACCCATCATGGACGGCTTGTGCAGTGTGGGCTGTCGATTCATGATGACCATATCGCCAGACTGCAGATGCCGGTAGACCTTCTTGACCTGGTCACCTCGTGCGCCGGCGACAGTGGCGGTACGTAGCTGCTTTGCCAAGGCTTTTCGTTGCTCCAGCGTCTTCCGCTTCAGGCTCATCACCATGCCGTTCTCATTCTCCAGGGCGGCAGCGCCGGGCCACTTGTCGAAGCCGTTGATGACCGCTTTGGACATTGCGTCGTAGTTGGCAGCAGTGACAGGCTCGGGGAAGGTGAGCTTCTTGGCGAAAACAAGGGGCACGCCAATCTCGTTAGTCTCGATGTTTGGATCGGGCGAGATGACACTTCGAGCAGCAAAATTGACGCGCTTGCCCATCATGTTCATTCGGAACAAGCCCTCTTTCTTCTCAAGAATCTGCTTGACGCCCGAGTCCGACGATCTGCCTGCCGCATCGGCCGGTCGATCAATCAAATTGTTGACTTCCTCCTGCAGTGTGACTGCAGCTCTGATCTGGTCACCAAGCGACACTTTGGACATGCCAGACAGCGGCCGTGGCTGGCGGAGGGCTCTCAATATGCGCCGCAGCTCGTTGGAGGCTCTGATGATTCTGTTCAGAGGCCCGTTCTGGGACGCTTCAACTACCTGGTTGGGGCCCTGCCTTGCCAGCGGCCGGAATCTGTTTGGAGGAACGAGGACGGCACGCAGAAAGAAGATGTCGGGTGAGACAGCGGTCTGGCCGAGTGAGAAGAGCAAATTAACCACTTCACTCTCGCGCTCAAACAGAAGCGTCAGAGCGGCGTGGACCTCGCTGCTGGTCATGTAGGCTGGCTGCTCCTCTTGGCCTTCGAGAGTAGCATTTTTTGCCCTCGCTGTTGTCTCGACGGCATTTTGGAGAGCGATTTCATCCTCGGCTCCATGCGCTGTCTCGTCGCCATCGTGCTCTCCTTCATCGTCGTCTTCGGCTTCCTCTCCATCCTCTCCCTCCTCTCCCTCCTCTCCCTCCTCTCCCTCCTCTCCCTCCTCAGTTGCTGAGTCAGCGCCGTTCGGTCGCCGCTTCAACTTGGCTTGCTCCTTCTCCATCCGCGCCTTCTGCTGCTGCTGCAAGAAAATGAGCGGATTGACGGCCCGCTTCTCTGCCACTCTCATCCTCTCCTTGGCCGTCAGCGAAAGCGGCTTGCGGAAAAACTTGACTGCCCGATCCTTGCGGTACGTGGGGCTGATGCCCTGGCACTTGGCACACAGCTTCTGGGTCGAAGCCCGCTTGATGAAGTCGGCAATAACCTCCCTCCTGGCCTCCATGGCCGCCGGATTCTGGATGTAGCTGAGGCGTGCAGCGGCCGGTTGCTGCTTCAAGGCCCGCCGTACCGCCTTGTTGACAAAGCGAGTCCTCTTCTCCATCACATCGTCCTCGTCTTCCTCCTCCTGCACGCCACTGACACCCGCCTCCACCTTGACACTGGCGATTGCACGCATCTGGTAGACCTCATCGGTGAGGCCATGCTGCAGCAGGCGCAACTCACACACAGTCTTATGCACGTCATATCGCCGCAGCCGGAAATGGTGGCAGTAGACACAGGCGGCACGCAGCAGGCGCAGGGTGGTGTCCACAAAAATGGGGTGGTAGCACGGCAAGGGCAGCTCGATGTGGCCGCAATGCCCCGTGCAGGAGCGCCAGTTGAGCCGGCAGGTCGAGCAGTTCCTGTCGAGCGCAGCCACCGCGCCCATTGCGGGGTCGTACAGGCCGCCAGGAACGGGCCCCAGCATCGAGTCGAGCGCCGGCGTCACATTGATGCGCTTGACCGAGATGCGGCGGATTTCCTCCGCCGACATCCGGCCAAAGTCGACGCCGCTGGTGGCGGAGGCAAGAGGCAAAGCCAGGCCTGCCATTGCGGGGCCGGTGCCACAGGATGCAAGAGCGAACGAGGGAGAAGGACAATGGGAAAGAGAGCAGATTAAGACTGCTTGCTGATGGACAAAAAAGCTGCGGGTAAATCGAGAATGCCAAGAAAATCTTTTTTTTAAACTTTGCGGCCCCACGGATCGAGGTCAAGCTGCCTACCACAAGCGGTATTTTCGATGTCTGACCGCTGATTATTTAAGACACTGCAGAATTACCTGTTTTATCCTAGACCGAGCAAAATTGATTTACCGGGGCGTAGCAACAGAAGGAGCAAAAGATTTGGATTTGCAGTTATTAAGCGTCCTGATGAATCCCAGTCTTTGCTCAGCCGTGCTTCAAATGGTGTCTTCCCATTCAGGGAGAGACGAAATGGAGGGCAAAGATACTAATAGTAATGCAAGTCTGCAGCTGCTTACAATCTCGGAGGTATAGTGCCAGCAAAGGCGCGCAGCGCTTACAATCTCGGAGGCATATTGCCAGCAAAGGCGTGCAGGACTTCTGTAGCCGCACGCTCTCCACTTCGCACAGCGCCCTCCATATATCCTTTCCATTCGCCCGCAGTTTCTGTACCTGCAAAATGCAGATTGCCCCACGGCTGTCGCAAGGCAGCCGGCCCAAGCGCGTCGAGAAGTCCGGGCGGCAAGCTCGCGCAAGGACAGCCGCCCCCGGTAAATTTGTCTTGGCCCCAGTCAAACATTTCCATGCCCATGAAATCCTGCTGGACGCGCTGCTTATCGCTGAAAAGAATGCCCAGCTGTTCAAGAAGGCCCTGCTGGCGCTCGGTTGCAGGCAATGAAGCCCATTGCTGGCCCGGAAGCCCCGCCATGAAGCACGTCAGTGCGTATCTCTTGTCGGTCGGACTGCTCGTGTCGCGCACCACACTTGCTGGTCCCACGAATGACTGGCAAAGTCCACACAGTCCTTTCTCAATCCAGAATGGCGTTTTGAACGTGATGATTGCTTTGACGTAAAAGCCGTACGTGGCCGACTCTGACCAAGCTTGCTTGGCTCGACTTAGCGGGGGCTCGAAAGTGATTGTCTTCAACACTGGGCTTGGCACGGTGGTGATAACCCTGCGAGCACGGTAGACAGCTCCATCTTCGCTCAAGACAACCGCGGTCCCAGAGCTGTCTTGAATGATTTCCTTGACCGCAGTGTTGAGACGAATCGACCCGGGGCTTAATGTTGCAGCCAGTCGCCTTGCAATGGACTGCGTACCTTGGCGAATGCGCAGGTGCTGGCCACCGCCTCGACGATCAGAACGCATCTGCAGCAAGCCGCCGCCAGATTTGCAGTAGTTGAGGAAAAACAAGGCCGAGATGTCGGCCGGGTCAACGCCGAGCATTGCACGTGTCCAAATCGTGGCGGTAGCGATGCTGGTCTCTGAAGCGTTCTTACTCCTCAAGTAGGCCTCAAAATTCATTGCATCAAGCTGTGTATTCTCAGGCTCAAAGACACTCAAGGCCTGGCAATCTGCTTCACAGGTGTCCCGAATTCGGGCAACATCATTCTTCGTCTCTTGGTTAAACTGTAGAGGCAGACATCAGCCACGTCATAAGCATTTAACCGGGCGTTAAAGGTGCGCGCACCTTTGGCAATTCACCGTAAGGAAAAGTGGTTGCAGCTCCGTCGAAGCTTTGAAACACGCAATCGCCCTCAGTGTTCTGCTCAATGGTTTCCAGGCCAAATCGTTTGACCAGAGCAAACACCTTCGTTTGATTCACATCATTCGTCCAAGCGGCGCCATAATCAGAGATAGCCTCATTCCCTGGCATTGCCTGGCTCCAAAGCTTGCCTCCGACCCTGTCCCTGGCTTCTAGAATGGCGTATGAGTACCCGGCAAGCTTAATTTGCTCACCAGCAGACAGACCCGCCAGGCCGGCACCAATAATGGCGACATCAACCTGTCGAGCGTTCGAAACTTGTTGCAGATGGCGGGGTATTGTCCCCGACGGCGCGCTGCATACGGCGATGGCTTCAATCTCAAAAAGCCAGTCGGGTTCAGCCAGTTGGGTGACAGGAACGAGCGTAATTGCCGGACGGTGGGATCTGAGGAACCGTTGGATGTGGCGGACATGTTTCCGGTGCGCGGAGTCGTAATTCACAATATACAAAGTCAACTTTGCGATACCATTAATAGTCGTGCCCGCTGTTGTCAAAACCTTGCGTAGATTCAGTAATGCCAGCTGGATCTGACTCTCATAGTCTGTAGGAACATGACCGTTTCTGGTGACACCGACCTGACCGGAGATGAAAATATGCCCACTGTCAGCTAAAGTTCGTGTTGCTGCCGAAAAGTATGCCGAGGCAGAGTTGGAGACGTCGAGAATATCAATCTTAGATGGCATGCTGAGCTGTAGAAACGTGTGATGGTAAGGACAGAACAGGCTTAGAACAAGCTCGGAACAAGCTTTGGGGAGGACTCCGCTGGTAGTACAGAAAGTCAACATTTCCTTCGCCAAGGCTGATGATAATGCACCTATGAGTAATGCTGGAGCTAGACAAGACCTGGTCGAACGTGAGGCATTCTGCTACGTCATTTGTGCCGTCGCATATTGGTATGCTAGGGAGTTGCAGTTGCGTTGAGATGGAATGCATTGCTGTGACTGCCAGTCGGTACACAAGCTGATCTATATCTAGAAAATACCCTGCATAAAAAGAATCAATGTATTACAATTACAATTACGATTACAATTACTTGGCCTCGAGCGGGCGCCAGACAACCGTCTTTGACGCCGCCAAGCTTGAAAGACTCGAGCCCCCGTACAATTTACAGCTATAAAGGCATAGAGCTCTGATCAGAACATTCTTCCTTCATACTTTCCTTACTATTCTTGTCACTGGCCATCTGATGGCCGGCGGCCAGAAGAGCGAGCAGATGAGAGAAAAGTGATGATGAAGCCATTGATTGGGTGATCAAGAAGCTCCCAGCCACAAACGAGCAGATAAAGCAGGCCAGTGCCAAGCCCAACTGTGGTGTCGCGTCGCTCCTTCCTCCGTGACACGAAGTGACCAAATATCGATCTTGCTTGTCACAGTGGATCTTCCGTCGCTGGCAGTTGAAACAGGTTCGCTTCTTCAACGCCGCATTAGGTTGGCCTGGCATGGCATTGTAAATTTTGCAAGAACCAAGAATCAAGAATCTACCCCAGACGTGGAGCAAAGCGCTACAGCAGCGGGGATAAAACCCCCGATCCTGCTCTCCACGGCCCCTCCGAGTGATCGAAATCCCCCTCTCAACCAATCGCTGTAGTCAGCCTTGTGCCAAGACCGGCTGCCTTGTCTGCCTGATTGATTCCCCTCCTGTCTTCAACCCACATCATGGTCGAGGGCAGCCAAGCTATCAGGGTTGATCAATACGACGAGAGTGGGGCTCAGGGGCGTTCCACCGCAAAGCCGTGCCACAGCCAACAATGGTGCTCTCGTTTATCCTGATTCAAAACCGCCAGGGCAAGACGCGTCTGGCCAAGTGGTACCAACCGTATTCCGATGACGAGAAGATCCGGTTGAAAGGCGAGGTAGGTGCATTGCATGCATTGCATCCATCTTCTCCTGCCTCTTGCTGATCATTGCGCTCTCGTCCGCTGCAGGTGCACCGCTTGATTGCGCCGCGTGACCAGAAGCACCAGTCCAACTTTGTCGAGTTCCGGTCGGCGCCATCATCCTCAACGGCGGCGTCATCCTCATCTGCGTCCCCCATTGTGCGGCAGAACCTCTCATCTACGAAAATCGTGTACCGGCGGTACGCAGGACTCTTCTTCTGCGTATGCGTGGATGCCAACGACAATGAACTAGCCTATCTGGAGGCGATCCACTTCTTCGTCGAGGTGCTAGACCAGTTCTTCGGCAACGTGTGCGAGCTGGATTTGGTGTTTAACTTCTACAAGGTCTATGCCATATTAGATGAGGTCTTTTTGGCCGGTGAGATCGAGGAGACCAGCAAGCAGGTTGTCTTGACGCGGCTAGAGCATTTGGATAAGCTAGAGTGAGGCCACCGGCTATCCAGAAATCAAGAAAGAGAAAGAGAAGGATAGGTGTGGGCTTTAGTGACTATGCATGTTGCAGAGGGTGAAGGTCTGCCAGCCAGCCAGCCACCCACATGAAGGCGTCATCTATAAGGCGGTTGCACGGCAAGAAGACTGATGTTTATACTGCCTTGTCTTGCTTGCAGCTGCTTCATGATGGCATCATCTATAAGGCGGTTGCACGGCAAGAAGACTGGTGTTTATACTGCCTTGTCCTGCTTGCAGCTGCTTGATGATGGCATCATCTATAAGGCGGTTACAAGGCAAGAAGACTGATGTTCATACTGCCTTGTCTTGCTTGCAGCTGCTTCATGATGGCGTCATCTATAAGGCGGCTACAAGGCAAGAAGACTGATGTTTATACTGCCTTGTCTTGCTTGCTGCTGCTTCATGCTGGGCACGGGTGAGACGGTGTGCAGCAGATGGGTTGTGATGCCGAGGTCGACAGATACCCAAGTCGTCAGATTGGCTGGTACAAACGGCCATGGATATGCCGGCTACGCCTGGCAGCGTCGAGTATTAGGAGCCGAACTATTCCAGGCCAATAAGGTGGTATAAACGGCCGTGGATATGCCCCTTACTCCTGGCAGCGTCGTGTATTAGGAGCCGAACTATTCCAAGCCAATTGGACGGGGCTAGTTGAATCGCGGAGGGGCCGCTCAATCACATTATGGTACCGCTGGGAATTGGCTCGTTGGCCAGACAGAAGGGAGGAGCATGCTCGTTGGGCGGACAGAAAGGAGGAGCATGCAAGTTGCTCGTAATTGAAGCAAGTCATCTCTTCAGCGCACTGAACCTGGCAGCTAAATCATCCACCGTTGGCACCGCGCCAGGCACCGCGCCCCTCTTCGGGGCTGCTGCAGCCGGCTTGGCCACCACGCCCTTGCTTACCTCGCCACCGCCCGGCAGTTTCAGCTTGGGGGTCAGATTGTCAGACCTCGGCCCAGGCGGCGCCACACTGACTGGGCTCTTTGGGCCTTGCTGCAGTTCAGCAGGCGGCGTGGCCTCGTGCAACTTGTCTAAACCTGCCCTTTTGGGTTTGGGAGTGAGAAGGCCGCTGGCTGGGGTGCCGTCGGCTAATATGGGTTGCTCCTTCATGCCACCGCCTACGCCATCGTCGTCGCCGCCGTCGTCCATCTCGTCGACTTCCTGCCGCAGCTCCTCGACCTCTTCCCTGTACTTGGGCCAGTCGACGCCGTACGTGCGGGCAATCTCCTCGAGATAGGCCTGGACTAGCTTCTCGCTGGGCGGGTCGACTTTCAGCTTGTCCGTCACTCTAGCCGGCACTATGCCTCCTTCGTTGTCGTTTGCCTTGATAGCAAAGTCCTTGCCGAAACGTTCAATGAGCATGGCCCTGACTATGCCCAGCTCCCTCACATCGCGGGGCAGCCGCGGAGCGCTATAGATAATACTGGCCGCGGCTTCCTCGAGGCCTGTATCCCCCTCGTCGCCCTTGGCCACCAGTCCGTCCTTGATGTTCTTTTCCCGCACGTCGAGCAGTCCGGCTCTGGCGAGCAGTAGTTCGGCGTAGAGTTCGAGGATCTCCATCAGCTCGACGGTGATGTCAGTGTGGATGATGTTCTCGACCCGGATGCGTGCCGACGCTTCGCGGCTCTGAGCCAGAAGGTCGGCCATCTCGCGGCGGGAAGTGATGGACAGCGCAGTGTCTTTCTTTTGCGCATTGCGGAGCCGGGGAATCAGCAGGCGGAGCGTCGACTTGAGCTTGACCGTTTGCGGGGATACGGCAGGCATGGCGAAGGCAGTATTAAGTGGGAGGAGAATAATTAGCTGTTGTGTAAATGACTCGTGGAGGCCGCCGTTTATGTTGCCTACAACAGGCGGCAGCAAAACAGGAGTGCGGGGCAGAGAGCGGGATGGACCGGCGAGCACTGAAGTGGGAGAGAGGAGGGAATTTGTTCAGATGTATTCGAGGAGAGAATTTGTTCAGATGTATTCAAGGTGGCACAGTGGCCGAGTCTCGATAACAGCCGTGGTAAGTTGTGAATACAGAGAGTGCTGCAGTCCCGCACCTGGTGCCTAATTATTCCAGGGCTGCCTGAGTGACGGCATCGACCCCCGAATTCAGGCCCCGCATTCAGGCGAATGTGATTGAATCTCCCTCCACAAGTGGCCCGGCCAACACCATGAATGTTTACAGAGTACTTGGTACTTTCCAATCACTACATGGGCCTTATGCCTAAGGACAATTATAAGCTTTTAATCCCAATATTTGCCGTCACTGCAGTAGTTAGTTTTCACAGTCGCCATATTGCTCTCCTACAGCAGTTCCGTGTTTGGGCATTCAGTCCTAGTGTACTTCTCTGGCCCATTAACTTATCCCTCCCTCAACGAGAAAGGGCCAATCCCACTCGTACGAGACATCTTTTGACTCGGCGACCAGTATCCATCTTAACATCACGCTCATCTGCCCCCGGAATCCAATTCCAAGACTTTCGTGAAAGGCTTCGAATCTATCTGGGTCGAATATTGAACTCTTGCTCTACGGCGTTCGAGCTTGACGCCGCTTTCGAACAATCGCACAGCGATCCCTCGGCCATATATCTTGACTCCTTCTGTTAGGCCTGGAATGCCAGTAGGCTGAGGAACCCAACCCTCACTCAAAAAGACGGGGAATCTTGCCAGCAAGGCCAAGATTCAGGTATTCCAAGATACATACGCGTAGTGTCATTCATGGCACACACAAGCTAAATCTGCTCCTAGTGTGATCTATTCATGCACTGAGAGTCCAATGGTCTGTCCGCTTCACTTTCCTCTTTTCATCCTTAATTTTTCCATCCATACCTACACCTTGTCAGCAGCTTGCTGGGGTGGTTGATTGCTTGCCAGCAGGATTGACTGGATTTTAGCACCGGCTGAAGTCTAGCCTTGGCACTAGTTAGTGCGTTTGACTGTCTAACCTTCTTGAGTTAGTGCGGCATCATCCGCCTAGGATCCGCTTCTGCCTCTACCCCGTTCAACACGGCTGGTGCCAGTGTCGTCAAGATGAACAGACTAGAGGCTGATTGGAGTCTTTGCTTCGTCGAGATCGGCCTCACGCCGCTGCTAATGCCACCAGGGGACCTTCCCCTGCACATTTGGGACCATGGCTGAGCAGTTACCTACCGATCCGGTCAGATTGCCGGGGTTCCCGTCGTGCCAAAACTCCCTTGCGTGGGGTGGGGAGCATCTGGCCGTTTCAGCAGGAGACACCGTGCATATCCTGACTCCGGCCTACACCAACCCATCTTCTTGGCACACCGAAAGTGTGCGTGTCAACCGATTTTCAGACCTTGAATGGCCACATCAGGAGCTCACTGCCCTTGATCATCTCTCCATCGGCGAAGAGCAGTCCCAGTCTAGGGTTGTCTCACTTGCCTGGTCGCCTCCGGGATTGGGTTTGCATCAGAGGAGTGTGCTGGCCGTGCTAACATCAAATCTGGTCCTGTCGTTGTGGGAGTCGAATGGCAAGCCTGGCACCTGGCGGAGGGCCCTTGTGGTCAGAGACCACATTCATAACGAAGAGGCTAATTTTGCCGGCTCCAAGCACCGTAGTCAACGCATTCGCGCTTTTACCTGGCTGCCGCCTTTGACCCATGCCAACGCTGCAAAGTGGGGTACACATCTCCTCGCGGTGGTTAATGACAACAACTTGCTCTCCTGCTTTCATGTGCGCAGGCCATCTGATCCTCAAGACGCCGGCTATGAGATGAAGAAAGTGTACCACCATCAACTACCATCAGCGACAGAGCCACTCGAGGCCAGTGACGAAATGTCGCCTCTGGAAGCTCTCTTGATCAAGGAAGCCCGGGTGTGTAGGATCGTGGCTGGATCGTGGCAGGAGGGCCACGAGCATGAGGAGTACCCAGAGTGCTTTCGCATCCGATTAACCCTTGTCCGAGGTGCAGATGGTGGCCCACCGCCCAACGACGCATTCATAGTCCAAGTTCGACCCACAGCGGCAGGTGTTGTGGTTGAGGGCGCCACACCTACTCCAGCGGAGTCGGCGCCGCGCCTTGGTGATCAGAGCGTAGTTGCAAATGCGGGCTTGAGGAAGGCCGTAGATGCTTCTGTGCAAGAGTTCAACGAGAAGCATCATCTTCAAGGGCACGTTCGGGTGCGATACTGGGGCCAGGCAGCTGACCCAACAGGCAAGTATGTGTCTGCATGTATCACGCTGCATCCGTCTAGCATGCTGGAGTCAGTGCATGTCTTGAGAGATAACATCCTGCTTCTTCTCGCCGCCACCACAGAACATAGCGTGCGAAATCCTACTCAGCCTAATGCAGAGCAGGCGATACGAAGAATACTATCTTGGGTCAAGGCGCATACCTCGGACGACAGTGTGAAATCAGAGCTGGATGTCAAATTGCTGAGGACTGTGGCTGGAGTAATACTCTCTGTGTTCAGTCAGGACGGGGAGCTCACGGCGTGGGCGCGAGCGGCCGAGCCACAGATGCTTCGACCGGCAGGTGCGCCATACGAAAGGAATGGAGACATTCAAACGAGCAGGTCTGCAAACGACGACCTGCCAAACCATTCCGCCCCCTCAGGCCCTGCTGTTTCTTCCGCGGAATCTTGCCAGTGGTGCGGAGCAGATATTCCACTTACAGACAATATCGAGGCGGCGCGTTGCTCCAAGAGTCACACCTTTAATAGGTGTGGCTTGACATTTCTGACTATCCAGGAGCCAGGCATATCAAAGTACTGTGCTCAATGTGGAAAAGAATTCCTGGACACGTCAAAGCTCGAGGCAGCAGCTGGTCCGAGCTTGGCCCTCGCCCTATTTGAGGAGTTCAATGTCTGCCCTTACTGCCAAGGAACTTTCAGCGGGTGAAGCGGGTGGGAATGCGGCAGAGGCTGAAACTTGTGCGACGCCATGTTGCCTGGTCGTCGTTAATGCGTTTGATGCCGAATCAAGCCATTGAATCCGGGCCGTCCGGAAGAATGTGCAATCCATCATTTTGGTGGTTTGCCCCATTGCCGAAAACGGATACTTCTTTCTTTGACCATCGACCTCCCCGCATGCGACCGGAGACGCGGCCAATAGGCCAATAGTTATAATGCCTGCGAGTGCATGCAAAGTGAGCCCCCCTTGCTGACGCATCCTTCTTAAGCTGGCCATCCTATGCTTTCTTGCAAGCCCAAGTTCGAGGGTGCCAAAGAAGATAGAGAGCAGCTCCCCTCAAGGAGCCCGCCTCAAGGAGCCCGAACTTGCACGCAATACCTGGCCATCTGTGTCAAAATTCAACGCCATGTCGAAACCCAAGCAGGATCTTGTCGCTCAGTTGACAGAAGAACAGCAGCAGCAGCAGCAGCAGCAGCAGCAGCAGCAGCAGCAACAACAACAACAACAACAACAGCAACAACAGCAACAACAACAGCAACAACAACAACAACAGCAACAACAACAACAGCAGCAGCAGCAACAACAACAACAGCAGCAGCAACAACAACAACAACAACAGCAACAACAACAACAACAACAGGCGGCTGAGGAGACTACAGAACCTGCAGCAGTTGGGATAGAAGGGAGAGAAGGTCCACTCCCGCTAGAAGACTCTGGCCCGAGAGCTGGCTCTCCCGTTCTATCCACCGGCTTTTCTGATGCTGACACTGCGCGACAAAGCCGCAGTAGCCAGCACAGCGACCTCGCCGCTCACTCTCCACAATCCTGGCCCGGCAGTATGAAACGGTTCATGGTGCGATCGTCATTCAGTCTGCAATCAAGCAAGAAGTTATCGAAGCAACCACCTACAAGGCCTGCCTTGAAAATCACAGTCCCCGCTCTGGTCCAGTCATTGCATGGTTCATGCCAGCCTATCATGCCCGCTGAGCCAGAAGCTCAGGCGTTAGCCAAGGCTTCGACCACGTCGAGCCCTGCCGACCCTTCCTATGACCCATTCACCCAAAGCTTCAGGCCCGAACAAGACGAGGAAGCCAATCTGCCTGCCATTCCTGTCAGCGAGCCCAACGAGCTCTCATCCTTCCTCGATCTCGACTCTTCGAGTGATGAAGAAACGCCTACGATCCAGCGAGCAAGCAGCGCTCAAGTCGGCAGGCCTCATATCGTGAGAAATGCTCCCCATGCCCAAGCTTCGAAGGAGATGAAGACGGACGAAACTGACTGGTCGTTCACGGCAGAAGAAGAGCTTGTGCCTGTTACGGCCTCGATTATTGGGAACCGAGCTGACACGCTGGCCAGACTCGAGGGGATTGAACTAAGGACGGGGAAGGAAGTGCCTTTGCACCATGCCGCCCTCCTCCCTCTCCCGGCTTCGCCGCCAGCCACCAAAGAGGATGACGACACATTCAGCTTCTCCAAGACCCCAATTGACTACATCGCTGCAGGAGGGCGTGCCAAGGCCAAGCGTGATGGTCTTGGTTCGAATCCGGTCAGCAATTTGGACAAGTCAATTCTCCATTTTACCGTACACCCTGGACCGCCCCCGAAGCAAAACCGCAGCCGAATCACTATGAACCCCGACAACGGTAGTAGTACTGGCCGGGGCGCAATTAGTAGTCGCGGCACAATCACAAAGCCAATCCTCGGTTCCTCTCTCAACATCTCAACTCATAACCCCCCGCCCTCTGCCCTCCACCTAAACCTCAGCCTCGACCGCCACCGCTCGGCTACCCGCGACATTACAATCGTCATCCCAGGCTCGTCATTGTCATCGTCATTGTCATCGTCATTGTCATCGTCATTGTCATCTCCCTCTTCCTTAGCCCCCTCCCTCTTCGACGACCAGGCGCTATTCGCTGCGATCCGCGGCTCCTACCACAAGCACCTGGCCACCTTTCCCCGCTGCATGCCCACGCCGCGCATGCTCACCCACGCCACCATCGGGCCGTGCGGCAAATGCGTCGACGGCAGCGACTTTGCTGCACACCTGCTCAACCCGTCGCTCGGGCGCAACCGCAAGGACTGGCTGAACTGGCTGCGTCGGCAGCAGCAGCATCAGCAGCATCAGCAGCAGCAGCGACATCAGCAACAACAGAACCCGCCTTCTCCGGTTGTTTCCCCCGGCCCACCAGGCAGTCACAGCCGCCGTCGACGTGGCCACGGCCGTGGCCATGGCCACCCAGTCATCGCCCTGCACTACAGCTTCAATCTGCAGGCCATCGCGCTCGCCGCCTTAGCCCTCGTCCTGCTCGCTGCCACCACAACTGTTGCGTGGGTCCTCTTTGGAGTCCCTGGTTTACACGCCGGTGCGACAACAACAGCAGCAGCAGCAGCAGCACCTTCAACAGCAGTAGCAGCAGTAGCAACACTCAGTGCAAGTTCTAGTACCAGTCCGCAACTTGGTCCTGTTTATGGTCTTGGAATGAGCATTAGGAATGGCAACAGTTCTCGTGCCGATTCAGCGGGACAAGGTCAAGGACAAGAAACGGCATCATCATCATCATCATCATCATCATCATCATCATCATCATCATCATCATCATCATCATCATCATCATCATCATCA